>JAZGUH010000362.1:887500-1435832 GCA_037893225.1 Hippasteria phrygiana | reverse complement strand
TATCAAAATCCTCACCCCCCCCCCCCCCCCCCCCCCCCCCCCCCCCCCCCCCCCCCCCCCCCCCCCCCCCCCCCCCCCCCCCCCCCCCCCCCCCCCCCCCCCCCCCCCCCCCCCCCCCCCCCCCCCCCCCCCCTCCCCCCCCCCCCCACCCCCCCCCCCCCCCCCCCCCCCCCCCCCCCCCACCCCACCCCCCCCCCCCCCCCCCCCCCCCCCCCCCTCAAAAAATTGTTTATAATCAACAAAACCGAATGCGGGAAAACACACGAACAGAAAGTCAGACAGATATCCTACTAGTTTCACCTCAAAATGTAGAAATATCCCCTGACCTTCCGACGTGATGTGTTATATGCTGAAATGATCTTAGTAGGCCTACATGTGGGTCATTCTATAAATTTGTGGTCCAAAAGTGTGACATATTTTTGGTGTCCCTGTTACACCTGACCTGTGTAATTTCCCATCAAGTGTCATTCAAATTGAATTCACACTATTTTTTACTTGTTTGGCAGGTACATGTATTTTGCTTTACATAATCACTCTTGGAGATAGAAGGCATTGAAGGTATTGGTAATCGTCCCATCTTTTTTTGCTGAATTATTACAAAGTACCTTACTATAGACTGTAAGTTAATAGCAGTCTCACCTGGTGTGCTGTCGTTTTCAAGAAAATTTGAATTTTATATCGGTTTTTCTAACGATTGTCGGCCGACAATCGTTGGAAATAGTCTAGTTCCCTGACCTGACAATTCCGTGACGTCTATAAATTGCTCCGTTTTGTCTAAAGTATGGTCAGGGAACCAGACTACTAGAACATATTTTTTTCTCTCTCTACGCAGACAACGGTTTTCCTAGCATCTATGCGCACAAAACCTTAAACAGGTCAGTGTTGCATTATTTGGCAAGCACCCTATAAAATACTAACCCCCAAATCCATTTATTTCTGAAAATTACAGCAAAAGAAATTGATGTATACTACCTTTAACGAATGTCCGGAATTGCAAAATCTTATCACTATACACCAAAATTGGACCCCAAATTGGTACTGCGTTTAACAGGGTTATTCTATAGAATTTGGAAAATTCTCAGAACATTAATTGTATGGTTGACATAATTTATACCCTATCTCACTCGTCATCGTCCCCTTTGCGTACCCGTTTTGTGTCTCGTGTTGTCCAAGCAAAATGCACAAAACATTCAATTTTTCCGTATAAAATTTACTTCCAAATATTGCCTTTGTTCGTTTTGATATTCAATTTGTGAAACTAAATGCTAGTAAAACTGTCTTTGTTTATACATTGACGATGTCAGTTTGGTAATAAATGTGCAGCGTTATTGAACCAATTAAGGTAAACAGACAAACAGAGGGAATAGCTGACGACCAAATGACCGGTCTATAATATTTTCCTATAGTTTTTGCGGAGCGCAGTGGCCTGGTGGATTTTAATGTACCGGACTCAAGATCTGGGTGATACTGCAGATTGTGGGTTCGAGACCGGCTGTAACATTTGTTTTTGCTGTAATTCAGAAATGATCTGTTTAAAGTTATGTGTGCATAGCTGCTGGAAAACTGAGAAAACGGAGGGGGGAAATGCTGTTCTTGTGGTCTGGTTCCATGACCCTATCTTCAGACACAACGAGCAATTTATAGACGTCAGGGAATAATGTCAGGTCGGGGAACTAGACTATTTCCGGCGATTGTCGGCCGACAATCGTTGGAAAACGATATAAATTTCCACTTTTCTTGAAAACAACAGCACACCAGGTGCCATGATTTCCAGGGTTGATAAAAATCATGATTTTTTATTTAAATCGGATTTTTTTTATTTAAATCGATTTTTTTGATATTTTTTACTATCGTATCATTGGCATAAAACATTTGTTTCAAATAAGTCAATTTAAATGACCATCATTGAAAGTCGAGTATAACCACCCACAATTGTTCATGAAATCAGTACTGAAATCCCTTTCATTGATCATAGTCTTAAAATCTCTGTTACAGCATCACCATCATACTGCACATTTCTCATCCAAGTTGATAACTGGAACCCCCCTCCTCTCTACACACAGCCATGATGGAATAAAACTATTTAGTGCAGTATTTAACCATATTTGTTTTAAGGCACTGTCCTTATTTTGATCCCGTAAAAGTTTTTACGATTTTTGCGGTGGAAATATTGTCCTTCGGCGTCATTTTGCATTTACAGCTGTAGAATGGGAACCAGACAATGGAACTTTCAATGGACAGAGCACCATTGAAGATTTAGGCCTATGTTAAAATATAGACGGTTTAGCAGAGACGATGAGGCAAAATTTACAATTTTTGAAAATGTAAATATTTATTAAAAATCATTAAAAGTCCCAACACAAAATTTTTTAATTGTCATTTTTATACAACTCAGCAGAAAGTCCCTAATGCCTGATGAACAGGATACAAATCGCCACTCGGGGTGGGGGAGGGAGGGGGGGGAGTGGGGGGGGGGGAGAAGGGGGATGGGGATGGTCGGGGCGGGGTGGGGGGGTCAGGTCAGGTCAGGGGGTATATCAATTGATAGGCGCATTACATGCATGAGTTATTTAAACCTACGGGTATGTACATGTACATGTAAGAGAGGAATACTGTATCATACATGCAGGTAGTACATTACACACACAATGTACTTCAGAATCATATGCATTACACACAAGATAAATGCAGTACACTGTTTCAGGAAACTGGCCTGTATAAGTGAGTATAAGCGATTTAAAGGTAATGACAGTCCAGTTTGAATAACAGAAATTGTTTTTACATTAAACAAATAACAGAAATAAAAAATATAAAAAACCGTGATTTAAAAAAAAATTCCAGTAATTTAAATCATGATTTAAATCAATGATTTAAATCGAGTGATTTAAATCAAACAACCCTGATGATTTCACAGGATGCTTGAGACTTCTATTTACTTACAGTCTATTTCGTAATAGGCCTACTACCCCCCCCCCCCCCCCCCCCCCCCCTCCCCCCCTTGGCTACGCCACTGCATGGTTATATCTGTAAAAAAAATTAACTCCATTATTGCGCGGCTCCTTTAAAGTGCATAAAGTGTCGCGTGCTCTCGCCTGGTCAGAGGGCAAGGACGTCGGATCAGTCAGACTGGGTACTGCCAGGTCCTAACGCCATGAACCCCGGGAATATGATATCCACAGGGGACGCGCCAGTTACTCGTGCGTAACACGAGCCAGTGACGGCATCGCGAAACTCCACCTTATTTGTCTCGACCAGCCGTGACCTTTATAGCGTGCTTTCTGGGAGCCCAACGAGTCCTAATGAATTATTCATAAGACAACCTCCCTAACAGTCACGCACGTATACGACACAACGCGGTGGAGAGTTCGCGCGCGGCGAAGTTACATTATGAATAGTCATGACAGGGCGGAGACTAGACTCGTGTTTTGTTGGTCGGCTGTCAAAGAGCACCGTTCACCAGTCAGGAGCGTTCATCATTCCGCAGTTTACTGGCGAGGAAGGCAGGTCGTGTGTTGAAGAGGTGCACTTCGTGAAAAGCACTTGGCAGCGTAAGCGAACACGACATACAACCAAAAAAACAACTGCAGGCCTGCAGGTATTCTTTGGCGAACTGGGATCTGTGTATCGGCTGCAGGTACAAGGGTAACAGGAAATATTGTGGGTTACCTGGATCCAAGCAAGCTTTGTCTAGAGACTCACGCAAGCAAACTGCAAATTAACTAAGAGTTTCGAGTGGACAAGTGTGCCCTACTTCACTGCACAGTAAACTGGATGCTCCGATGGTCTCGCGCAGACCGGATAATTACTGAAGAAATTTAACTTGTTTGTGTGTGAAGAGACACAAATTCTACACCAGGCCATAAACTCAACGGAAAACAAAATGGAAGGTAAAAAGGATACTACTTTGACGAAGATCTTCGTGGGTGGATTGCCGTTCCACACGAACAATGATAAGCTACGTGAGTACTTCGAGCCGTTCGGAGAGATTGAGGAAGCCGTAGTCATAACGGACAGAAACTCCGGCAAGAGCAAGGGATATGGCTTTGTAAGTACCTTTTGATTGTCGGTATGTTATAGCTGGTTTTAAAAATCATGTCATCCCAGAAGCAGACGAGCCCATTGGCTATGACATTCGACTGGCACTCGGCCATATATAACATTTTTGAAAAAAAACAGAAAAGAAAAAAAAAAAAAAAAAAAAATCGTCGTAAAAAATGATTAAAAGTTTCGAGTTCTGGCCCCATTAACGTCATGCGTCATGCAGTCCAACACTCGCGGACTTGCTAAAATTGTGCAATTTCCATCGCAGTACATATTGAAATTTTATTTATTTCATTGTCAAATTTCATAGACTTTCATGATATTATGATGTGAACAGAGGTAAACTACCTTCGTGCTCCTAGTGAACCCCGGACAATCTCAAATCATTGCTGGGATATTTTCAATGTCGATGTCAGTCGGCTACTTGTTGAAAATACACAAAAATTTATAAATTAAATTTACGACCCTTTGCTGACAAAGTCATTACAGCGTTTAACCGCGAGCTGTTTCAATGTGTAACCGCAGCCTGATTCCATTTCATGGTTTCACAGAATGTGAGTGTTATAATTTATAGGCTCGTTTCCCCCCTCTGATGGCGTGATCTCGTCCTATCACGCAAAAGCTCGAAAAACAGCATTGACAACACTGCGCTAGTGTATTGTATGTAGTTTGCCTTGTATGATAAAACGTTTTGCATTGAATGGACATTTTGACTGTTAATTCATGGACAAATACTTCTTTACGTGTATGTATGTATACATGCACGTTGTATGAACGGCGTCCGTGGTTACGTGCCGTTTCTAACGAATCCATGTTATCAATGCGCCATAGGCTACTTCAGTGACAAGCCGTATGTTGTATTGTTCCGCACGGACGGGCTGCTCATGGGCGCAAATCGACGTATTTGCTTTCAGTGGCACAATCCTTCAATTCGATTGGGCCTCGTTGAAAAACACTCGTCTTCTGAACTAGCAGTGCATGGAGGAAAAAAAGTTTCCCATGAATGTTGCTTTCGTCAGTGTTTACGGGAAAAACAAATCCATGTTGTTTTTTGGGGTATTGTTTTCACTCGCACGCACTACGAAAGTGTTGTCAAGCACACAGAACGGGAAGCGCAAAACCATGTTTGTTTAACATCATAATCTCACATCATGCATTTCCCCAATTGTCAGAAATTGTACATCTTTCAACGTGTGTTTATTCACGAAATAGTCTTCATAGTGGAAGGAACGATCTATCCTTCCCTGTGTTTTTCTACAGTTTTTTTTTTTAACAGTTCGATAAGTTGAAGTGAGCATTGCAAATAAAAAGAACTCGCTGAGAAAAGGTCTGCATTTCGCAATAACCGATACATGTATATACGATAGTGGCGTCCAGTTACAGGCAGTACGGGAAACAGGTACCCTATTGAAGTAAAACACAGGTACCTAAATGCCCTTAAAAAAAACCTACCCTATCCCAAAAAAATCAAATCCTGGAAGTTGCTGTTTAGATTTTTCATAAAGGTGCACACGACAGCACACACACATCGGTGCGTCAACGCAGTGTTTAAAAACACAATCGGCGGCCTCCTATAATGTCCTCCTATTTTTCATACTTTATAACTTGTTGGCAAGAACCCTGGTTTTGTACGCGATTTTCAACCGGGGAACTTTCTCAACCGGGGACCCTATTGTCCTCAAGGTAATGCAAAAACAAACGCATGCCGGTAGCTTTCCGGTGTGCAACTTTCGCGAGCGCCATCTCTCACACGTGTATAGCTTAAAAAGTGTAGAATCTGTTTTTGGTATTCCATGTTAGTATAGCCTGGTTTGTATTTTGAAAATTCCCCACAAATGGCATTCAAAACCTTTCTTTTTCATATCTAGAAAGTTAAAAAGGTGATTTTCAAAATGTGTTATACGGGTACCCGATCCTATAATCTGGAAGCGGTTCTTGACGTCAGTGGTCGGGTAGGCCTACCCAGTTCCGATGCACACCCCTATATACGATAGCGCATCTCCGATTGTTCTAAAAACATTCTTAGATGGTATTTCTGTGAAACATGGTCCAAGAATTTGAGTCGAATTGTCTATACAACTCTTTCAACTCGCCTAATTGAAAACATTTGATTATGGCATGACAGGCCCGTAATACAGGCTTGCAGTGTACATGTACATAGATATGTCGCATGCACAGACCCATATATTTACACACCCACCAAAGAACACAGTATGTTAAAAGTTACAGGTTTGAGTTGAAAGTTACACTGAAATGGACAAAAGTTTGTGGGAAGTAGACGAACAATCGTATGTAAATAAGAAGTGATTAGAAAATAGTTGGGGTACTTACTGCGCCGTCTCGGCATGTATACTAGCCCGTCGTTAACTGAAGCCCTTTCACAAGCTCCCAAATATTTGGTCAAAAGTGACGGAAACGTGGGGAGTTTACTTTCCCGTTGGATTTCACCCCTAGCACGCGGTGAGAAGAAAAAAAAGCACGAAAAGCTGTTGGATGTCCCATTCATCATCACTGTGTTTACGACCCAGATGTAGTACTGTACCTTGCCAGCGGGGCCGTCTCGATCCAACCCCCAGTCAACCACCGGCGCGGGTCATTTATCTCAAAAATTCACATCAAAGGAAACACATCCATCATTTCCCCCCATCCTTGTACAATCTGTAACATGGCAATTTAGCCCACAACAATTTGATTAGTTCGGGGGGTATTGAGCCCTTCACAAACATTACGTTCACCCTTTTGACCGCACACACGAAGTATTTTTTTTTGACTGTTTGAGTGAAAACAAGTAGGCCTATATATTTGTTTGGAAGACTTCGGTTTTGTCGTCACAATATATACCCGTTTTCGCTTTCAGTGTGAGATTGGTCAGGGAAGACTGTGTCGGTTCCCATGAAGAAAAGATGATATTGCCGACAAACATTTCCGTTCCTCCTGACTGTTTCTTTTGAAGGCTGGTTCGATAAGTACGGTATTGTGTAACAGCCCTATACCGAATGTAATCAGAGATGAGGTATTTGTACGCACACAACGCATCTTACCTCGGCGAATATTTATGTTGCTTTTTGTTGAAAGTCCACGTAAAAAAATTGCCGGTAGCTATAGGTTTGCTGCAAAAAAAAAAATAATAATAATCTTATACGGAAAGCAGTTGTTATTTTACGTCCTTGGAATGCAAATCTAGAGTTGTGTACGTACACGATACCCCGCTGTTAGTAAGCTTAACCCATTGAGTACGGTTTTACGGGAGACGTCGGGGTGTAGCGAGGGTTCTGGCAGCCAAGCGAACCGCTACAATGTGTTTGTGCAGTCAAGCGTAACATAAACAATACTCCAACAATGGATTGAAACTGCACAAACGGCGGCAAATGGCGTCATCCGGCCTGGTGGCACTTTCTTTTACGCCATATGGCGTCTTCCGTAATTCCCGTCGACTGAAAACCTGTTTCTTTTTTCTCACTTTCTCTTCGTATGAACACCCTCAACATAAGTACATGTACATGTAATTGTAGCGACGGTACGTCTACGTGACTGGAAAAGATTAGGGTTAACCGAAAAGAGCCCACTTGAAGCAATCAAGGGCTTTGTTAAGCCATATCTAGAGAGGAGAGGTTTAAGTAACTGAAGTACCGTACTTGTAGTCCTTGTGCAGTCTGGGCACTTCACGATTCTTGTGTAAGCATCCGTGTTACACATCTTCATGGAAGCACACGGGAGGTGGTGTACAGAAAGAGTATTCTGAAAAAGGCGCAACCCCATGTTCTGGCCACAAAATGTCCCTGATTCGTAGTTGTTGACACCGTTTCCTCTTCTCTCCTTTATTTGTTGACTTTTTACAACAAAAAATGAATATCCCCTATCGCCGCCCCGGGGATGTTTTCAGGGGACGCGCGTTCATCATGCGTGACTCGGTATTCAAACAGATTCTGGAAAATTTGGACCAACGCCGCACAATTTTCCAAAGTCGTGAATGAGGGCATCACAGCTGAATGGAGATATAATTCCAACTTACAAAAGAAAGGTAACAATCGCTGTAAGATATTTTGACGAGAAAATTGGGCGCTGGAAATTATCAATCATCTTCGGCGCCGAAAATGGCAAAGGTGTAATTGTTCCCGTTAGCGCAGAGGTTAAAGGCTTGGTTGGGTCCGGGATCAAAATGCTCCCCGGAAGAGCCTCACGGGGAGGTTTTAGAGCAGGTCTCGGCGTGGTAGCTGAGTCAGTTCCCAGCATCGTTGATCGGCCTCTTCCGTGTGGTTTGGAATTTGTTGAGAACGAAGATGACAGATTTAACCGACAGTGATAGAGCATCGAATAAAAAACGCACATTTGTGTCGAGTGTAAGTGGTGGGGATTGTGTTGATAGAAACTGAGATTTTGTTTACCAGCGTGTACAAGCGGCTCGGCAGATTGTCGTGGCCTGTGGTTTTTCGTACATGGAGATAGTACATGTATAGGTTTCAGACAAGCCAGGAAATTGCGGGTTTTCTACCTGTACCTCCATGGTGTGTGGGTGTGAGTTTGTATATGCCGGCAATCGTGGACCTAGGACAAAAGAATTCGGGCGTAGACAAAGGGTCCACGTTTGACCTAACGTCCACGATTGAAAATCGTGTACAAAACCAATGGGAGGCCTTCCGAAAAAGTTAGAGTATAAACAAAAGAGGAACAATGGGAGGTCCACGATTGCACCTGTGTGTGTGTGTGTGTGTGTGAACAGATATTCCGTACCCTGTGGAGACATGAACACAATGCGCACAAAGGGACTGAATAGGTCTCCACAGGGCATTTGTATGGGTTAGGATGTCTCCACAAGGAATTTTGTGTACTGAGTCTATGGGGTTTGCTTAACTGCAGGGACAAAGGGGAGAACAATGCCATGTCTCCACAGGGCTGCAAAAAAAGGTATGTGTGTGTGTGTGTGTGTGCGATCGCGAGCGTGCTGCCTGCGAGCATCGTGCCTTGCCATGTATATCTCACTGCAACCCATTGTACATGTTTCTGTCGGGAGGGGCCGGATGGTAATGGGTTTAATAGGCCCAGTTCTCCTTTCTTCCAAAATTGCCTCTCCATGTATGTGGAAGGATTAAGTAATGACTCATGTGCCCAATAAAGCCTGCTGTACCACTGTATTAAGTGTCGTGCTCGGTCTACCAGAGCGGAAATTTCGAGCGATCTCCATTCAGTTATATGCAATTTAATCTGAATGGAAAAGGCATAACTGCCACCGTAAAACTAACTTGTAAACACCCAAAAGATCCAGACTGGAAAATTGTGTGTCCCTGATGAGTTCTCCATTACTGTTCCAGACATCACTCTGTATAGGCCCTAGGGATGATGTTCTTACTGAATGCACAGTGGGCATGTTTTGCTATTTTCACTGGAAAAGTCTATAGTGGACTTTATGCGTATAGCGGCCATCTTTGTGAATTTAATGTCATTCAAATTCCATAATAATCTAAGTACAAGTGGGGAACGGACGTTTACAACTCTAAGGCGGTAGGCAAGAATGTGGACAAAATAGGGTTGTTCTAAAACCCCCTCGACCCCCTCGACCCCCACGACCCACGACCCCCTCGACTCTTACGCTTTTAAGCACACACTACGCACGATGCACAAACTGTTTCGCAATGCATGTGTCGCAAGGCCGGCCCGACCCAGAATCAGATTGTATCCCAAATGAGAACCGGGGGGGGGGGGGGGGGGGGGGTGGGGCGGGGGGGGGGGGGGGTCATCATGCACAAGTCATAACATGTTTAGTTAGTTTACGTTGTCAAAATCACGTTGGCAGATTGCGACCTGATTGTCTAAGTTTATTGCAGAAAATCTACCCATTTTGTATTTCCTTCCTCCATGCAGTTTGTCACACAATATTTAGAGAACTAATAAGGCTTTTCTGTCTTTGTCAGGATGTGAATCTCCAATTCTTGCAGTGGGGCCAATTTCACGGCGATGCTAAGCACACAAATTTGCTTAGCATGAAAAATCTTCCTTGATAAACAGGATTACCAACCAAATTTTGATGTGAAGTGTACCGCTTGTGGCTGGCATTCAGATAGCTGTTTGCTTAGCATGAAAATCCCATGGCCTTTTGGCTGGTAACCTGTTTTAACCAAGCAAGACATTTTAGTGCTAAGCAAATGTTTGTGCTTAGCAGCTCCGTGAAATTGGCCCAGCATGCAGCTGCAGTTCAGTCCGTTCCTCGATCCTCCGTGTTCAGTAAAATAATGTGTGCAGCGCGCGCAGCATGCATTCGATCTGGGGCCGTATTCGAACTCCGGGTTTCGATTTGGGATACGATCCGACTCCGAACGTACCTCGAGGGGGTCGAGGGGTCGTGGGTCGTGGGGGTCGAGGGGGTTTTAGAACAACCCGACAAAATATGGGTGGATTGCATTCGTCCATCCTCACTCAATGCTTTGTATTGGGGTTCTTTGAATTAAAAAAAAAAAAATTCGCATCAGGTTTAAAGATCATTGCATCCACAATGCACAGCCTCGAAGATGTGTGGAGGATCGGTGGGGATTAAGGCCTGGACAAGTAATAATCGCACTCGAGAGGGATTTGTACGTTAATTAGAGTTCACCGACCTAGGTTGGTCTGGATGGCACATCGTCGAGTCTGTTGGGGTTTGAGGAGGGGACACGACGATATATATTTCTTCTGTGTCATTGTGGCTAATAAGGTTTTGGCCTCGATTGAACCTTTAAACCGGGAATTGGGGGGGGGGGGGGGGGTTGCCACTTGTAGCGTTTCCCTGTCGCGTAAAGGAATTAATGCATGCAGATATGACAATCAGCTCAGAATAGCCTTGTTTGGTCGGCCATTTTGATGACCTGCAGATAGCAACCCAGAGCTTCTTTCTAGCAAATGATCTTATAGGTTGTGTTCACCCACTTCACGATGTCGTTCCTCGTCTATGTAGCCTACCATTAATCTTTATTTCTTGCTATTCTTACCCATGCTGTTCCTAGAATGATGTTATGTCATCTCTCCATCTCTTTTTGTCCAGCGACTGATGATGTAAACTGGATGGCGCATTGGCCATTGCGCGCTTGACGAAAACTGAAGCCAGCAGTGGGGTGGTGGCGGCCGATACTCCCATCGTATGGGATCGTTTCCGTATCAATACCGTGATAACCGTCTACTATTGAAATTGAGCATGAATATAGACCCTGGGAACAAGGTTGTCAAACTTATTGTATTGGGAGTATTAATATCTGGACGGTGGCGTCAACTCGAACAGCCGATGCGCTGTCTCCAAGAGCGCTAGAGTCGAGGAGCCCAATAGGAGCCCAATTTGGCATGAGCTCTACACGCGCGAAATAGCGCATTACGTTATACATGAGTTGCGTATGGCTGTATTAAAGTTCCAAACAACCAATATTCGACTTGTGGCATTATCTTGTACAAGTTTTGAAAGCTTTGAAAAGCTAAGATAGATGTTACCCTACAGCTTCCTCAGTGGCAATTTGCAATACGGAGTCTTCAAAGGAGGCTTTCCAGTTAAGAACCGAGGTCCGGGGAAAAGTAAGGCGATTTCATATTGTGCAGTACACACCGATGACTTACAATGGCTCCACCCCCAACAATGGCTTAGCTTTCCCTTGTTTGGCCCCACAAAGCAACTGATATAAGAACGCACTCGGACCCCATAGTGAAAAGTTAATGCCACCTCATTGACGTAATCAAAAGGTAATGGCTCATTGAGTTGTACAGGCTGCGTGGCCCATCTACCACCATAATGGAATCATAGCCGACCATTCAGGCATTAGTTAGCATGGAAAAGAAACCCATCTCTTGTACATCAATTCCTGCATTGAAAGTGACGTGCAATTTGGCGGGAAATGATGTTTACGACCAAAATAGCAAAATCCCCATATTAACATAGAGATTGCATTTGGACTGGTTTTATTGCGTGAGAGACAAGTTATGGCTTGTTTATGCGTATACGTGCACATTATACAAATCACGCTGTTGATGTAAGTGGATGTTATTAACAAGCCAAGAACTCCTTGCATTTTTCCCACCCGTGTGACCAGATTTGAACAGGGTGACAATGGAACCACCCTCTTTCATTTGGCCAGCCGGTCCCTGGTGCCCTGGCGTGACAATGCAAAGGTTGGCCTGACCTGGTATAGTGGTACTGCGGTCCTTACTGTATTGCCTGGGCAAATTCGGAGAAGGGAGCACGATTCGTTGTGCACGCCTGACCACTGGTTCCCTGCCTGGTATTTCAATGTGGAACTCCATGTTTTTTTGTGATGGCGTGCATTGCATACGATTTTTTGTCGCCCAGGTCAGACCGCCTCCCAAGTCTCTCAATGTTTGAGACAAATTCACAAGGAATGTCGGTCACTCTCAAGCATTGGTTTCCGCTCACTAGGGTGGGTGTTTGGTAACATTTCTCAAGCATTGAGAGCATGTCTCAATCATTTTGAGTTCTTGGCATCGTGTGAAAAGGGCTTAAAAACACCAGCAGAATACAGACAAATAAGCAAACAAACAAATACCAAACGGTACGAACACCGTAATCAAAGCCTGTACGCTAAAAGCCGATGTTCCACAAACGTGTTTTCGGTCATTTTTTTTTATCCTTTGCTTTAATACTTTACCTATTGCAATTTTTCCGAATAAAAGATTGGAGGGTGGGGATGGTTAAACGCGCAAACCCCCGTGGACCTGTCACTGTATTACGAAAGTAAACAAAATAGTACTCGAATGTCCTCGACTAACAAATGGGAAATTTACTTTGCTAATTGTACCAAATCCCAACGGCCTGAAGCAAGGTCGGATCTGAGTACCTCGTGAAAATGCTGTCATCAAAACAACCAAACGGTCAAGACGTGATGGGTCGACAAAGCGCTGGATGGAGGATTGAGGTCATGTGATGGTGCAAACGGCCGTACTTTCAGCGCATGGGGGCGCTTTGATGACGCCATTGTTGCGGTACAAGCAGTAGTGATTTCACGTTTAAGTAAATATCCATATCAAGTCCGGAACCTTATTTCCATTTGAGAACTACAGATTATACAAAATGTAATTTTGCATTAAAGTAATATGTTAACTCGTTTTAATAACCGTGAATTCACTTCTGTTTGCACCCTCAAAATGGCGTCTTCACATCACCTTCATTCGCTCAAAAATACGGTGTAGCGTGAAATCGTGCCACCATGAAATACGGTAGTACTGCACATGTTTAAGTGATTGATGATATCGATAATTGGGAGATTGGCCGGTCACGTGAGAGGGTTTAACCAATAATAGGGAAGAGGAGTCAGGTTTTCATGGGAGTCAGATATTCATATGACAACGGCCTATATCGGGTAAGCACTTAAAAAGACCAACCAAAATGACATCGTCACGCCATGTGCCTATTCAATAAAGCATTGTGCCTATTCAGTAAGGCCCAGTGCGCTTTCAGTAATACATGACGATGTCGTTTTGGTGGTTCTGAAACAGTGCCTTCCCCTATATCGCCACTAAGTAAGCTGGATGGCACAATAGGTGTGACAACCTTGTCCCCAGGGTCTACTTTCAGTCTCGTTCTCAGTGGTACACGTTAATTACTGTGATAAGAAAACGATATGGCCGCTGCTGGCGTCAATGTTGCGTACAGTTCGCAGTGACTATTTACACAGATATAGAGCCAATCGCATAGAAGTCAATTCAACTAATGATGATTTGGTTTACAACGCCAAGACAACATACTGCGTTTGTATTTACGTTTTTACAGAAGAGTTTGGTGTGACGGAGACAAGGTTTAAAGAATCCAAATATGTTTGGCCAAAGTGGGAAAAATAATAAATTCCAACATTTGTTTCGATTTTTTTACTCAGGTAACAATGGCAACCAAGGATGCGGCGAGGTTAGCATGCGCAGACGCCAACCCGATTATTGACGGGCGGAAGGCCAACGTCAATCTAGCCATTATTGGCGCCAAGCCAAGGAACAACGCCACGCAAAACAGTAAGTTCTTTTAATCCTATATGACAAAGGATTGTCATCTTGGCTTGGGCTTTTTTCCTGCTGAGGCGTGTTTGCGACACCCCCCCCCCCCCCCCCCGACAATCTACAGAATTTCCTTGTGAAACATGCATTTTTGCAAGGACGTATAATAAATAACCTGGGGCCGATTTCTGGACTCGCAGTACGTCCGTGAAGTTAAAGACGCCGTCCGCCATGTTATGTACCGTGCCGAAAAACGACGTTTGAAAACCTTTACCCACAGAGTTCTACGTACGGTACATTCTCGTTTTCAATAGTACATGTTAATCAGATACGATTTGAAGCTTTGCATGGTGGGTGCGATACGAGAGAGACTGGGATTGCGGGTAGCACCATGTGAAATAAATCTCTTCTATTAAGAGAAGTGTGGTTCTCAAAAGAAGTCACACACTCATCCCGGTTCTTTTCAGAACCACACTTCTCTTCCTAGAAGAGATTTATTTCACATGGTGTTACCCGCAATCCCAGTCTCTCTCGTACATGTTAATCACTAAGTACTATGGGCACTTATGTGCGGCGGCTGCTGGCTTTAGCAGTCACAGATGTATATACAGGGTGGTAAAAAAAAACCGGATGGATGGAGAATCTTTCTAGAAGAAATATGATACCAAGACCTCTCGATTCGGTCCAGTAGTTTTTGCCCCAGAGCCTATTTTGTGAAGCAAAGTCGGGTCACTTGGCCATTTTGTTCCATGCAGAAAAGAGCATGGTGATAGCATACTTGTTATACCTCGGGACCAAATGACCCCGACTTTGTTTTTTCAAAATAGGTTCTAGAACAAAAACTACTCGACCGAATCGGGAGATCTTAGTATCATTTTTCTTTTATCAAAATTACCCATGTATTGGTATAGGTTGTTTGAGTCTGGGTAGCGGAAGTATGCCGTTCCGGTTTTTTTTACCACCCCTGTATAGGCCTATACGCATTGCGAGTCAAGGTTATTTGTACGTCCGTGGTATTCTGAGGCTTGTTTGCGCAGTTCTCCTTTCCTTATCTCCCACCTCTCCAGCCCAGGTTCGAATCCAGCTGCGCCCGAGGCCGACATGTGGATTGGTTCTCAGTCCCTATCTCTCTCTTCGTCGGTTCTCCAGAATAATGCGGGAGTTTTCACTTTCGCCTTCTCTATACACACGTTTCTTCAGACTTTTCTACAGTGTGCTTTTGTACTGCACTTTTAATGTATACCTTTGATTTCGTTTACCGGACAGAATGAAAATAAATATGCAGAACTCTGTCGAGTCAAAGCAGTCAAGCCGGAAAACTGCACGGGAAGAAAAATGCTACATTTCTTGCTAAATTGCGCGTGACTCGATTCCCACCGCTTCATCAATTTGCGATGCTCTCACCGAAGCCGTATCGTAATGGTCGAGATTGAGCACATTGTTCTCGGTGCGTTAATGTTTCCGTGCATGTAATTCTCTCACGCGTTCGTCAAAGGCTGTCGCTGAAAAGTTTCATGAGTATGGCGTATACCTATTCAGAATTCGGGGCTCTCGGGACGATTGGGCGTTTTTTTTCTCTCGAGGAAACAGGTTTTATGCTCACTATACCGTGCCACATTGTAATCCTGCAGGGAATGTAAGAGCGTATCACCTGGCTTGTAATTACATACCTAGACATCCAAGGATACTCGTTTCGCCTCAGTTCCTGTCCAGAAAAACAAATTCAGAGGACGAAAAGCTTTGGACCGAAAACGCCAACCTGCTGACAAATACATTCATGACACGTGGCACGATTGAAGGGACCCCGCTGACTATTTAAACTAAAAAGACAAGGTCTGATTGGCTGAGAAGGTTTGAATAGGAGGACAGATTTTTGCCCATTCCTGACGTTCTGTATAATGAAGCACTGGATTCGAATCGGCCAGCCGGCCCCGGCAAGCTTGGCGGCCGAGAAATCAAGACATCTGCACTAGTAAGCAGTAGGTCGTGGGTTCGAGTGCCACCCGAGTAGGCCTGTCAATTTTTCCCACAGGTTCTCGGAAGCACTGGGCATACAGTGCCTCAAACACTACGTCGGGAAAGGGCAAACAAATCTGTCTTTCAATTTACATCATCCTGGACGCAGATTCTATCTTCTGACAAGGTTTGAATACCGGTAGCTTAAAGGAAACCCAGTTTTGAATTCAACTTGTGTTCAAACATAGAACCATCTTTGACAACAAGACACCGTGAGTCACTCTTACAATTTTCCACCATTGTTTTAAGAAATTTCACTTCGTTTTAGGCTGGAAATTGAAACCGAGTTTTCTCACAGTCATGCTGGGGGACTAGACTCCCAATTTCTAAATGGGAATTCAAGAAAATTCTGGGCTTAAAACAGTCTCATTTTCGCAAAGTTAATTTGCAGAAAAAATTAAAAAGACCATTAAAGCTGTATTGAAAGGTAGTATACAGTATTGATTTTGCTGTAATGTTCAGAAATAAAAGGATTTGGGGGTTAGTATTGTATAGAGTGCTAGCAAATACTGTAACACTGACCTGTTTAAAGTTTTGTGTGCGTAGATGCTGGGAAAACGGAGAGAGAGAAAAAAGTTCTAGTAGTCTGGTCCCCTGACCCTACTTCAGACAAAACGGGGCATTTTATAGAGTCAGGGACTTATCAGGTCGGGAACTAGACTATTTCCAACGATTGTCGGCCGACAATAGTTGAAAAATGATATAAATCTCCACTTTTCTTGAAAACGACAGCACAACAGGTGCCATGATTTCGCAGGATGCTTGAGACTGCTATTTACTTTACTTTATACAGTCTATAGTACGGTATTTCGTAATAATTAAGTAGTTTTGTTTTTTAATATTTGCAAATATTGTATGTACTACCTTTAACAGGGAGGAACGGTTCACAAAAGCACCCTGAGTTAACCAAAACACTCCCCATTTATAGGTTTCGGGTTTGCATTCTGGAATGCAGTCAAAAGTGAATCATTACTTTAACCATTGCCTTCGGTCCTACTTTTCGTAATTATCCCACTTGATTAATAACACCCAAGGAGACGCGAGATGCGACTCGCAGTGTGTTAATCCGTAATTTGATGATTACTATATTACCACTAATCAGGCGTTCGTGGCGGATTTAGGAGGTTCTAGGCGTTAGTTATGCTCAGTCGTGTTTCTATTATTCGCCTTTAAGCCATGGGATCTTGGAATGACAAAAGCTCACCTTGTACACGCTGTGAGAATGGCGCAACAAGCATAGTCTCCTCAATTCGTCCACAATGTAATGCAGTGTGTAGCTGGCAAGGCCGTTGTTAGGTGCTGTAGGCTGATTATGCATGGTGCCATTTTCCTTTTTTAATTATGGGCCGCTGGTTGCGACGTAAACACAAATTCGAGAACCATTCACGGCTGTCTGGAATATTTGGTTGCCAACAAATAGCCTATAACACTAGCAGCAGAATAAGGCATCGTCGTATCAGCAATTTTTTTTAAAGGCCACTGGTTGTAAAAATGGGACTATATGGAGTGCATGGAGACACGTGCCACTCCCAGCCGAACCCAATGCCCCTTCCACCCCCACCCCACCCCCACCCCCGACCACCTATAGGAAAAGACAATCAGCGCACCCCGCCCCCGAAAATTGGACCCTTACGCCTGCCTGTGTATTGAAGTCTCTGGCTCGATGTACCCGGTCACTTTTGCTACATGGCCAGTGAAGGAGGCCTCTTCATGTGGTTGAAACACAAGGTTTCAAAATGGCGCTGAAAAGCTACCGTAGCCGAGGTTGAGGCTCGTATTTTTTGGCTTCGTCTTTAGTTTTTGTCATTGATGCGCGAGAAATGCTCATTCGAATATGGCTTGTAAGTGAGAAATGGCCGTAGACTTAAAAAACAAAGTCTGGTACCGGTACCTTTTGTGTATGTAACGTTATGAAAAAAATAGCCTGTGCCCGACGAGGAAATACGACAAAGATTGTAGCTGCAAGTGGTAATTAAGTTTATGTGAGCCTATGACGTTCAAAGTCTAATAGGCAGTGTGTTTCACAGGTCTGTGTCCGTCCACTTTGAAAGTTGAAGTTACAGAGAGGAGTGGACCGAATGATGCATGCATGAATGAATCATGTGCTATGTGTTCTTGCAGACAATGATTTTCTTCCCACAATACTTAGTCGTAAGTTGCGACGACGGGTCTCTCGAGCGGGCTATCTTGATTGTGAGATTTCAGGGTTACCTTTCTTTCAAATTGAATGTTAGATCCAGTTTGGGGAATAAACCTGAAAGTATTTTGTTACGCGATTTCATTTTTGAGATTTTGTTTTCAACTATTCTCAGAGCCTCGCAGTGATAAGAAATAGGTCATCTAAAACCGTCCCTCCCTTTTCCAAGACACACAGCTACGCGGATCTGGTAGTTATACAATCGTACGGTACTTTCCCCCCCAAAAATTCTCATTTCCCGCAGATTTGCAATGAACTCAAACAGAACAAAAATAAGGAATGCTTGCATGGTATTTGTCCCCGTTGCCAGATAGAACGGAACGGCCCAGCACCGTTGAACCGGATCAGCTGTTAGTTAGCGTGCCCGCGTTGCCATGGCACCCGACGTTCCGCCATTATGTGATTGACCTTTGACCTTGCAAAGGCCCTAGGAGGTGCTGCGCAGCTAGCCGGGCGCGCCAGCATTGTTAAAGGAAAAGTCAAATTTTCTTGGAAGTCCCTTATACAGAGGAACTCAATCCGTAATTGTATTTCATTGATGTCACAGTTGGACTACGGTATTTATTAAGCTTTAGACTTTAAGCATTGTCAGAATTAATCAATGGTTGTAACAGTTAAATTAATTAAAGATGTTTCTGTCGTTTGCGATGTACCGGGTATAGTATATACTGATCAGTGCTGTCTGCTCAGTTAACAACGAACAAAATCGTCTTGCAGCTTGTGAGTTCCACCATTGTTCGACACACTCCCGCCACACATACACAATCGGGGACGTACCTCATCTTCCTATATTATTCATACTTTTGGCAAGGACCCTCATTGGTTTTGTACACGATTTTCAACCGGGGACTTTTCTCAACCGGGGACTATATATTGTCCTCTATTGTTAAAGGTCCCCTATTGAATGCAAAAACAACCCCACCCACTTGTTTGGGTTTGTTTTTGATGTAGGCCTACATCGAGGACTTCCATCCATTGTCCTGATGCTTCTTTTGTTTGTACTTAAACCTTATTGCAACCTCTCTCATTGGTTTTGTTCACGTTTCCCACTCAACAGAGGACAGCTTGCCTATCGAGGACCTATTGTCCACTCATGTAATTATGTTGTTCCCTGTCCTCGATATGCACCATAAACACGCACAACATTACAGACTTGAAAAACGAGTTAGTTTCCAGAGTTGGCGAGTTGAATTGTATCCTAGCGCTGGTCGACACGGTCAGTACAACACGGGAAACATCGAATCCTTGTTTAACATATATTCAGTATTCATTGGCCTTGGGGTTGTGAAACTATATCCATTCTACGTGGGAAAATGTGAGCCACTCATGATGTGCGTGTTAGTATTATTACTAGGCTCATTCATGGATATACGCAAATGAGAAAGCTTAAGCAAGTAGACCTACCTCACTGAAAACCTGTTCCCGGCTGTTATATTTAATAGTTTCACGATAGTGCTGTGTATTACTCGACATGCTTATTTTTAAAGGCTTCTATTTTTTTAGTCATAGTGTCCATAGTACTTGTATAAATATGCATCGTATGTAGCGTCCTCAATGGCCTGTGCACGGATCCGATAGGATACAAACTTGACCCAGCGCTATACTGGTACGCAATACGCAAGAGTGCGCACCTGGCAGGTGCTTTTAAAGCAGCCCATAATATGATGGAATTTTCTAATGTTTCCGGTCCCTTGAGGAGGTCTAAAGGCTAATTGAACATCAATCATGTTAATATTTTACTCTGTATAAACTCCAAAATGTCTGCCACCACTAAGGTGCATGCGTGTTGAAATGTTTTCCCGCGCTTTGAACTCGGCGACTTTTACCCGGCTACTTTTATGGCGTCTTTTGACTAACATAGCCCCTAGTGTATGTCAATATATATCAGGTCTATCCACCTGAGGATTTTGTAGGCTAGTTGGAACATTTAGCTGGAAAAAACCCAGCGCAGGCAGACGACAGCAAATTGATGCCGTAACACCACAACCTCGTTCAACAACTATTATAAATCACCACTACGTGCGAATTAAAGATGGCGTGTGCAAGACCCCGCCGTGACCCTGTCCGACCCGGAATATTGTCACGTCGATAGCCGTGCTAATAAACAAAATAAACAGCGCCAATTGTTTACACTAAATGCATGTATAATGTACCCTACACATGATTGTGTCTGCGCGATTAACGGCAATAAATCCGCTACCGTGTTTAATGGCCACCGTATTTTCTTCAGAAGCTCTGAACTCACCGGCGATATTTCTTTCCCGTTTGTTTGACTATTTAATGTAGAAAAGTGTTGGAATAACACTATACCGGGAACGAAAATGATGAACCGATTTGCGTAAAATATCCGGTGAGCTCGTTGGATGCACAGTGGTTGGAATTTCGGCGCTATCATTCATTATGATTTGTGCAAGGCAGTGTTGACTGAGGCGTAAACTGTAAACTGAGCTTGAGTCTTTGAACATGAACTTTTAACATCATCGACCAAGTTTGCCAAAAAGTATCCATCGGAATGCGGACTCTTTGCTTCCTTGTCAGCTGTAAGGATGCTCTAAAGCATGAGGAAGGGACGACGCCATCTTGTTTTTCCTCTTTCAGACCGTGTCTGATTTTTAGGCATTTTCTTGATATGGCTTCGGTTTTACTTATTGGCGCCCCTCCGCAGCCGTAGACAACAACGCCCGTTTCAGACACGGCCAAGCGATCCCATCGCTGGTATTCTTTGTCAGAAAGGTGGAGTGTTGTGACAGTCTTGTGTGCGGGACTCAACATTTCGCCGATACTACAGATGGTGTGTTCGAGTCCAGCAGGGGTCGTGGTGCGTGTGTCCTTGAGCAAGACACTTTGTCACAAATTGTTTCTTTCCACTAAGGAGTGAATGGGTACCAGTGAGGGAATTGATTATTGTGCATTTGATTACCCATATGTGCTTTACTTGCAGCCGGGGCTGTACACTCCCTTGGGAGCTGAGGTTTCAGGAATGATTGTTGGGCCTGATGAGCAGGGGTAATAATAATAATTGTAAACGCTGTGAGTTAGTTTAACTAAAAAGAGTGTTCTAAATTCTGGCTATTGTTATTAATATCAGGTTTAAGTCAAATAGCGGAGCTGTATATCGCCCACATAATTATGATCTACATAGAAACAGCATCGACAGCTGTATGATATCAGTGCATATCTGGATGGAACCGTTTACATACATACGTATTCCTCGGGGCCTCGCAAACTGTTGCTGAACATTTATGGCCGTCCACAAAGTAGGTTGCCCATGCTCGCATCGCCATCAAATGTCATGAATGATGGAGGCTGCGATTCTGATCTTCTTATTTGTATACTATATATATAACATGTTACACAGCTAGGGCGGTGCACGTGACACAACACATTGATCTGCTGTGCATAGGCCTATGTACATCGATCGCGGGCTTTGCCAGAATCAACTACAGTTTGTACAAACTGGGTTCATTTTAAAGTGACAGTGTTCATACTTTGTCAGTTTGAACATTTACACGAAGTAACAAACCTATGAGAGTTTAAACTCAACTCATTATCGGAGTCACAAGAAAAAGAGTGGAAAAATCGTTCCGTGTTTTAACATTGATTTTGAGCTTTCGTTGAAATCGAATTACGCAACGGCGTTGCAGTGGATGTCTTTAAATACAATTTTCTCAAAGATGGAAGCCTTTTTAGACGGAAATATTTCTCAGCTCGATTGGTATTGGTGCGCAAGATATATATAGACGTCAGGGAATCTTCAGGTCAGGGAACCAAACTAGAGCGGCCTTGCTCGGTTTGCGAAAAGCCGTGGGCTACGGAACGGTATATGAGCCGACAAGGCCAGGAGAACAGGGGAATTCTTACCCGCAACACCACTCGTGCATGCCACATCAGTTTTTCTCGCGTGTAAATAACGAGTTCTCACACGTAAAATAATACTTTGTAAGTAGACATTAGACACCTCAAGTGAGATTACACGAGGGCTATGTACTCTGGAAATTATAGGTGAAGGTATTTTCGGAGCGTTTTGTGTACCGTAACCAAGTATCTGACTGCCAAAGTAGATTGTTTGCCTATAACACTGCGCAGTGCTCTTAATGCGAAAAGACTTCTGCAGCGGCGGAACAATGGAACGGCAAACGGGATGCTTCGACCTCATGATAGTGGTTTTAACTGGTAAATTGCGCGGCCATGCCATGAAAAGATGACTGTGTCCAAAAACAAACATGACACCTCTGCAGACTACATTAGTTCTACACTTTCGAAATTCGTAGGTACATGGAATTTCCCTAGTTATTTTCAAATTTTACGCCAGGACCAATTTCTGAGCTCCCAGAACAACTATCAGCACATAGGCCCTAAGTCTTTTTAACGTTTCTTTTTTAACAAACTTCATGCAGAAAGTGTTGGCCCATCACCGTCATAGATTTTGTTGTTCGTTTAAATTGATGTGTGTCCCCCAAGTTAAACCCAAGTGCTGTTCGGTGGATGTCGCATTTCTCGTTCTGTCAATTTGCTACAAGTGGGAACCGTGAACTTGAGTTCAGCGTGTATATAACAGTCACAGACAGAGTCGCAGACATATCGCGAACAGTTTTGTTCTGGGGACTTTCGATCTGCGCACTTCCGGGTTTGTAAAAGAGGCTCTCGGTGCTAAGTAAACAGCTGACTATGCTAAACGTGCGCTGCACTGCCATTTATGGCGTGATTAATTCATGCATGAATGAATTTGTTGAATAGCACTGTTTTTGTTTAGCATTGACTTCCTCGCTTTCATCCCGGAAGTGGGCATGCAGACGGGGCTAATGTGAAATTCCTCTAGGCCCAATATAGGGCCTATACGCCGAACCGACGCAAACGGTGTCACAGACGATTGGCTTATAAGTTACGATTTCTTGCCCCTTGCTTAAAATTAATTTAAGTGTGACCTGGCTCAACCCAGCGATTTGCGATCTTTGATGATGCTATCTGTGTCCAGTGGCGTAACTACGAGGGACACGTGATCCCCCAGCTGACGTCCGTGCCCCCGGTGCCCCCATTTGAAATCTTAAAATGAATAAAAATTATACAAGCCGCAATTCATTTCCTTTCAGTTCCTATTAATGTGTGCACCCCAGGCCCCCCCCCCCCTCCCAGAAGTTTCACCCTAGTTACGCTACTGTCTCTGCCCTGCCATCATTATTTGAAAACTATGACTAAATCCAGAGGGTGCTCACCATTCAATGTTATGATGGTATGATTTTTGTTGTGAAATTACAGCGGCAGAGCAGATCCAATTCGCCATCGCCAGGCAACAGCAGGCCAACCAGCTGGCCCACCACCACGCCGGTGGCCATGCGATACCCGCCATTGCCTCCACTCCATTCGGGTAAGTCAGGATTCATGTTCGTTTTATTCAACCTAGCCCAACGATACCTCTGGTCCCTCCATACATGTTTCTTCATGCATGTTTTCATGAGGAGATTCCGGAGCTAGCAGGCGCCCCGCTAGCTCTTGTAGAACTATCAGAGCATATAACGTTTCGTTTGACTGAGATATCTTCCCTTCCAAAAATGAATAGTTACAACAGCTGACAGAAAAAGTCAACTGCTCTGAATATTTGATTTACATTACCTGAAAATATTTACCTTTCGAAGACGAATCGTAAAAGCTGCTCTATCCGTGCTATGACTAAAAAGTTAACTTAATTATTCCCATCTACCAACGAATTACGGTATAGAAGACTACTTTTGAACGAAAAAAAAAAGCACTCACATGTGTACTCTATTTTGTTATGTATTTATATTATGTGCTACGTGCGAAATGTATGTACATTAATGAAGGAAACAAGGAGCGCCCGCTCCTCATTCAAATTGAAGCTTATTAAATATATTATTTATCGTCGGTCGATTTTTTGAGGATATCTCACTGGAAAGCTCATAACTTAAAAAAAATAGCAATTCAATTTGACAATTTATTTCCAGGGTCATATAGGCCTACACCACAAAACTCCCATGTCTTCACAGCGCCAGCGCCATATTATAATTCTTGCATCGAATCCGTGGACCGCGCTGGAGTTTCTAACCTCACCTAAATTGCGCGGGAAGGTCGTTCCCATTGGGAACGAGGCTGATTCTCTGTATGTGGCGCATCACAGGCCCTATGCACTGCGAACGTAATCGCGGACACAATAGAACGATCCATAAGCCCCCCGACGCATTGACCAATAACAGCCGCTCACGCCACACGTCAATCACGAATGTGGGACATTTTGTGGGACCATAGTCGCGGCTGTGATTGCTCAGTAGTCACAAGCTTTAATAAATCGGTCTATGTACGAAGTGGGCTCCATGTAAGGCTTGTTGTGCATGATGCATCAACGGGTAAAGGGGTTTGAAGTTCACTTCAAGACCAATGCCAGAGAAGCCAAGACGTCCAATTGCCTCTGGTGGTCGAGGCGCGGGAAGTCATTAAATCAAGTCAGAAAAAGTTAACCTTAAAATAAGGATAGCACAGACCTACATGTATTATTTAATTTGCATGTTCATGAGAGATATTTAAGAAATAGCAAATTGTACTAAAACAGGTACACGGTAACGTGTTTTTAAAGCTTTAATCTGTCCTCATGACAAGAAATAAATTATTCTATAAAATAATGATATATCAACACAACAAACTTAAACCAAACAAAATTACACCGCCTAAGACCATCTGTTGTGTATACCGGTGTTTTTCTTTTACTAGTTATACGTGCAAACGTACGTAAACATTTGGGCACTGCGAATATCTTTTCACTGCTGAGGTGCTTACCGTTACTCCAAGCACTATTAAAACTAAATATGGAAATCAGTGTTTTGCTTATTTTATTTTACACTATCTTTGTCATATAGTGAATTAATTTCGTGTGTTGTTTCAGCCGTGAATGGGATATCCAGTGTCCTATCAGCTTGCGCGCACGTGTGGCCCATGTTGAATCTTACGCGCACGAGACATGCAACATTCCCCTTGTATCTGGTTATAATATATACTTCTTTTCTATTATGATGAAACGATTGACATTTCAACAGCTGGAGAAATAATTCTCGCACACGATTACGTAGTTATTGCTAATATCAATGACTTATCACTGAATAGGATTTCCACTTTTTGATTTAGAGATTTTCACATTTTAAAGATTTCGAAAGTGACGTATTTTCAAACCTGGAGTTTGTTGTCAGAATAACTTCATTTCACTTCACCACATATACTTTTTACTATAGGTTGTTTATAAAGTGTCATATTAGGGTGTTGCCACGATTGATTTTCTGAAGAAGTTATCATCATTTTCCACATTCATGTCACATGAATGTCATTAGGTGTAATTAATACAGGGCAGGAAATCATTAATTACGAACGCTAAACTAATGTTGGCAATAAGAGTCAAGGCGATAACACAAATACCTACCTAAGATAGCAAACTGACCTGATGAACTACCTTGTATCCTCGTTTCCCATATGTGAAATTCTTCGATAGATTGTTCTTCACTGTATATATTATGTATAATAGATTCCTCTTTGCTTTCATGGCTTTTATCCCGTAGGCTTGTAACTTAAAATAAGACCAGCAACAGCCACGCATTGGAGAGTAATTTCTCCCCGCGGTGCTGGTGAAAGGTCTCTGGTCATTTCCAAGACGGCGTCCAAGTTGGATTCGCAGATATGCGCAATTTTTTTCAAGGTTGGCAAAGTGAGATGTTTTGAAGTTATTTGATTGTTGTGACAATTCGTGGCCTGGGTTTGTTTGTTTGATTGTTTTTCACGGAGTGGAGTGGGAATGATAACTTGTTTCTGTAGCAGCAAAAACGTATTTTCTTTTATACAAGTCTCATGGAGCATTTAAAAGGGTTTTTATTTTGAAACGGTTTTTTGTGAAACCAAAGAATTGATAATTGTTAATACCTGGAGCAAGTAAATGAAGACTTAGTTTGAAACTGAATGGCCATTAATTATCGCACACTTGGTAGGGGAAAAAGCATGGTTTGTCGAACAAAGGAATTAATTTATTTTGGTTTTGGTTTTCTTGGATTTATTTAACTATCACTTTATGCCGTGCACAAAACCAACGTGATTTGCAGTGTCTGAATCTGATTGAAGTTGTCATGATTAATCTGAAATTGATGTGAATGAAGTGAAGGCAGCTGGTAACGGGGAAAGGTCTGCCTCTCGCCAAAATTTTGAAAAATATCGCATGGAGTAGTCTTTCAAGTGCAAAACGCTGCTTTCTTTCTCAACATCCTCTGGTCAACTTCTACAAGCAGTCGTTTTTTTCTATTTCTCTTCTCCTCTATTTTTCTCTAACGATTAATTCGGTGTTTCAGTCGTACGTACTTTAACTGTCCCACATCTTTCCTCTCCACACCGGTCGCGCCTATGGCCAATCAGATGACGAGGATTTATTCCTCCTAATGGAATGGAACATTGAATCTGTCACCAAATGAAATGATTCTTTATTGCACAGTTGCACTCCTACTCACAAAAATTCATTGTTTGTAAACAAGCAGGTGCGTTCTTAGCAGTTTATTGAACAAGTTTTGCAAAGGATTATGGGTAACGAAGTTTGTTTTCAAGATGGCCGTCCGAAAGCGAATAGGTACGTGAGCAAAAACAAACAGGCACTTTCGAAGAATTCTTTGACGAATTCTGCATACAAAGTGCTTATTTAATTATGGTTTTAACAGCCACGATAGCTGTTTTTGCTTTCATTTGGTGTCATTTAAAAAGTTGAAGTCCAATTGGAACCAAATGTGGGTTATACATGTAACATGGGAACATTCATGTGTTGATGAGGTCAAAGGTCATCTGAGGTCAAGTTGTAAAATGGGCTGAACATGTAAAATTGGCCCCATTTGAAAAGTTGATGTCCAATTGGAACCAAATGTAGTTGATACATGTAACATGGGAACCTTCATATGTTAATGATGTCAAAGGTCACATACCAAGGTCAAGGGTCATCTGAGGTCAAGTTATAAAACGGGCTGAACATGTAAAATTGGCCCCATTTGAAAAGTTGATGTCCAATTGGAACCAAATGTGGTTGATACATGTAACATGGGAACCTTCATATGTTAATGTGGTCAAAGGTCGCATACCAATGTCAAGGGTTATCTAAGGTCAAGGGTCATCTGAGGTCAAGTTGTAAAATGGGCTGAACATGTAAAATTTGTCTCATATGAAAAGTTAAAGTCCAATTGCAATCAAACTTGAGCCTCAGGTGCAACATGGAAACATTTATATGATGTTGATGTTACAGGTCACATAAAGGTCATTGGAGGTCAAGTGGTAAATAGGCTTAAACAAAATGTAAAATTGCTCTCTTTTGAAAAGTTGCAAATGCGATGCAGTGACCAAAAAAAAGGAGACACGTGTGATCCATGGATCACCTTGTTCTCGATTCCAAATTCTCCCAAACCAGGCTTGCCCCCCAAAAAATCTAACTTTTTAATGCCATACTTCAAGTTACAGAATGAGTTCTTGGCTTATTTGAGTTATAAGGTCACAATGCTCAGGTTTTGTTTTGTTTTGTTTTGTTTTGTTTTGTTTAGGCCTATTGGTATTTTGTGATAGCCTCACACAAGTGCCATGGTCAGACTGCTGTATCCTTTTCAATTGCTTTCCCGTTATAATTTTGGCGTAAATGTTCAATTCCGGTGCATGCTCAGCAGCATTTTCACCCCATTGTTTGCCAATATTGTACTTGTCTCAGCTTACCCTCCCATGTCATGTGTCCAAGATTATAACGAGAAAGTGGTTGTGTGGCCAAGAGGATGCAGCGCAGGGTAATCATTACCTTTAGGACACCTCTATTGCAGATGACTTTACAGTACCAAAGTGACTTTTGCAGGCCAGAGCAGTCTTTTCTTCTTCAGATTAACTCATGTTTGTTGTAATTTTGAAAGTAACGCACTTTCAAAGAAAATGTGACTTTCCTACTTTTTTTTTTGCAGTCAGAGACGTTGCCGTTTTACCCTATACTTTTCCTCATAAATCAAAACCCTGCTCTCTTTCCACAAAATTAAGCTTGCTCATATTCAACATGATATCTTAGCGAACTATTTAGATGATTCCAAGCACACTGAGTGACTTTTCCTGCCTGTATCATCGCAAAATATTGAGGTACACTGTAAGTTCCGAAACATAAACTGTCTCCTTCGTTCTCTAAGGATTACCCAGCACAGCCAGTTTTCCTTGCCCAGCGAGTCTGCCTGCCACTTGTGGGGCAAATTTTGTACACGTACATGTAGTGACAACCGTGATTTTTAAAGCACTGAATGAAGTTTTCAAGAAAGTGAATGATCTTGCCTGTCAATATTTTTGGGTGCTGCTCGTTGTTTGGTAGAGTTTTGGGAAAACAATGAATAGTGAAATGGTTTACAAACAGGTCCAAAATTCCATGTGGGACTGTCAGAAGCTACTCAGGAGTCAATATTCATTAGCCTTAAGACAAAGTATAATAAACAAAATGGTAATAAATATCATGTTTAATGTGATATTGTTTCAAAAAAGGACGGAAGAGGCCCCTTTATATTTTCCAAGATGGCTGACATTGTAGTCCCACAAATCAATTCAAAACATGCAAAAGTTGGACTAGGAGACGTTTCCTCTCCCTTTGCATTTGTATGGCATTTGGGGAGAAAAGAAAGAAAAAACTAGAAACTGGTGTTTGTGTACAAACACAGGGCTGTTTCGGGTGTTTTTGTTTTTTTTGTGGGAGTATGATTCTAATTCTTGATGAGATATCAATGGTAGATGAAACAAAATCTTGTTTTACATTCAAGCAATTACGTATCCTTAATCATAATTGTTTTGGAAATGTGAGCATACTTGCAGTTTGTGACCATGATGATGTCATTGTGATGTCACACATTTTGCACATTCATATGTAAGTACCTATCACCTAACAAATGTATTACAAATTGTTTTTTGAAATTAGCATGTAGGTTTGATGAGATATGGCTTTGGGGTTTAAAAACTTAAAAATTACTAGAAAATCGTATAATGATGTCATCATGACGTCATGTAATTTTTGTCAATAACGCCTGCTAGCATACCTACATATCACGTTTCAATTTCATTGGACTTGTAATTCTGTAGATATATGGCTTCGAAGAATCCACCTTTAAGATGACGTCACGTGACATGTGATGACATCATCATAATGTCATGTCAATTTTCATCTATAAACTTGCAGACGTACCTAGATATTACATTTCAACTTAATCGAGCTTGTACTTTTGTAGATATGGCTTCAAAAACTGCCCCTTTAAGATGACGTCACGTGACATGTGATGACATCATGATAATGTCATGTCAATTTTCAGCTATAAACCTACTGGGCTACCTAGATATTACTTTTCAACTTAATCGAACTTGTAATTTTGTTTATATATGGCTTCAAAAACTGCCCCTTTAAGATGACGTCACGTGACATGTGATGACGTCATCATAACGTCAATTCAATTTTTATCTAAAAACCTACTGGGCTACCTAGATATTACTTTTGAACTTAATCGGACTTGTGCTTTTGTAGACATATGGCTTCAAAAACTGCCCCTTTAAGATGACGTCACGTGACATGTGATGACATCAATTATGATAATGTCATGTCAATTTTCAGCTATAAACCTACTGGGCTACCTAGATATTACTTTCAACTTAATCGAATTTGTACTTTTGTAGATATATGGCTTCAAAAACTGCCCCTTTAAGATGACGTCACGTGGCATGTCATGACGTCATCAAGAGGTAAAAGTTCGGCACACATTGTGAGCAGTTAGTCTAAGTGTCTGCCAAGTTTAAAAGTACCCAAAGTGCCGGTAAGAAAGAAAACGTGTACAAATGCTACAGGCAATAATCTAGCGAGTGCCCCTTTAAGATGACACCACGTGACATGTTATGACTTGATCATAACGTCATGTCAATTTTCATCTATAACACCAGGTGGCATACCTTACGTTCCAACTGAATCGGACTTGTACTTTTGTAGATATATGGCTTCGAAAAATGCCCCTTTAAGATGACGTCACGTGACATGTGATGACGTCATCAGGACGTAAAAGTTCGGCACACATTGTGAGCAGTTGGGGTAAGTGTCTGCCAAGTTTAAAAGTAGCCAATGTGGCCGGTAAGAAAGTAAACGTTTACAAATGCTATGGGCAATATTCTATCGACTTGAAAAAAGAATTTTTTTTATGACGTCATCATGACGTCACACAATTTTCGCTTTTTAGGGCATATCTTTGAGACATACCAAAGCTATAACAAAAAGAATTTTGAAAATATCTTGTTTTGTTCGCTAGATATAGTGAAAAGAATGTTACGATTATAAAACTTCAAGAATTCAGCGACTTGAAAAAAGACTACAAATCAACCCTTTTTATAAACAGCATGCACATTTAAGCCATGGTTATCAGCCCTTCCCAGAATTCCTTTGTGTTATATTGAATTTGGTCTACATTTTGAAATGGCTCCTATTTCTTACTTGAGTGAGCCACGATCACGAAATTTTGGAATTAGGTACAGGAAAATTCAATGTATACATTTTTGTAATCAGATTGACCCTTACATGCGTTTTAAAAAAAAATATTGTTGATGACGTCATCATGACGTCACACAATTTTCGCCATTTAGGGCATATCTTTGAGACATACCAAAGCTGTAACAAAAATAATTTTGAAAATATCTTGTTTTGTTCGCTAGATATATTGAAAAGAATGTTACGATTTTAAAACTTCAAAAATTCAGCGACTTGAAAAAAGACTAGAAATCAACCCTTTTATAAACAGCAAGCTCATAATAGCCATGGTTATCAGCCCGTCCCAGAATTCCTTTGTGTTATATTGAATTTGGTCTAAATTTTGAAATGGCTGTCATTTCTTACTTGAGTGAGCCACGATCATGAAATTTTGGAATTGGGTACAGCAAAATTCAATATATACATTTTTGTAATCAGATTGACCCTTACATGCGTTAAAAAAAAAAAGCATTTTTGATGACGTCATCATGACGTCACACAATTTTCGCTTTTTAAGGCATATCTTTGAGACATACCAAAGCTATAAGAAAAAGAATTTTGAAAATATCTTGTTTTGTTCGCTAGATATAATTTAATGAATGTTACGATTTTCAAATTTCAAAAATTCATAAAAAATCACGTGATGACGTCATCATTACGTAAAAGTTCGGCACGCATTCTGAGCAGTTGGTCTAAGTGTCTGTTAAGTTTAAAGGCAATCGGCTACATAAAAGTAGCAAAAGTGCCTGGTAGAAAGAAATCGTGTACAAATGCTATGGGCAAAAGTCTGAAAAAGAAAAAAAAAAAGAAAAAAAAAAAAAAAGAAAAAAAAAAAAATCTTAACGAAAACAAAGGCTGTTTCGAAAAACTTTCGAAACAGCCAATTATTATAATATTATAATATAATAGCAAGCACGAATTCGTGCAGGAGCCACATCGTTGGTGTCTTGCGTGTGTGACAGTTTTGTCATAATGCACAGTACAGCCTGCGGTCTCATAGACTTTGCATGTGTGAGAGTTTCATCAAGGAAAACTGTCACGTGACTAAACAAATTTGGCACAAGAAGAAGAAGAAGAATGCTAGGCGCTTATAGAGCCCCGTCTGCGATGTGATGCGGCTAAAAATCCGGCCGCCAAAAAGGCATCGGGCGGGGACACTAAACATGTTTTTTTTATATTGCCTGTGTTCAATACAACCACATCCAAATAGTCGGGTGATTGTTCTAACTATGTATAGCTTACACGAAAATACCAGCCTGTAAATTCTGTCTGGGCTTACACTCAAGGTTAACTTGATATATTCCTGTGTCATCAGTTAGAAAGGATACCTGGCACAAGTGTAACCGAGCCTCGTGATAAATCTTAATTTGAATGTAATGCAATCATCGTCAGCATTTTAATAGGACTTTTCAGTGCGATAACAGTATAAGCCAATGTCAGGTCCATGTGATGCATGGCTGTCTGAGCACAGTGCAAATTAGGTTGATAAACTTCGATTTGTGATGTCTTGCAGTATTTCGGGGTCACTACCCTAGCTGGTATGTTGCCATATAAAAATGGGGGCATATAATGACACGCAAATGATATGACGGAAATGGTGCACAACTAACTGTACATGCAACTTTCAATGTTTGTTTTTCACGAATATGTGTAGCTCAGACCTTTCTCCATACTGTACGCCTACCGAAATGTATTATGTATTTGATTTTGATTGCTGTACATGTATGTAACATGTCCTGACATTTTACACGTAAATTCTTTGCGATGCCTGCGTATGGAATTTGAGGTTTAACATAAAGTTTTTCTGAACAGTACAACTTGCTAAAACTTTTAAATCTGTGATTGAATTAAAAGCCGTAAAGAATCGCCCAAAATATTTCTTCATCTGGGAAAGGGAAAATATATTTAAAGTAATGCTGGATTGATTATTATTTTATGAGAGAATTATTACACGCAGTTACGAAATCAGTGGGCAGGATAATTAATCTCCTTAATGATCCACACAAGCATTTCAATCAAAATGTCAACATAGATTTATCAGTAAACGGGATCGACTGCCGTCTCCCACTTGGAGACACACAATTTTTGAGAGGTATTTACAACTGCACAGTGATTCCAATTGGTCATGACTTGTTATTGAACACTGCAGTAGAAGGATTTTTATGCCAGATGCCCCTCCCCCAACAACCCCCCCCCCCCCCCCCCCCCCCCCCCCCCCCCCCCGCTGTTGCCGATTATTTGGTATACTGATGAGGGTCTTTTCATGTTTGCCCACATTTGTATAACTTTTAAAAGAAATTGTCATCAAATAATATGGATTTGGGACATTATCCCCCTGCTCGCTTTGAAAGGTGTATAATGGCTCAACAATTGGGTTGACCTTGTAGGTGACCGAATTTTCACTGCAGGAAACAGTCAAAAAAGATCAAAAGAGTGCAGTGAATTTGTCACAATGCCTATGTACATGTACAGCAATTTATACATTTTGGAAGCTGCAGATTGCGTTTTGAGATAAGATTGAATCCCTTAGCGGTGGCCCAGTTTTAATAGCCTCTGCAGGCTGCCAATGGCTTCCCTGATCCATCCATCCCTACCCCTGCCAATGCGATCCGACGGGTTCTGACCTCAAGGAAAAGCAAACCGTACCAGGCTCTGAAATGATTGCAGTTCCACCAGCTGCCCTTCTTGTTTTCTCCTAGTCGGTGTGGGTATCAACCCCCCACTACGTCATCCACTCATCCACGTGGCTTGGTTCACCAGGCCTCCCCCTGCTCGGCGTGCGCCGGAATTACGTTCTCACAGCCAGGGGTCGGCATTCTCCTCCATTTCTCACTGGCCTCAAACTGTGCCTGTTGCCCTGGTTTCAATATCCTATAGCATTCATCACTGCACAGGCACTGGCACACTCACCCACACGGCACAGTCCCATATCCCCAACGCTGTAGGCATGCTTTTCACTCATCCTCCCTGCTTCTTACCATATAAGGCAATTCAGCCGGCACGTGGCTAGAATTTAGAGTCCAATTTAGACAGGAATTCCTGCAGAAGTGGGTTGGAAATCTGCCCGGTGATTGATAAGGACATGTTTTTGTTAGCCAGCGCCTGGATGATAATAGCCAATTTTGAGGAAGCCTAATTCTGTGGATTTTGTTATTTTTCATGGTGCGGGCTGCCCCATGCTCGCGAGGCTCGGGGCAACTCGAGAGATGATGGAGTTTTCTGTCTAACGAGCAGTTAAATCTAGAGACTGCATGTGTGCATCACATAATTGTCAATCAGTGGTGTTAACTCGGGAATACCGAAAAGCTGTTTGAGAGAATGCTCGAGATGTTCACTGCACACACAGCGTGGCCACAATGATTTGTGCGTGGTGTGAGAGGAATTTGACCTTTGACCTTTGACTTCCAAAGAGGATGGGATGAGTGTCGTTTCGATTGTCAAGTCTGGATGCACTTGACGACTTGATGATGAAGTTACCATACTACCAGATTCTTGAGGAGAAGAAATGTAGCAGTTGGCTTTTGACGGGAGGGTCTTGTCAATGGAACTTTGTCACAAACTTTGTTAGTGTCACAGGTGCTTCGGATCTATTAATTAAAAACCCTTACTACCCCAAGCCTTGCAAACTCCAACAGCAGGTTTTGTCAAGTTTTGATGGGTTCAGCACTGCAGGGCCTTGGCACCATTACTTTACATGGAGCTATGATGCCCCAATTTGTCTTCGTCCAAATAATGTGCCATAGGTTTACTGCACAGGGTTGGATTTTAACCAGTTCGCGTCGGATGACGTGTATACACGCACTCAAGCGAGAACGGGACCCAACGGAAATATCTGTCGGCAACCGGCTCGCAGTGAGCGAGGCCGGAAATATCAGGGTGTGCTACCCGCAGATGACGGCCTGAACCCGTCTGGCACCCAGGCTTGTAAAAAATAATCCCGGCGTGAACTGGTTAACAGGTTGGGGAAGCCTCCTAGTTAAAATGCCTAGGGGGTAAGGGTTAAAGGGACTGAATGGGTAAACTTTTTCTCCATGTAGAGGCAAAAATGTCGTAGTTGTGTGCCATTTGAGTCTTATGGGCATTTACAGTGAGTGTGCAACAATGTGGCAAATGCATACATTGTACATGAGCTTGTTTTAAATGTGTAGTTCCAACAGTACAGAGGTCAAATATTTTTCAAGGCTGGCCTTTAATCTCAGACTAGGGCAGAATTTGAAGGACATCTTGCCTATTCAACTTTGAGTAGAGTTCCACCAAAATTAGATGAGTAATCTTCATATGCTTTACTTCAACACTTCCAATATAACAGAGACATACATGTACATGTATCATGTAGCTTCAGCCAAATAAATATAATACAAATTTCTTTTAAAGAAATGTCATGTAATGTTCAGATTATTGTACGGACTCCATTTTAGAATGCGGGCTAATAATTTCAGTCGTTTTTAAATAATTTTTTTTGTTATGTTTGCAATTGCTGTATATTACCTAAAAAGACGTTTCAACATTCTTTGGTATTTTCATAGAATACTTCCTGCACATCCCACAACACGGAAACTCATGAATACATGTACATTGTACATGTACTGCATGCAGTAGCAAAGTACCTGCACAAGATGATGAGAGGTCATTTTACAGATACCAGTACTGTCACTCAAGATTACTGCCAAGAAACGACCCCCTTCTGTTTATAATATCGTCTCCACTGCCCCAGGTCCATTAATAAAAAAACCTGTCAAAGCTCCAATAACAAAAGTGATTTTAATCACACCAATTAACAGGAGACATGTTTAAGGTCAGAGTTTGCACCAGGCAGTTTAATCTCATGTGCACATGTTTTGCCATTCTGTGGCATGTGATTTATTATTCTTCCAGTTTTATAAGGGGTAATATTGTTTATAGTGTCCCAGTTGTTATACATTCTGAATTACCCAGGTTTATTTATCAGGCCTTCCTACACTATTTTAATGGTCCCAACATTAATTTGTTTTGGGGAAAAAAGTTAAACAAAAACATAAATGCTGTAAATACTACCTTTAAACCTTGACTACACGTAGACACCTACCCTATTTTCAAATGCCATGTAATCGGAAGCAGAACCATTTTTCTTTTTAGCCTAATGTGCCAGAAATGTAGCCTTTTTTTCCCAAATGTAAAGCTGTACAATTATTTTTCTTCAAACTAAACAGAAAATCTAATGCTTTGTTCTCAATCAGTTTTTCTTGTTTGTGGTGCCTAATAATTACATTCTCTGCATACTCTGGTTACATTAAACGTGAACTTTTCAATTGGTCCTTAAAAATGTAAGGAAATAATTATTCCATAATGATTTTTGGGTTATGCACATTAGTGATGTTCATGTACACGTACATTGTATGCTGGCTGAATTTTTTTAATTGAAGTCACCCAATACAAGGCTAAAAGCCACTCTAGGTAAAGGACTACAACAGAGGTCCTACCACCCTTACGGTTTTCCAGGGTCCAGATCTAAAGAGAGGATAAATCTTCAATAGATACTGAAGAAATTATACAAATTTTCAGACCTACATGGGATTATAGACCCAGGCGGGGTAACTTCCACCTTTGGTGAGACAAAAGCTGTGTCCGCACTGGACTTTTTTTTGGAAGGTTTTACCGAGACGATGGTAAAATATAGAATGGTCAAATGTGACCACTGTCCGCACTTGGACTTTCGACACGGGAAAATTTTACAGAGACCGTGGTAGAAGTAACCGAGCTGTCAATATAAGGACTCATGAGGGAGCTTTACGTGACCTTTCTACATTGACGCGATTGACCCAAATTACGCGAGCCTTTTCATTTTTCCGACTGATGTGTACACGTAGGACTACATCTTTAGCACCAATCAAACTTCCGACTGTATCAATAATAAAACGTGCACCGCACCACGGTGAAACAATGCAAAGCGCATACGTGGTGTCCCAGTGTAGCATGACCTCGCGCTCAGGCCGGATTTACACTTTCCTGAGCTGCTTTTACCCTCTCGGGAAAAGTTACCTGGTTAGTTTTCCTGGGCAGCAGTTGCCCGGTAGAAGTAACCGCTGGACTCAGGAAAAGTAACTGAGAGGAAAACGTCCTAGGCTGTCCGCACTGGACTTAAATGGGAAAAGTACCCATCGTTTCGGTAAGTTTTACTAAAATAAGTCCAGTGCGGACAGGGCTTAACTCACCTTTCCCTGCAAAGTGAAAGAACAATGACACGATTCATTACATGTACATGTAATGCCCAAGTATTGGTTTAGCTATAGGTTCTTTGTATCACAACCAAATATGGCCTTCCTGATGCTGCAGCACTTGACCATGTCCACTACCACCGTCTACTACCACTGGGCATTTGCACTGTGTTGGCTCAGGGTTACTCATTGTCATACCTACATTTGTTTTTGTCTCTCTCCCGCCCTCCCCCCCCCCCCCCCCCCGCCCTCCCCCCCCCCCCCCCCCCCCCCCCCCCCCCCGCCCTCCCCCCCCCCCCCCCCCCCCCCCCCGCCCTCCCCCCATTACATTACAGGAGTTGTCACAGGGTGGTTTGTGACAACATGGGATCAAAATTATACTACTGTTCACACTGCAATTTGGTCATGTTACATCTGACCATGGGTATAAGATTTTGCAATTCCGGACACATTCTTTAACCCTAACCCTGCCAGACGCAGCACGGTGCGTGCTGACAGCTCCACTTTGCTGCACTCTCCACACAAGTCAATGTGACAAAGTATGCAATCTGATGGTCTGGCTGCAAAAATGCCCTGGAGGGTTAGGGTTAATTAAATAATGCCTTCTATCTCCAAGAGTGATTGTGTAAAGCAAACTGCCAAACAAGTTAAAAATTTGGTATTTACCTTGGTAAATACTTGATTGGAAATTTCACAGGTCAGTTGCAACAGGGTCACCCAAAAAATGTCACACTTTTGGACCCCAAACTTATAGAATGACCCACTTAACTGATTTGGCCTCTGACAGAGTTGGTTTTGACCCAGGAAGGAAACAATTGACCAGGATCAAATTGTTGCAAGTGTGAATTGAAACCATATTTTGGCTTTTGACTTGAGTCTTCCGACCCAGTTTTTGACATTGTGAAAGACCTTTTTGTGTATCGAGTGGGTCAGTATTTTTGCCCATCCTTATATTTACAAGTCGCATTACAAGTATAATCCTACTTTGGCCCACACTTTGTACAGTGGCGTAGCTAAGGGGGGGCGCACGCGGTGCACGCCCCCCCCCCCCCCATAAAAAATTGTCGCCCCCCCACCCAGGCGCCGCCTCCCCCCCCCCCCCCCACTTAAAATTTCGCAAACGCAGAAAATAATAGTATTATAAAACAAAAAAACTGTGAGCGCCCCCCACTTTAACAACCAGCCCCCCCACTCGCCCCCTACGGAGACAGCCCTGGCTATGCTGCTGACTTTGTAACACAATCTGCCTAAAAAAACCTGTGTCATTTCACAAGTACACTATATCGTAGGCATCAATAGTGCATGCACCTTTTGTACTCATCCAGAAAGAAATTGTCACCCAAAGGTTATACATTTTTGAGGATGAACAATCTGTATAACAGAGCCTGTTAATGATTGGATGATGTACATAACAAACCCCAATCCCAGCTACATTGTACATGCCTGTTGATATTTTCTGAATCAAGCAAATATTGACAACGTGATTCATTTATTAAAGACATAGTGTTTGTACAGTAAGTACAGTGCCCCTTCAAATTGTGAAGACAAGACATAAATGTTTAACATTTAATATATTTGTTTATACAACACCTGAATAACTCCCAGCCATCCGATTGGTGGATCGTCGATCACGTGCATTGAATTATTCATCCCATCGCACGACGCGAACCCGCACCGCCCAAAAAAGTTCTATCACATGGTTCTATCAAACGGTAACGCATTTGATAGAACTTCCCCGCCGCCACAACACGGCTGTCATTGGACTGGTTCCCGGTCCCTCCGTTGTCCTTCGGACTTCAATGTATATTATATACATATGGGGACCGGGAACCAGTCTAGGCTGTCATTCACACAAAATGGCGGATGGTGTTTCCGAACCGTGGTTCTACTCCCATGGTTTTCCTAACAGACGACCTCCATGCACAAAGAGACAAATGAAATATGCAGTCAAACGATTAGAGGAATTTGCAAGACACGCAGGAACAACAATTATAGCTTTAACTGATTCGGAACTGGACCAGTTTTTGTTGCGGTTTTAAGGTAAATGGCACGTTGTACACAAAGAAATCCATGCATGCAATCTGTCGGATTTATTCAGGCGTTGTATAAAACAAATAATTATTGTTTCACATTCGTGCAATGGTAAGAATAATTTCATTCTGTGACAGATGGAATGTCCCATTTCACTTGGCTTCACTTCGTGGAATGGAACATTCAATCTGTCACACCTCATGAAATTATTCTTACCATCGCACTCATAAACATTCATTATTTGTATACTATCAAATTTCAAGTGATTCATAATTTAGGTTAATTTGAAGAAGGATAATCTTGGGGAAAATCGTTTGAGTTTGAATTTCAGGCCTGTCATAATAGCCTACAAAAGGGTCATTCTATAAATTAGGGGTCCAATTTTGGTGTCCCTGTTACATCTGCAATTCAGGACCTGTTCTTTATTGCCTTCCATCTCCAAGGGTTATTATGTAAAGCAAAGTACCGTACCTGCCAAAGAAGTAAAAAATAGTGTAAAGTCAATTTTAATGATACGTGATGGAAAATTACACAGGTCAGGTGTAACAGGGACACCAAAACATGTCACACTTTTGGACCCCTATTTTATAGAATGACCCACAACACCAATAAAGTTTAGAGATTACAGTTGAAATCCAATTCCATTTACCTCTGGGTTGGGTTGCTTTAACCCCTTGGGCACGGTATTTTACGGAAGACGTCGAGGTGTCGCGGCGGTTCTGGCAGCTAAATCGAATTGCTACAATGTGTTTGTGCAGTCAAGCGTATCATAAACAATAATCCAACAATGGATTGAAACTGCACAAACAGCGGCCAGTGGCGTCATCCGGCCTGGTGACACTGTTTTTTTTTGCGCCTACAGTCGTCATCCGTACGCAAGGGGTTAATTAAGGGAAGAAGTACGCCATCTATTCCAAGTTCATAATGTGTCTCTTCTGTGAGTATATGACAGTAGTCATCAGATCTAGCTGCAAGTTTAACCCACGTTGTGTTCTGTGGTGTAATACTTGCATAAAACTGGCCAGATTGTTGCTAAGACGGGTCTAGAGTATCAGAGTTATTTTTCTCGCGTTTATCAGCTCGGCACTGATTACCCGTGTTTGGTTTGCTTTTGTCCCGCGGGCGATAACCCACATTTGGTTAACGTGGCCGGGCACTGCGGTCTGGAGTACGGCTCCGTCGGGTTATGACGACTGCCTTTTGTCCCGCAACTTCACATTAGAATGTCCCCCGTAGATTGGTACTTGAATTCTTGAGAAGCCCTCTTTTTGGGAGACTTTTGTTGGACGTTATTTCTTTGTCGCAGATTTGTTTAATTTCCGCACCAACAAAAAAAGCCATTGAAGGAGTATTGATTGAGTGAAGTATACATGTAAAGTTCTCTGCATTTCAGTTTTTCTCTAGCCATCTTGCAATTTTGTGTGTGAAATTCAAACCCTGTACTTGAACTAGTTTGTAAGCCCACTCCTTGGCTTACAACCCAAAGTTGTGGCACTCGTTCTTGTATCCGTACCAGTTTACTTTGCTCTGTACTCTCAATTTGGTACTTTTTCTTTGCTAATGCTCTTTAACACGTTGACTGCATTGTGCAATCTGGACATACAGCGCATGCATCCATACTGATGAGGTGCTTTCAAGCTGTCTCTATCGATCACAACCATTCCATACATTGATGTACTCATACTGCCAGCAGTGTATTTGATGCGTCTTCGGTGATGCCAGAGTATTCAAGTACCATAACAATAGCATTTGGTTCAGTACGAGTATACTCGTAGTGGCAGAATCCGGTACACTCGTCACTACGAATATACTCGTAGTCGGCAGTCAACGTGTTAAAAAGTACATGCAATCAACCGCGATAAAGAAAAATGGTATAATACATGTAGTATCGCATTATGTTCAAGTTGCTCGATTAGCCTAAATGAAGAGAAAGCTCTACCCAAAAATAACGAGGCAGAAATAATATTTGTGCACCCAGGTTTTGGAAAGAATGGGTGCCAAGTCTGGGAGTGTCTAGTGAGGAAGATTGTGGGATTTCAAGCGTGAAATGTTGGTTTAAGATTGGTATCAACCCTAACCCAGAAAATGGGCTGTGCGGGGAAATGCACTCCCAAAGTAGCCCACACAAAGGGCAGGCAAGGTACATTTGGGGCTGTTTCAGTATGTGAGTGCCCCCCTTCGCCACTTTTTTTCAGCCATGCATGCACAATGGTATTACACTCATGAAAAAAAAGGTCTGTTAGAAAGTATTCCTGGATGCAGCTATCGGGCTGCCCTTGCTTTGCAGGTTTTACCAGCTACAATTGCACCTCCGAGATCTGTCTCAGTGTTGTCATATATCCATCCTTGTGATTTCTGCACATCTTGTCTTCTCGTGATTCAAGACCAGCGCCTGTGTGCTATAGGATCTTCATCGTGTCCTTGTGATGAAAGAAACACCTTGTAAGTGTCCCCAATGTCATACACAAACTCACAAAGCAGGTAAAAGTGCAAACACTCAGGACAGAGGAAAACGGCCGACCCGGACTGGCCATCCCAATCCTGGCAAGCTCAGTGGTTGAGTGGTTAGGATGTCTGCACTAGTAAGCAGGAGGTTCGAGTCCCACCCAAGCCTGTGAAATTTTCCCACAAACTCCCGGAAAGCACTGGGCATAGAGTACTTCATATACCACATCCGGAAAGGGCAAAAAGCTGTCTTCTAAGCCTTGTTACACAATTGAATTGACCTATCATGGTTTAATTACATCAGCTTGTCCAGTCAGGTCGATTGTACATGTAGTTTGATGCATATCGCATAAAATCTGAGATTTACTTGCAACCAAATTCCATAGTGTTGTCGTGGTTACCTGCTATTGGGCCTTTTCACTCTAGACACTCAACCCGGACTACAAAGTCAACCAATGCCAAACCCCCTGGATGCCCTATGTTGAGCCACATTTTGTCAACCCTGCGTTCAACCCTGGATGGTATCACACGTTTTTTAGTTCAACTCGGGGGTGAAAACGGCACCCCACACTGCTGTTTTCAAATTTCAACCCAGTATGAGAGTTTCAACTGGGGGCGAAAAATCTCAACCCTGGTATGGAGCAGGGTTGAGTTCAACCCGGGTTGAAACCGAACTCGGGATTGAAAATTATCAAGTGTGAAACGTCATTTGTTTTCAACCTGCTTCAACCTGCATCAACCTGAGATATGTCTACAGGGTGTATAAAAAATGTCCCTCTTCCATTTGCTAAGTAACCAAATGTAACACCAATTCGACTACAACATATCATAACTACTAGGGCAAGTTCTGTCGAGATTTGAATGAAATTAATCCAATGGTTACAGAGCTGTGATGCAGTTTATTAGGCATGGACAATTCAGGGCCATTACAATTAATGCTTGCTGGCCTTAGGTTACCGTGCTGCAAATCTGCAGGATCTGCGTGACAGGATAACCCGAGAGACCCAAACATTAAGAAGAACCAGTATCGTGCGAAGAGCTGTGATGGATATGAGACGGAGGGCCCAAGTCTGTGTGAAGCTGAATGGACAAGTGTAAGGCAAGGCAGGGATATACATGTACCATAGGACAACTGACAATCTGAATCATGTCAAGTGTGGATGTGCAGGTAAGCATTGTAATTAATGGCCCTGAATTGTCCATGCCTAATAAATTGCATCACAGCTCTGTAACCATTGGATCAATTTCATTCAAATCTTGACAGAACTTGCCCTAGTAGTTATGATATGTTGTAGTCGAATTGGTGTTACATTTGGTTACTTGGCAAATTTGAGTGATTGAAGGAAGAGCAAATTTTTTTTGATACTGTGAAAAGGCCTCTTGAGGTCAGTAGCAGCCATATGCATCTAAAAGAGTTTATAGCCTTAAAAAATGAAACAGAAAAAGGCTTGTGAGTAAAAAGAAAAAAAAAAACATTATGGTGATTTACAGACCCACCCATGTTTCACATGGTTTTCTAGATCCCAATGTTGCGTTCTTATAAACCCAGAGAGTCTGTGTGACTCATGTGGCATGCTTGACATCATCAACCATCACCGGGTACATATGTCACATTCCCTGAAGACATGACATAGATACAGTGGGTCAGTGTGTGGAAGGTATCCGTCTATTTTTAGATGAGAGGCACAGCAGTATTGATATCGCGGAGCACTAAAATGTCTCGTGCTCCGTTTTACTGGAATGTCAAAGGGCGCCGTATGAGGTTGTTACCCCTGCTTGGCAGGCTTATAGTCATTCTTGGATCCACCTTGGTTAGACTTTATAGCAGTTGTAAGTTCATGTCTGCCCTTGTGCCTACTTGTACTCTAGGGTGTGAGTGGAGTGGAGCAAGTATGGTAAAGTGCCTTGCCCAATGGCACAAGTGCCGCGGTCCTCTGGCCCAGGTGCCGCGGTCCTCTGGCCCAGGTGCCGCGGTCCTCTGGCCCACTGAGGTGCCGCGGTCCTCTGGCCCAAGTGCCGCAGTCCTCTGGCCCAAGTGCCGCGGCTGGTCCTCTGGCCCAAGTGCCGCGGCCGGTCCTCTGGCCCAAGTGCCGCGGTCCTCAATTAATTTGGAAATCCATGTGGACAAGGTTGGAACAAGGTTGGAACAAGGTTGGAACAAGTGAGTATACTCAATTGAACTATGTCAATTTACAACGGGAATCAACACATCCCAAAATAGAAGAACCGGTAACAAGCTGGTAATTTTGGTAACTTTGGGGCAATATGTATAAAGACCTGCAGCCCTCCTGTCCTTTGAAGTGTTTATCCCTTGGATTCACCCCCTAGTGCCTCACTCCATCTCCCTCACTCCTCTTTTCCATATGGCTTCTACATCCTACCACTGCCAACAGACACCATCCAAAATACCACAATAATATCAGTGCGTGATTGATCTGTTGGCTGTCGTCTTCCCCCCCCTGACATTTGTCAGAATCTTTCTGTCATGTAATGGGTGTGGACTTGCTCTAGTTTAAGCTTGTAGTAAACCAAATAGTATTGGTGTGTGGTCAAATGTTACAGAAAAATTTTTCCGGGACAGTTTGGTTAATAGTCAGTGGTGCACGTTTAGTTCGTTTACAACATCTTTATCCCCTTCTGTCTGGGTGTTCTTAATGGGGTGCTGGTATGCCAACACGGGCTTGATGAGCAACCAAGCATAGTGCAAATAGGCAAACGATGAATTGAGTACGTGTAGGAATGTGCCTACAGACGACAACCAGCCAGGTGTTTTTTTTCAAACCGCGGCTATGGCTACTGGATACTGTAACCTATTCTGACAGGATTCTGGAAGTTAACCATCCATGAAATCCCTTGTCATAGTACAGTAGATATTTGCTATAACGAACACTGCTATACCAAACATTTGGCTGTAACATTTGGCTTGCATTTTGTTCGATTCAACCAGAGTTGTATTCAAGTCCCTGCAAGTCCTTTCATACAAGTCCTTTCGCAAGCCCAGTCAGAAGTCCTTTTTTATAAAGCTGGTCACAAGTAACTGGATGAACAATGACAAAGGAATGCCTTTACATTATCAAAGCTCATTTCAATAACTTGTGATTGGGATTAGGACTGGAGGGCTTGTGATGGGCTTGTGATGGACTTGTGATGGACTTGTGATGGACTTGTGATGGACTTGTGATGGACTTGTGATGGACTTGTGATGGACTTGTGATGGACTTGTGATGGACTTGTGATGGACTTGTGATGGACTTGTGATGGACTTGTGATGGACTTGTGATGGACTTGTGATGGACTTGTGATGGACTTGTGATGGACTTGTGATGGACTTGTGATGGACTTGTGATGGACTTGTGATGGACTTGTGATGGACTTATGGACTTGTGATGAATTCGAATACATCCCTATAGATTCAACACATACCATTATTCAATATAACGAACGACCACTGAACATTTTCTGTGGATCCCTTGATGTTTATTATAGAGGCCTTCTGTTGTAACTGTAATAGCCCCCTTTGAAAGAGGAATCTGTTGTAATGTTCACTTGAATGCAATCTTGAAAATGCTTCAAAGACCGGTTATTCCCCTCATAAGTGTAAAATCATCTGCATCTGGAAGTACAGTGAAAACGAATGGATTGGATCTGTCTGTTGCTTCTCAGGCTGTCATATAGTCCCACATATTTTGGACCCAGAAGTTTACGGTACATTGCATTTGAAAGTTAACCTGCAGAATGGGAATTTCTCTTCACACATTCCCCCCCCCCCAAACAAATGTCCACAGTAGAAATTTTTTTTTATGTCTTTTCACACAAGTGGGAAAATATTTTGTCACCTTTTCTCAAAAATGTGAAGACAACTTCCCACTTCACAGGGGGAAAAGTTGTATGCGAAATGTGAATGATGCTAATCTCTGAGAATTCTTTTTGCAAATTTTCCTATTCTCGTTCAGTGTTAATTTTCAATTGCAGTATAGTGGTGCATATGTCTTGCACAAACACATGGGTCATTGCATAAATTTGGGGTCCAAAAGTGTAAAATTGTTGGTGTCTCTGTTACAAAGTGACATGTATAACATTTTGCAATTCTGGACACATTTGTTAATGCCTTCTAGTTCTATCTCCAAGAGTGATTGTGTAAAGCAAAGTACCTGCCAAACAAGTACAAAATAGTGTGAAGTCAATTTGAATGATACTTAATGGGATTAAATTACACAGGTCAGGTGTAACAGGGGACACCAACAAAATGTCACACTTTTGGGCCCCAAATTTATGGAATGACCCACGTGTGTCTGACACAGATTTCAAAAACTCTCATTCATGACTCTTGCTAATTAAGACTTTCTGATAAAGTTCTCACTTCCATGAAAGTTTGATACAGTTAGGCCAATAAACTTTCCATTTCTAAGTACATGTAAGTTAACTATAATATTATTTATGACCACTATAATGTTATTTATGACCACTATATAGTAGTCATTCATTATAGTGAATAATGGTATAATAACCCGGAGCCAAAGAGGATGTTCGTTATAGCCAAATGTTCGGTATAGCGAATGTTTGTTATAGCGAATGTTTGTTATATAGCGAAGGTCTACCGTATCGCCATTTTGGAGTTCGTGGACACTTTTACACATGTGCAGCATGCACAGTACAGGTACAAAATGTACATGTAGTGTATAACAATAGCACAACGCAAACAACTGCCCGTAAAGCATTTGCTGTACGCATCTCTAACCATTGTGTTTTATGTACGGATCACACCATTGCATTCTTCCAAATGCACACATGCGGCCACATGCACCATAGTTTGCATAGGCCCTGTGTTTGGAAGTTTTGTGGTCGAGATTAAGAGAGTCACTTAATATTCAACAGACGGTAATACATGTAGTTATGAACGGTGATAGGTCACACATGTACGCGCACACAGTGCTGTTTTCCGATACTACTGAGGACAATGCTTTGTGTTTCCTTCACTTTTTAAATAGAAAAACTCCCATAGACTAAGCACGTATTTTTACATCCGAGGACCGATTTCAACAAAAGACCGACTTGTGAGGACAAGAAAGGTTCCTTCGTATTTTCTTTCTCCTCTTGTCCTTGGACGTATACAGAACCTGTACACATGTAGTTCTAGTATACTGGCAGAATTTCATGTTAAGGGATTTTTCTGGCATGTTTAAATAGTGCTGTTGATTTTGGCTATAGTAAATGTTGGAAATACGTTGATGATTTGACGTTAGGCGAAAATAGATTACTTGGTAATCAAAGTAATTTACAATTTGATCTTAATAATTTGAGCCAATGGGCCGACAATAATGTTTTTTCAATGAACCCCACTAAATGTCAAACTTTGCAGGTCTATTTTGGTAGGAAAGACATTACTTAGTCTGCGTATTATATCGAACATGCAATTGCTGTGTGTCTCTAAGGTGAACTTTTTGGGAATTACACTCCAAAATAATTTTAAATGGGACAGTCACGTTGCCGATTTGATTGTCAGATCTAACTGTAAATTGTTCATGTTCCGGAAATTGAAAACAGCTGTATTAACTATTAATGAACTGGTTATTGTTTATAAGAGTTACATTCGTTCTATTTTAGAATATGCTACCCCAGTTTGGCATTCATCTTTGACATTGACGCAGTCAAATCAAATTGAATTTATCCAAAAACGCATATGCCGTATTATTTTAGGAATCGCTTACAATAATTGTTGTCAAGCTCTTAGTGTTTTAAACTTGGAATCCTTGAGTAAGCGGAGATTGCACTTAATGTAAAAAGATTATTGTTAAAATCTATTGCTCAAACAAATTTGATGACTGGTTTCCCAAATTAAATAGATGTCATTCTATGACTAGTCTTAGATCAACCCGGATTTAAGATAGAATTCATGCCAACACAAATAGATTCAAAAACAGTCCCATCCCATACCTGATACGATTACTTAATGACAACTTAAGTGAATGATTCAATATGTAATGTTGGGGGGGGGGGGGGGTGTTAAGGAATGTGTACATTGTGCAATTTGTATTTGTAATGTTTGTCTTTTTTTAATGTTATTTTTTCCTTTCTGTAATTAAAACTAAAATTTTCGTTTACATATATACATTTTTTACTAGTTTTTGTAATTTTTTTGATGTGCAAATTTGTACTCGTTTTAATGTAAACTTCATGCAATTCAGCCCTCGGGCTGCTGAATGAAGATTAATAAACCATGAATATTAATAAAAAGGGATACTTTACACAGTTCAAAGAAAAAAAATTCCTGCATGAATTTGCAAATTACACGGTACATCTTTCCACCCGTGTTTGTGTATAAAAAATTTCCATCCTGAAAAAACCTTTGTGTTGGGGTTCAAAATCCAATTCTGTATCATTCAGACACGATTATAAGCCCAACTGCATGCCTGTGAACTTTGCACATCTCTGTAAGCATGCCTTTGGTATTGTTGCTCCAGATTGGTAGACCGATAACCCAGCCCAGGTCCTCGGGAGCCAACAGAAGAAAAAAATGGCCATGTGCCCCACATATGAAAAATGAATCATTTCTGGTGTGACATTTGTGGAACTAAAATTAGCTTAAAGGTTTCGTTCTGGGGCAAATCTCATGGAGAATTTACTGAGCCTGAAAGATCTTCCTCGGTGAAAACGGGATTACCAACCCAACTTTCATGTGTTGTATAATGCTTGTAACTGGTTTTCAGCTGGTATTTTGCTTAGCATGAAAATCACATGGAGCTTTTGGCTGGTAACCTGTATTTTACTAAGACTATAGTATTTAAAATGAAATTTATGATAAGAGCATGATTTCGTACTGACCCAAAAGTTACAACATTTTGGCAGTTTTATTTTTTCCCAATCCATTTTTCATTTTGAAGCAGATTTTGTTTGTATCAATTTCTGGTCTGAGATGTTTGGCACAAATTCATGTCACATCACAGCTTGGTTCGGTTCCATATCTGTTGGCAAGAAATGTTCAAATCCAAAGATAAGCATGTGAAAACACAGCCTGCCGGTGAAAGAATGTTTGGCCAGCGGGCTGGAAGGCTGCCATTTGCGCCACAGTGCCAGCGTGATTTTTTTTTATCTCATCGAGCATCGTATCTGTTGTCACCTTGCCTCCTGATTGGCCAAATCAACCTGCCAATTAGTTCCAGCGGAGATACTTACCCTGTACAGATTATCTTCATGCTTCATGCGTTAAATGCTCAGATGTTAACGGAGATGTTTTCTTCCCGAAAGGTTACTCCATCAGTTGCCATGGGAGCTCTGTTCCATCTCTGTTAGTCTCAAGTGAATTTTTCTGATTTTGAATGTGCAAAAAACAGCAAAATTCAAACACTTGATGTTGCCAAAATGTTCGATCTGGAGCTTCCAAAATCGGCTCGGCTGCAAAGAGGCAGATTTTTATTTTTCCAGAAATTAAAAAAATATTCGCTGATAGCCCCAAAAGGTCTTCTCTGGGCAGTTATACTGACAGGCTTACATGTAAGCCTCATTCACACTGGACGCATGTTTTCTATAATTTTACCGAGACGGTAATACAAATTCCAACAAGAGTACAAGTAAAGACTTCACACAGAAAAATAACCGAGAGGAAAATTTCCAGCTGTTAGCACTGGACTTGAAACTTGGAAAAGTAACCCTTGTCTCGGTGAGTTTTACCCAAAACAGTCCAATGTGAACACGGGTTTAGGTCTAGCAATATACAGGGGCAGGTTATTCACAAAACTCTGATATTAAATTTTGGACTGCTTAATTACATATCCCATCTCCTTATAATGCTGATCTTTAAAAGATCTTTCCCACCTGGTATAAAAAAAAAATTCCAAATGATGATGAGAAAAACCTTGCAGGTATAGAGCTCTGCTGTCATCGCAAATATGCTCCAGTCGCACGTGCTGGACGTATCCCAGGCACCAGTACATTGATGCCAGTGAAATTGGATCAAATATTTGATGTAGTATTTGTAGATGCAGGTAACAAATGTCAGTCAGTTGTGAACGGAAATGTTGCTCTGTGTACAAATGGTTGATTACAGCAGAGTTTATCTGTATCTTCTCACAAGGTTTTATAGGCACTTACAAATAAGTGCACAGACTCGGTTAAAGATATAATTAATAACCCGAAACAGTGCAGACAGGATTAGTTATGAGGTCAGTTTCAAGTTTTGGACTAGAATTTGGACAACAATGCCATCAATTCTATTAGTGTAAATCTTTGCAATAAGGCCAAAATAAAATATATTTTAAAAAACATGTTTAGCATCTTCGCCTGTTTCAGTTTTAGTGGCCACAGGCGAAGATGCTTTTCTCCCTAAAATGCCATAAAAGAGGGGAAATGCCTCCTAGTCAATTTATTGCACATTCTAAATAAATTTAGGAACTTCAGTGTCAACAAATCTCAACAAATCTCAAAAATGGGGGTGGGCCACACTGGCAAATATTGCCTGATATGATCTAAAAATAAAAGGGCCTCCTTCCTTCGTTTTTTAAAAAAATGACTTGATGCTCATACATTTTATAACATTTTGCCCAAGATTTCACTTCTCAACTTTCCCAGGGCCATGCAACTTTTCCCAGGGTCAATTCTCTTAACTTCCCCCCCCCCCATGTTTTCAGATCAAAGAGCACACTTGAGTACCAGAGTGTTACAAAAAGCTAAACGCCCTGTACTTGTACTTTCCAGGCAGTCATTTATATTGTCGATTTTTCGCTTGATGACCTTAATCCGTCTTGCTGGCTCACCAGCAGCTTCTCCCAACACAACAGCACCCTCATAAGATCACAGGAGGGGGCCTTGCTTAAGACCCAAGGATTGATTTATTCCATCAGACATGGCACACGAATGCATGCACCAATAGGGTGCCTGGCATTCTGAGATGGGATCCCTCGGGCCAGGTTAACTCCCACACTTCAGTTTTGACCTTGACTGAGAGCAGGGGACTTAAAGGAGTGCAATGATTACCATCATCAACTAGGAAAAACAAAATGGATGATGAATGCAACACAGACTGAAAAAAAAAGACTTTAAGGTAGTATACAACGGAGAGAAATGTTTTGATTGTCATGTGTGGTGAATTTTCAAAATAAAAACCAGGGTATACATGGAAGAATAAAACGGATTAATGTTTAGGACGTTTGCGAAAATGTAATTGGCTTTTCCGACAACCAGTCGGAAAAGGCATTGTTTTTGTTCTGATTTTTTATTTTTTATTTCTTCTTCTTACTTTAGTTCCATCCCAAATCCCATAGACTTTGTACACGAATTTTATAGGTGGCACTTTGGTCACTAAACAATCTCAGATCTTAATCAAACTTAACACAAACATAGACCCTAACCTGGAATTGTATGCCGAAGAGTGACGTCATGATGATGTCATCACGTGATTTTTTATGAATTTTTGAATTCTTAAAATCGTAACATTCTTTTCAATATATCTAGCGAACAAAACAAGATAATTTCAAAATTCTTTTTGTTATAGCTTTGGTATGTCTCAAAGATATGCCCTAAAAAGCGAAAATTGTGTGACGTCATGATGATGTCTCAAAGATATGCCCTAAAAAGCGAAAATTGTGTGACGTCATGATGACGTCATCAAAAATTTTTTTTTTTTTTAACGCTTGTAAGGGTCAATCCGATTACAAAAATGTATACATTGAATTTATCTGTACCTAATTCCAAAATTTCATGATCGTGGCTCACTCAAGTAAGAAATAACAGCAATTTCAAAATTTAGACCAAATTCAATATAACACAAAGGAATTCTGGGAAGGGCGGATAACCATGGCTTAAATGTGCATGCTGTTTATAAAAAGGGTTGATTTCTAGTCTTTTTTCAAGTCGCTAGACTATTGCCCATAGCATTTGTAAACGTTTTCTTTCTTACCGTCCACTTTGGCTACTTTTAAACTAGGCAAACACTTACCCCAACTGCTCACAATGTGTGCCAAACTTTTACGTCATGATGACGTCATCACATGTCACGTGACGTCATCTTAAAGGTGATTTTTCAAGGGCCCATATCTAGAGAACCGTAGTTCGGATTGCCTTTAAACCTAGTATGTTGGTGGGCCATGATGACGTCACAATACGATTTTATAGTAATTTTAAAGGTTTTGAACATTAAAGTTTCTTAAAGTCATATCTCATCAACAGAACATGCTAAATTCAAAATTCTTTTTGGAATAGATTTGTTAGCTCCTATATTCTTTCACATAAATGGGAACAATTTGTGAAGTCATCATGACGTCATCAAAAATGTACTTTTTTGAAACACATATAAGGGTACGTCCGATCGTCATAAAAATTAGTGGGTAGGTAGATAGTGCTACTAGCATGTAAAATCCAAAGTGACGTCATGATGACGTCATCAGCTGATTTTCTATGAATTTGTTAGTTCTATTCCAAATCCCTTAGACTGTACACGACATTTGTAAGAGCCACTTTGGTCACTAAACAATTTCAGATCTTAATCAGATTGAACACAAACATACACCCTAAGCTGAAATTGTATGCCGTAGAGTGACATCATGATGACGTCATCGTGTGTGTAAAGTGACATAAACTTCTACGTTAAATTTTTGAGTTTTAATTTTAGGTCCCACTAACCTAAGGTCTTTATTACATTTTACATTTACATTCGCCGTATAAAAAATTACCCTATTTTGTTTTTGTCTTCTCTCGATAATAAACAAGATGATATCCAATTAAATAGTGAAAATAACGGAAAAGCCCTCTGTTCTGTTGACCAACAGACAGACAGAGCTCTAGTTTACATTGTAAAGCTACAGAGCGCATTGTACACACTTGCATCTTGCTGCATTGATGCACTGATGTAATTGTATTAACTGGCGCACTGATGTAATTGTATTAATGTGAAATTATAGAGAGCAATACACACAAAATATGTTGTATTGTCCTTTTTAATTTGGAAAAAAAAATGCAAATTGGCTCACTTTTTAAAATCCTATCGTCTGAAAAAGCGTACATCACGTTCCATTTGCATGTCATGCGTTATGCATTTATTAAGCGTGACGTCATGGTGTGTAGTCCGATCGTTGCACTTGGTACAAGTTCATACATGAGTACGCGGTATTTACACAGAATACATGTTGAATTAACTTCGTCTATGTATCCCATCATGTAAGCCTACTATATTAATTTGAAATCTGAGTTTAGTATGGATGACTACACACGATGACGTCAAGGCTAACAGCGCGCCGCCGACGGCAGCAGGGGGATAACTTGGAGTAAGCGCGAAATTCAAATATTTAATTTAATTAGCATCTTTCTCTCGTCCGTTAATTAATAATGATGGATAGAAAATGACAATATTTAGCACGAATTTGGTTTCTTGTAATTCATAATCAAGATACTAATCCCTTTTAGAGAATTAAACTTTGGTTATAGTAGGTCTTTAAAGTATCACATATTACCAGGGTCACAGGTTTTTATAACAAGAACCATTTTTACAATACAAGTGAAATTGAGTTGACCATGGAAGGGCTTGTGACCTTGGACAGGACACTCCTTGGTACAGTCAGGACATTGGCTGAGGGTCAGCTGGACCAGGCTTGACACTGATGGACCTGACAACTGGCAAATTACCTTCCTGTTATTTGCCAGCAACTTGGACACCGTGCATCCATCACAGGGGCATTTCACCACTATATTTAAGTTCATGAGTCATTCCATAAATTTGGGGTCCAAAAGTGTGACCTGTTTTGGTGTCCCTGTTACATAGTGACATGTATAAGATTTTGCAATTCTAGACACATTCTTTAATGCCTTCTATCTCCAACAGCGATTGTGTAAAGCAAAGTACTTGCCCAACAAGTAGAAAATAGTGTGAAGTCAATTTCAATGACACTTAGAAATTACACAGGTCATGTGTTAACAGGGACACCCAACAAAATGTCACACGTTTGGACCCCCAAATTTATGGAATGACCCATATTCTTTTCCATATTCTTTCCAATTTCATGGAGCTACTCAGTACACACATTTTCTTAGCAGGAAAAATTCTTCCTCAAAACAGGATTACCAACCAACTCTTCCTGTGAATTATATTGCTTGTGATTGGTGTTCATCAGCAGTTTTTTTGTCTTTTTTTGCATAGGATAGAAATCACGTGGGGTTAGGGCTGGTAACCTGTTTTTACTGAGTTTTTTTTAAATAATCAGTAGGATATCGGGCAGAGGGGTACCCCCCTTTTGTCCCTATACCCTATACACTCTCCAGACTATTGTTACCTACATTGTAACACATCCCCCCCCCATACATCTGAAAAGAATTCCTGAGATTCCGGGAACACAATGACCAACACAAAAGAGGAGGAGTTCACCCTGCCCCATATCCTGCATCATATGGAGTTTTTGTGCAAAGGGGCCCATTCAAAATGTTCAATGTTTCTAAATTTTGATTTTAAGAATGTTTTTCTTCGAAAATGTGGCTGGGTGGTTAAAGGCAAATGATTGAAAATCGAAATTCACTTTTCAATAAAAATAGAAAGGGAAACAAATTTAAGAAAGGAAAACGACTGCAACCAATCATTCCCCACATCTTATATGAAACATAAGAAGTCATCAGGGCCCATTTTCATGGCTCTGCTTATCGTTTGCGAAAAATTCCCGCTTACTGTAGCAGAACATTCTGTGCTTACGGCAAGCGTATTTCACGCGTTAGTGGGGAATTTTGGCTCCCGAGCATGCGTACATCCCGTAACTAAGGATTCTGTGCTTACAGGGTTAGCGCAGAATTTTTCCGTTAGCGCAAAATGGTGATCGTACATGTAAGCGCGGAAAGCTGTGGTTAGCAGAGCCATAAAATTGGGCCCCGGTCACATGTTCGAGTGGGGGAGACCAACAGCTGCATTTCTTGTTTTTAACTGAGTGGCAAATCAATATTTTAAGATCGAAAATTGGGGTTGGTCAAGTTTGTTTTTGCATTCAATAGGGGACCTTTAACAATAGGGTCCCCGATTGAGAAAGGTCCCTGTTTGAAAATCGTGTACAAAACCAATGAGGGTCCTTGCCAAAAAGATGAAGTATGAAAAATAGGAGGACAGTAGGAGGTCCCCGATTGCAGGCATTTACACACTTGTGTGGGTGGGTGGGTCCACAAAATTTGGGGGGAAAATGAAATTTAGAAACGTTGAAAATTTTGAATGGATCCAAGCAAGTTTTTGTGCTCAACAGTTTGCATTGGGCCCTGGTTCCTGGCAAAATGCATTGTTGGGATAATGACTTGCTTTTGTTTACATGCACCATCAATTCTGCAGGCATTGATTGAGATGGAAGGCTTAAATGAGGAACTATTAAGTGAATTTCCAGAAATGCTATAGTACATGTACATGTAGCTCCAAATGCATTTTTTCAAGTTCACATATAAAATTCTCTTGTTAATTATGTGCCGTTTATGTTAAGTGGCATCAATCCACTGGACTCCCTTGGGTCTGCGTGATAGCCAGAACAGCTGCGGTGATATTATCCTGCTTGTTTTGTTTTAGGAAAAGGGCAGGATAGTATGCCGTGGATGCTATGCCAATTGATGCTCCCCGCAGCTGTCTGGTAACTCATCCTAATGCATAGGGGGGTCCGATGCCGCTAACCTCCGGGATCAGAAAAAAATAACAGAAATTGCATATGTGGTGTCAAGGCACATACTTTGCGTCATACTGTCACAGTAGTGCTGGTATCTCAAATTGTTGACGTACATACATGGATTTACCTGAAAACTTTGTGCACTGTCAAATGTACTAAGGAATTATCGGAAAATCATTTGTACAATTTTCGTTATAATGTAGGTCGACAAATAATCGGGTTATTATTTACTATTTGCAGTTCTGTTTAGACGGGGTACATTTAGCCTTTATAGCATAAAAAAGTGCTATCCTTAAGAGCCCAAGTTAAAATTATTTTTCCAAAAATATATTTTTAACCAAATGTTTGATTTGCTAATGGGAGACTTTTGAGACGCTGGTGGCAGCAGACATACCGGTCCTTTTCAATTGTTCTCACCAGTGGTGCGCATCCTCGGAACTACGCGCGCACGCTCAGAACAAGCTAAAAAGGACCAGTATGTCTGCTGCCACCAGCGAATTCTGTACACATTGACACATACAGGCGTAAATTGACTAACATTCCGGTTTATAGGTTGTATGACTTTGTTTTTGAATTTTACGAGCATTGGCCAACTCATAATTAGCACAGGCCTTGTCGAGACTGATATAGCGTACAGATACAATGTATATATATATGTACACATTACATGGTATGCATGAACTGCGACACTAGGAATTACAAGCATAGAACATTTCTAAGTGACACGGGCCTTCGTTTGAATTGTTGTCACTCCAATGAATTATTGTCAACTTGCTATATTATGTTATGTGTACTCTGCACAAGCCAAATTATAATCTTATCAGTGTCCAAATTAACTAACTAGACATTTGAAGGTAACTCTATCAGTCGATTTGTTTCACTAATTAGTAGATGAATATGCATTAAAATGAATGTGGATGGAACTCATCTACTTGAGATACTAGGGGCTGTAGAATAGCTTGGTACGTGTACAGAACTTTGCAGAAATTTAGTCGGGTCTCTTTATAACCAGTTCGCGCCGCGATTATTTTTGCCGAAAATTTCGGCCAACTTCTGATATACAGCCAAACGCCACAAATACTGATTCGCAAGAGTCATTTCAACAGTATTTGTACGATATTTCTTGCCTAAACCTCATATATTTCAATACTCCGGTGTGCCCACTGGAGCGAAAATTGTAGAACAACAGGTCATGCACAGTGGCCAAGTTCAAGTTCAACACACAGTCCGCCTCCACAGACTTCTCGGACTTTGTGTGTGTGTACAAAACAAATGAGGGTTTAGCGTGTTGAGACGTCATCCGGAGACGAGTCGAGGCAAGCTTGACGTTTTAACACATCAGCCGTGCCCGTGTATAAAAACAGCCAGATCGTGTTAACTCGTCCTCCGACGCAAACTGGTTAACATGTACATGTACTTTTAATTAGCGTAATTATGAGCTTGTGGCCGACCTTCACAAATGCCGTTGAGCTTTGATAATTGCTGTTTAAAGTGACCTGCATGTAACCTTTGCATTTAAAAGCTGACAGCTCAGTCGAGAAGTGAGTCTTGCAAGATCAAATCGTGGTATTAGCTTCTGAATCCACTAATCCCTGCTTGTCAGGTTGTGTAGAGCTTCGTGTTATGAGATGCCACACTCTCTTCCGAAGTTTTTTTTTTTTTACACAGCGCATGGGATACATGGTTTGGTTCACGGACAAGGCAAGAATTCATAATGGAGACGTGCATTATGCAGCCCGCAACCGCAGTCGTAAACATGAACTCTGTCAAACACATGTCTGGGATTGAGACAAGCCAACTCCATGGTTTATTTATAAAATGTCGGATGTGCCATCTTGATGCATTACCAATAGTCTTGTGATTCACAATATGGTCACGTTTATATGTACATGAACATGCAGCTGTGTAGAACTCTACAGGACATCAGTTTGAGTCCCTTGGTGTGTGTCCAAGTTTGAGTCGTGAGTCACTTGTTTTGAGTCTGAGTCTAATTCACAAGTCAGTGTCCGAGTACAATTTTATAGCTATCGAGTCACTTTATCTTGGCCTATAGGCCTGAGACGTAATGTCAGACTGTTTACCTCGTATAATTCGTACAGCCATGTAGTGGAGACGGAACAGCGTGCTGTGTATATCACGACATGCATTTCAGTGCATACATATATGTGGGCATTTCCACAGTAAAGGGGTACAAAAGTGTGACATGGAATTAGGAAATGAAGCAGGATAATAATATCCAGTTGTTTGTCCTCTTTTCCACTTGTACATTCCCACCCTATTGTTGAGGATTGTGCTCACCAAGAATTTAAGACTTTCCAGGCAAATTTGACAAGATATGTATGCTCAGAATGCTACGTATGTAAATGTAACATGGACAGAAAGTCTGTTAATATTGATAGAAAGTTATAATTACAGTAAATATCTTTATCAAACATTGTGCCTTTTCATTCTTATCCCTGCAGCATTGTTACCTGTAAAAACCAAGACAATCTATTGTATATTTCAGATGTTACAGGTTATTATGTACAGAACATTATGTACGTAACGTGGACAGAAATTTGTTACATTTCTGTCCACGTTACGTACGTTACCTATAAGTGTCTTAAAGACCAACAAAATTGTGTTTATTGTGGCTGTTAGTGTTAGCACTCCTAAATGGGTTATTAATATGAATGAGATGACATTTGGGTAGATTCATGCACATGATAATTAGTGTACTGTCAATTTGTAGTAAAAATTCTGTCTTTGTTACGTACGTAATTATTTACGACGACCCCTGTAATTTCTAAAGTACAGAGAAAGTCCTCTATATTTGTTTTGTACACATGATCATTAAGGCCTCAGGAATGTACAGGAAACAACTAAACAAAATATCTTGCTTTGCTGTACCATCCAGTGTCCCCCTCTCAAATCCAAAATTTTCTATCAATTGTACCCCGTGTGGAAATGTCCATATATACAAGTTAGGATCATGTCAATTTCTCCCGTCTTTGCGACAAAAGCCAAGACTACATTTTTCAAACGCAAGAGGAAACATCAATGGTTTCAAAGTAAGAATAATCCTCAAAATAAGCGTCTATGTATATTTGACAATTTGTCGGAGAAGCGATACTACAACCATATTTTTCAGCATGTCCTCACTTGGCAAACGTGGTAAACACATTTTAAATGTTTTTGTTTTTGTTTGAGATTGCATTCATGTACAGTTGTTTTTGATGGTAGAATTGCATGACTGTTCATGAGTTCATGAGTGTTCATAATTAGGAAGTCTGAGTCTTGATGATGAGTCTGCACAAGTTATTGTTACTGTTGTGACTCAAGTCCTGTAACAGCAAAACTTTTTTTTTGTTTCCAAGATTCCCGTACAATAGCAATTGTAGGAATTGGATGAGACCGCACCAAGTTAGGATTGGAGAAAACTATTCACATTACAACTTTTTTCTGGGTCATGCAGAACATGCTGATTTAATCATGATCCTGACTAGAGCACCGATTAACACCATTATAAGAGCCTCTGTGAACCAACTTTATTTCGCTGAGCCTATAAAGTCCAGCACAGTGTACATGTACATGTACATGTACATGAAAAAAATCCTTAGGCATACTCTGTATGTGTTTCTTGAGTTTGGAAGGTTCATCTGAGAAAAATGGAGATTTTGCAAGATTTCAGTACTTGTGCTTGCCAGATTTATGCAACTGAATATATAGAATGGTTGGTGTAAATTTCTGTTAGCTATACAATGTAGTTGCTGTCATTCAGTATACAAATAATGAATGTTTATGAGTGCGATGGTAAGAATAATTTCATGAGGTGACAGATTGAATGTTCCATTCCACGAGGCGAAGCCGAGCGGAATGGGGCATTCCATCTGTCACTGAATGAAATTATTCTTACCATTGCACAAATGTGAAACATTCATTATTTGTTTTATACAACGCCTGAATAAATCCTCGTCGGATTGCATGCATGGATTTCTTTGTGTACAATGTGCCGTTTTCCCTTCTCAGTCCAACATAAAACCGTGACAAAAAGTTGTTAAGTTCTTAACTTTGCGTGTCTTGCAAATTCCTCTAATCGTTTGACTGCATACTTGATTTGTCTCCTTGTGTTAGCAGCGTCAGCATCGCCTTAGAGTTCCAATATTTCGTCGTCTGTTAGCCGCGGTTCGGGAACATCGTTCACCATTTTGTATGAATGACAGCCGTGTTGTAGCGCCACCTATAATGACTGTGAAATTCGCGAAGTTACATCACACGCCTACCGTGTGATGTAACTTCTCGCGGCGTGCGATGGAACGAATAATTCAATGCACGTGATCGACGATCCACCAATCAGATGACGGGGATTTATTCAGGCGTTGTATAATGTGAAATGATGCGCATACATTCATGATTGGATGCACAATTTTAGTTGAAATACTTGCAATGATTGTGAATTTATGTATTTGCTACTTTTGGAGTCGTAAATCTGCATATGACTTGGAATGTTTTGGCATGTTCCTAAGTTTATTCCACTTGGGAAACATTTCATGGAATTGACCATCAGAAGTCGTTGCTCTCTGTACATGAATTTGTTTTGCATACAATGTATGTTCACAATAAACAACAGATTCTGCAGCACTGCCATGAAGTTTGTCACAAAATGTTGCATGTCATCATGTACATGTAATGTGGCTATATGTCGGTGCTTCCGTGTCAAAGGTTGCTCGGGCGCCTTTCACCGAGCTCCACCCCCACAAATATTCGGGGAAGTGGGGGGAGGGGGGGGGGGGGGGGCGTTTCCTAACCAAACGTCCTCCCCATATAACTCTAACCTCAGGCTAGCCGGGAAGTATTCTCGGTGACCCCGCAAGCTGAGGACTGCTAGGAGGAGGCAGGGGCTAAGGTTGCATAGAACTCGGATCACACCTCGTTAATTGGGCCCATGTGCCACAGACCATAACAGTCACATGGCGGTAATTGTTAAAGGCAGAGGCTGGGTTCGTGCCTGGGTATGTGTAGCTGGGTGGATGTTTCAGAGAACTCAACTTGACACACTCCTTAATCATACTATTTAATTTTCCATCCGTGACAATTGATGGTTGCTTTTACTCGAGCATGCAGACTTTGAAGTATTTATTTTCTTCAGGTTTCCCCCAAAGGTTTTGCTGTTTGTTTACCGAACATAAGTCTCCAGAATCTTCACTTCAAAGTTGTTTCACTAACTTTTCTCGAAATACATGTTGGCTTTTAGTCGTGGGATTATTACACATCATAACATGTAGCTTTGGTAATGATAAAATATAGAATGATTATTATTATCAATCTGAATTCTGAAGGCTTATACTGTTTATAAAAGATAATACCAGTACCAATCCTTCTGAGAAATATTCCTGTCTAAAATGCTGTCATCTTTGACAAAATTGACTTGGGATGCCGGATTGAGCTAAATCTTTCACAGTTTGCTTATTTCAAGTGTATGTTGAATCAACATTTTTCGATCAAGCAAAATCAGTCGGAACTCGGCAATCCTTGTTTTGAGATATGGGCCGAAATATGTTCGTAGGGGTGGAAAAATCAAAATGGACTTTTTTACAAAAACAGAAGGGAAAAACATTCTTCTTTCACATGAAAATATGACACGTATTATAAATGTGCTAAAAATGACTCAATTAAAGTACTGTAACTTTAAACTTGATTTTCTCAGTTTCTTTCTTTTTAATGTGCCGGTGTTCAAAAATTTCTTAACTTTTTCACCAAAGGTTGTAGTCACATGGGGTTTTCACTAATATGGAGCTTCAAGTACGCTAATGTAAAAATCCCAATATTGACCAGGGCCTACATGTACTTCAGACTGATTTTGCTTGATCGCATCACATATTATGAACACTGCCTGCAACTATGTTTTCAGCTCTGTCAGTGCTTGGTACTGCAATATCCATTGTTTATAAGGTTTCATTTTGTATTCATTATTTATAAAGTAATGAAGTTAAATACTCCTTCCTGTCACACCACAAGTTCCTTCAGAAGATGGAAGGTCTAATAATAACAAGTGAGGATCTATCACTATCCCCATTAAATTCTGGCCGATAGTATGAAACTGTGTAATATTATCGGCTGAGGTCCAATTTTATTGGCCTTGCTGCTGTGAGGCAGGTTATTGCATGCCAGCAGGGGTTAGTTGTTTTTACCAAAAATGGTTAGGATTTGCTTCGGCCTGCTCCTGCTATCCGAGGCTTGCATAACCTTCTGAGTTACATATGTACATGCTGCATTGTGTATTTCTTGTGTCCGCAAGGGAAATCGGACATAAGTCGCATGACCTATTTTTGAGTAATTGCAATTTACATGAAAATCGTCAAAATGTCACGATTCTTGTTTTTGTCAAAATACTGTAGTTTAAAGCATATTTAATTCAAAATACCTGGTTTGCTTTTGTGTTGGGACCATTAAATGTGTACAATTTGACATTTTAGTCTGTCGTACTTCCGAAAAAAATTGTGTAAATTACCTATTATTTTCCATTCTCAATGCTGAATTTACTGCTCTATTCGGAAACCAAAATATCGTAGTAATTTTTTTCACCATTACAAAAGTTATATTTTATTATGGAATGGAAATCTCAATTATTAAAATTTCCAACTTGTATACATATGTCTGATTTCCCTTGCTGGTGCAAGACACAAAAGGGGAGTTCGTCCTATGACGTCAAATTGTTTGCTGCCCACAGCGACGACTTTTAGACAAATGGCACCAGCGGGCTGTGCTGCGCTAGAGGGGACTTGATAAAAATAGTATCAAGGGTTTTACGGACAGGAACAATATACCTCCGTCCACAAACAATTTTGATTGACAAAAATGCGGCATTTGACACTGCTAAGCGCCGTAACTTTTCGATTAAAATAGCATCAGAGGCATACGTGATATCTTTTCGAATATTCAAACTGGCAAAATGGTATTCGAATATTCTCTTGACTATCGAATATTAAATATTCGGTATATTCGGGACAGCCCGACAAAGTCTATGGGGGTTTGCTTAAAAGTACAGGGACAAAGGGGAGAACAATGCCATGTCTCCACAGGGATGCAAAAACGCGGATGTGGGTACAGAGTCCTGTTTCTGTGGATATTCACTTTGAAATTTGAGGAAGTTGAACACAATGGATCAGAGTCGGATTTTTATGGAAGGGTTCCCCCCTATTCTTATTCAGGCCTTTCAGTCATTTCAAACAGCCACAGGGTATGGCTGCCAATATACTTGTAAATGTTCACTCAGAATCGTGACAGCGCAGTTTTGTTACTCTGCATGCAGTTTGTGTGCATTTTCCATTAACTGCTAGAGTTCTCAATTCCTTTTATAAATGCATTATTATCCCTTGTGGTTGGGCTGACACTGTTAATGTTGTACTCCTAAATCCGGTATTCCCCTCATTCCGGAGTTTACTGGCCATTTCACGACTTATAGTGGGCTTATCAACCACGTGATGCAAACCCACATTTAGTGGAAGCCTAGTTATTGTCGACCCTCACGTACTCTTAGTGTAGGGAAGAAATTCTGACAGGGCGGGGGCCTGCATGCGCTGCACATACATTTCACAAATCATATACGACCTTTACTCCATCGGCCTTCAACACGTTCAGGCTGTTCCCGCTGTTCCCGCTGCCCAAGATCGGGTTGGATGGCAGAGATGAATTTCAAGCCATTGAAAAAAGACATTGGTCACAACGTCTCTAGTCGATTATGGCTCGAGTTGCTTCAACTAGAAGGGAAGGAATTAAGAATTGTGGCCTGCAATTACGGAGGGACACAAGCACCGTGTGATGGCCGAGTTCTGAACAAAATTGATGAAAAACCTGGTCATTACACACGTGCACCACATGCTAATAATATCCCAGGGGAATCCACGAATGAACAACAGAATCTAAGATGCAAAATTTTTGAGGAGGTCTCGATCCCTGTCACGAACCGCACGGGACCCATGCGATTTGGTGACAGATACACTTTCATCACACCAGACCTGTGTTTCCAACATGGTGAAATGGGCTATATTTACAATGCTACTTAACCAATGGAGTGCCATTAAATTAACACTTCATCACCCACACCACAAACAACAACAATTAGATTACCTCCAAATTAAGACCATCACAAGCCCATGGTCACCCTCAACAGCCCCCCCCCCCTTGATTGTATTGACACCCTATTATGACCCTAATCTGCACCCTCATGGAGGTGTTAACAGCCCAGTTGTACCTCCAGTTTGGGAGTGAAGCCCTGGTGTTTGTGCATGCCATGGGGTCAGGAATTCCCACACAGGTTAATTGAGTTGTTGCAGTGACAGACAGTCACGCAGCCACAGTGTACACAAACAGGAGGATATGGTGTTGTTGTCTTTTTGGTGTTTATGGCCATGTTTCGGGCCTCAAAAAGACACTCTTCCTTGGTCCTTTTCCCCCCAACCCAGCATTTGTGGAAGTGCCGTGGCCTAGTGGTTTGGAGCCTTGAATTCATGGTCTGCGGGTAATTCCGCAAGCTGTGGGTTCGAGCCCAGTCCTAGCACTTCTACGCTTAATATGGGTAGAGGCATTATTAATGCCTTGCAGTGGACTAGTTACCCATCCTGACCCTATTCATACTGTGAAGAGATCAGATTATCTTGTCTTGTTTCAGTGTAAGGGGCTGGTTCTTCCACACTTTCCTCTGTAGCCCACACCTCTGTAGCCCACACCTCTGTGGCCCTTGAATTGGCCTTGTGATGGGCAACTTAAGAAAATTCTGCCCCCAACTTGCATTAATTGTTCCGCCCTCTTCTGTTCCATCCATCCCGATATCTATCTTTAGAATGATTCTTGTCTCTTTTATAGGAATGGCACCCTTTACTATGACGACATTGCTACAAAGGCGCAGGGACAAGGAAGGTATGTATTGTATGACCTTCCTTACATGATCATGTAATTTGTAAACCCCTTCCATATTCGCCACCCTCCTCAGTACTTAAAACCCTTGTCAGTACGTACCCATCACCCCATTATTCACCCCTCCCCATTACTCAACCTGATCAGTATACCCCTCCCGTACTTTCCCAAATACTGTATCTCTCATAAACTCTGGCCCCTCTTCACTCGCCTGTACCCATTACTCAAACCTTAGTCATTATAGGCACTCCTCCCCATACACTTCCCAGTTACTCACTCCTTACACATTACTCGTTTTACCTCATTACTCGCATGTTCCTTCCTATCACCCTCCTTCCCTCATAACTCACCCTCCTTCCCTCATAACTCACCCTCCTTCCCTCATAACTCACCCTCCCATCATTACTCATTTATAACTCGCCCTTCACCTCCTTATTTATTTATTTATTTATTTATTTATTTATATATTTATTTAATTCTTTCTGGTAATGAAACCAAGGATTCCTCAAAAGCGCATGCCGCACTGTAGGTTGACAGCTTAAAGAAACCTGTAGGAAGACTAAAGCCGCGTTCGCATTAGACTAACTATTGTAAAAAGTTACCATGCGTGATTGTTAACATTCCACTGTGGTGTATTCTTCCATGCGTCCGCACGATTACACAGCTCGCGAAAAGTAAACTTGGCCACGTAAACTTTGCAGTGGTCGAAGTGCATGTTTTACATTTACAGTGGCTGTCCGCACTGGCCTTTCGGTAACGTAAAACTGGCCATGTAACTCTTCCGCTGCACAGTTGGCCCTGTAAAAGTTCCTGCTGCGGAGGGATAAACGGACAACCGACGAGCGACACTTGACAATTTGGAAAGTTTACCAGCTGTCCACACTGGACTTAATTTGGTAAAGTTGACAGCAGTCTCCGTACATTTTATCAAAAAAAGTCCAATGCGGACACGGGTAAAGAAATTTCAGTTTTAGATGTGGGGGAAAACCCCAGAATGATATTCTGGGAAAACCAACGGAATCAGGCAGGGACTGAAAACCCAATACACCCTCCCCCCACTACTCACATTTTGTCATTACTCACCCCCTTTTCATTTTTCCATTCAGGCCCTTTGAAAGTAATTTACACATCCTGTCATATTTCCACCCATGTCCCATTTCCTGAAGAAATGTGGGCAACTCGGCCTGAATCATAAATGATGATTTTGATTTTTAATATTTGTCTGAGGGAAAAATTGTCGAAGGTTGTGGCAAGCAAATAGCGTGTTTTACAGAGGTTGTTATATACAGTGGCCGTGTTGAAGTAATTGCTGTATAGGTCAAGCAATCCTGGAGCTTTCCGTGGTTGACCACCACCACTGTGAATCCCTTGGATGTGATTTCCTATTCAGAATGGACAAGAGGATTAAGAGAATATGTGATTTTAACAGTTAGGGTCCAAAATCACATCCAGAGTCCAGAATCACAATGCGGTTTAAGCTGTTAAACCCAGAAGTCACAATGTACATGTACTCTTTGTCAGGGTGGGATAATAGTTCACAGGCTTCAGATGTGATTTTAAATAGAGTAGGATGTGATTTTGGACCCTCATTGTTAAAATCACATCCTCTTATCCTCATGTCCATTTTGAATAGGAAATCACATCCAAGGGATTCACAGTGTACATGGCCTGAGTTGTGCAATCCAAGTGCGGATGCATGGAAGAATAAACCACAGTGGAATGTTAACAATCTCGTACGGTAAAACTTTTGATAATAGTTAGTCCAATGCGAACGCGGCTATAGACAGCCACATACTAGGTCCCTAGTACATGTACTTCCCATAACCTGTTATAGTAGGAGATTCCGTGAAACAGTTGAAGTTACTCAAATTCAAGCTCCAAAGATCACGTTCCTCTCCAAATAAGCCGACCTCAGACACTCCTTAAGTCCCCAGATAGACCTCCCGCATTCTCCTTCATCCACTCAAGATTCAACAGGTTAAAGTACAGGCACTTCACGTGAAGTATATGTAGGGCTATAGGCACAGGAGGGACAAAGCAGTCTGTTGCCCACTTGTCAAACCCATTCATTTGTGGCAGGGCCTCCCCTTATAAGCATTCTCTACTTCAGCACTAACCCGCAGTCTCTCAAAAGATGGGTGCCTAGTGCAAGGGTAGTGCATGGGTGCTCAGTGTTACTGCACTTTTGTGGCATGTGAATCCTTTGCTAGGATTTGTTTTTATGTATATTTGCAAATTGAAAAGGTCCTTCTGTAAATAACCGTGTAACATAAATGTATGGGAATGTATGAACTGAGGTACTGGGCACACAAGTGTGTAAACGGCTGGGGACCTCCTATTGTTCTGTTGTTCATACTTAATGGCCGACTAGGGGGGTGGGGAGCAACGATTGTGTTGTTGCGGACGAGAAACTCGCGCGTTTTTAACATGCTGTGAGCGGGTGCATTGTCATGTTGGAGCACCCAATTGCCAGCGCGCCACAGTTCAGGCCGTTTGCACTGAATGTTCTCCCTCAGACGTCTCAGAATGGTGCAGTAGAACTCGGCGTTGACAGTCTGACCCTGGGGAGGAATGCACGGTGCATAACCCCGCGAATGTCAAAGAAAACGACGGGCATGCTCTTGCAGTCTTGGTTGCGCTCCAGACCTGACGCGCCTTCTTCGGTCCTGGATACTGCGGGATCTTCCACTGCGAAGACTGCTGTTTGGTCTCTGGGTCGTAGCCGTAGACCAAACTCTCGTCACCACTGATGATCCTAGACATGAAGTTTGGGTCCTCCCGGGCCTGTTGACAGAGATCCTCACAGACTTCGACACGATGCTGCTTCTGGTCCATGGTGAAATCGCAAATGCGCACGTAACAGTAGTCACAAAAATTTGTGTAACACAACTGCTGATGTTGATCAAGTGATGTAACTTGGAATACTTACTCACGAAAGTTATTGCTTACACCTGCTATATGCACAGTACTGCTGCGCTCCGTTTGTTCGCAACAGGAACAGTCTCAGAACTTTTTGATCGCACCTTTTTGTGCTTCAGCAGCTCTATAAAATTGGCCATTGATTTCACTCATACTGTGCATAAAATGTTTGATGGCATTCACCATTTTTGCATGGTCAGATCAATTTGAGATGGACCATGCTTCCCAAACCTTTTGTTCTTATTGATAAAGGAAAGTGATTCCATCAAACCTGCTGGCTAAAGTACTAGTGGGTAAACAACCATTGTTTAATAGGCCAACAGTAGTCAGCATTGACCACACATAACCCTGGGTCTGAACTGACCAGCGCTGTGATAAATATTGGTTTTGGGACTCTATGAGATGGGATTTGACTGGCCACGGCATGCATTATTGGCCCATCCCTCCCGCTGTGTGACTGCCCATCCTTAGAAAGTTTTTTTCGACGGGTTTATCCACAAAAAGGTGATGTGGTCTTGGTGTCTGTTTTGTTCGACCAATTGTATTATTGCTGGTTACCTTTATGATGATCAAGGGGAAATTTAAGCGGGTGTTGGAGTAAGGTACTGAAGTCATTGCTACGTTTGGCCTCTGGCTTTGCCTTGTTATTGCAGTCCCCTCTCTGCTGTTTGGAAGCTCATCTGAAGTGGCAGATACTGCAGCTAAAGCTGGTTGGTGTTGACTGTGTTGTTGGCCGTTTACTTTGTGTAGTGTTTGCTGCAGTCATTTATTTTAATAAATGTCACTACAGATCACTTTGTCACAATTTTCAGGTTTTGTTAGTGATGGTGGGTGATGGTTGTAGAGGGGGGCAGCTAGGGGTGTGTATGTACGGTGTAGTACATGTACGGGAATCAGGTGAAGTTGCAGTATATTGCAAATGAAAGTTAAAGAGGAACTAAAACGGCAAATTTATTTTTGACTTTTTTGACTTATCTGATAGTTTATGCCTCCCCAAAACTAATGTAACAAGTTTCATGATTCTGAAAAATCAAAAAAAATGTTTTTGAGCCCTTTCTTTCTGAGCCACTTTGACTCGATTCAGAAAAGGCCGAGGTCAACTGCGTGCCGTATCGCGCGAGTATTGACGTATACGTGTAGAAACATATGACGTCACTGTATTATACGACAATGTTTTACGTAGAGTCTGTACGTATTTTTTGTCTATGGCTAGTATTACTTGCTGTGCTTTTTGCTCATGATTCAGGAGTAACACTACGATAAACATATTTTAAAGTGTTGACATCTTTGTGAGACACATTTAGAATTGGGGTTGTATGCTTGTTCTTGCTGAAAAGTTAGTTATGATTCATACTTTCCTTTGTTTGCAGTCGGCTTTTATTGGGACCTGCGCGGTGAGTTGTGTGTGAGCTGATGCTATACTCTAGTCTGGCGACTTTGCTTATGCAGCCCTCATAAGGACCCGCACCTTCTCAGAACCATACACACAATTTCTGTTATAAGGTACCAGACTCAATCGCATGCAGCGCATGCGGTACCGTGCATGTACAATGCATGTTGAGTCAAGCGAGCGTGGACAGGGAGACGGCCGGGGCTCTGGCTGCTCAAGACGGCAACCGCAGGCAACGTCGTCGCGGTGGTGCGCGTGAGTCCGGGGCACGATTGGAATGCTTGGTGCCTAGAGTTGGAATGGCTCCAGCCTTCAAACGGAATTGTGCCTTCAAACCCAGCTGAGTTTTCATACTAACACTATCATCTATACAGTCTTTGGCGAAATGTTCTGCACATTTTTTCGACCATTTCGACAGCCCAAAATCAGATATTGTATTGTCTACAAAGCGGACCCACTGTCGCCTTTGAGCTCCATTCAGCACTGGGAATCGCAGTAAGGTTAGGTCAGGGTTTTTGTCGCTGTTCCTCGTGCAACCCCCAACTACACACGATCGAGGCATAATGATTATCTCAGAACCATGCTCATACTGAAATAATATCAAAATTAGACAAAATAGACGGGAAAACGGAGGAGTTAGGTCGACAAAAATTCTTCAGCAGCATCAACTCCACGTACGTACATGCATAGTGTTTGGCTGTAGCATCAACCGACTCTACACGTGTACGTCACGGGGTCACGTACATACATTTAACATACATAATGAGCTTTCGCGAAACAGGATAAATGGTTCAGAATAACAACCCTTTTTTCTTTAATAAAAAAATTCCTCTCGTCTGCAAACTAATCTCTATCAGTTAAATGAGTATTTAAACTGTCGGAAAAGTCCAAAAAGTCAAAATAAAATTTGCCGTTTTAGTTCCTCTTTAACACAGAATGGGAAAATTTGAAAAAATAATTTGTAGTCGCATTGGCATTTCGCATGCAACTTTTCCCACTGTGAATTCAATTGGGTATTTTTACACTTTTGAGAAAAGGTATGAAAATATTTACCCACTGATGTGAAAAGGCGTGAAAATGTTTTCACACTGAGAATGTTTTTCCACATTTTATGAAATGAAAACGAATTCCCTCGGAAGAGAAAAAGTGTGAAGAGAAATTCCTATTCCCAATCCCGCGTTAACTTTTAAATGCAACGCACTGTAGTCTCAGCCTGGATGGAAGGCATGTTTTCTTTTATAAGGCTGACAAGATAAAAGCCTTCTGCAAAAACACTACCCTTGGCTTGGGATAACATCTTCCTTGGGCACCGCATGGGTGGTATGCGTCCCGATTACATTGAGTGCTGTTTCATGTATGTGTGGATGTACAGAAGGTGCATGTACATGTAACAGCTTGTGGGTCGGTCTGTTGCAACACCCTGGGTCCATTTGGTAGAGTGCTTGTACATGTAGCTCCTGCTGATAAAACATTTCTGCTGTGTCATATATAAAAGAATATGACAGATGACGGTGTGATTGCTGTCATTCATTGTAATTTCTTCCTGCACCTTGTCATTGTCTAGTGGTGAGAATAGAAAAACAGCTACGTGTTTATGTGTACAAAAACCCCACGCCAACCCCGCCACGCAACCAACCCCGCGCAACCCCCATACCTTTTGGCAAGGGCCCTCATTGGTTTTATACACGATTTTCAACCGGGGGCCTTTCTCAACCGGGGACCCTATTGTCCTCTATTGTTAAAAGTCCCCTATTGAATGCAAAAATAAACCCACGCCAACCCCACGCCAACCCCACGCCAACCCCACGCCAACCCCACGCCAACCCCACGCCAACCCCACGCCAACCCCACGCCAACCCCACGCCAACCCCACGCCAACCCCACGCCAACCCCACGCCAACCCCACGCCAACCCCACGCCAACCCCACGCCAACCCCACGCCAACCCCACGCCAACCCCACGCCAACCCCTACGCCAACCCCACGCCAACCCCACGCCAACCCCACGCCAACCCCACGCACGGAAGGCCTCCCATATGTTTTGTACACCATTTTGAATCGTGGACCTTGACACAATCGTGGACCCTATTGTCCCCTTTGTTAAAGGTCCACGGTTTGAATAGCTATACAAACTCACAAGTGTGCAAATACCGGCAATCGCAGGCCTCCTATTGTCCCTCTCTTGTTTGTACTTTAACTTCGTCGGAAGGCCTCCCATATGTTTTGTACACGATTTTCAATCGTGGACGTTCGATCAATCGTGGACCCTCTTTGTCTACGCCCTAACCCTTTTCTCCCTAGTCCACGATTGCCGGTATTTACACAATCAACCCCACACCAACCCAACACCAACCCAACACCAACCCAACACCAACCCAACACCAACCCAACACCAACCCAACACCAACCCAACACCAACCCAACACCAACCCAACACCAACCCCACACCAATATCCCACGCCAACCCCACACCAATATCCGATGCCAACCCCACACCAATATCCCACGCCAACCCCATGTCAACCCCACATCAATCCCACATCAATCCCACATCAATCCCACATCAATCCCACATCAATCCCACATCAAACCTGAGTTGGTTTTAACTTGCACGTAGATGGAACTCATCTCTGCTCCAGACCAGGGTTGAGATTCTTTCCCTAGGTTTATACTCTCCCAGGTTGAAACAGTCGTGTAAAATTAGCAGGGATGAGTTGATGTGGATCAGTGTTGTAGTCGAGACCATTTGAAGACCAGGCACAAGACCATGCACAAGACCATTCACAAGACCAGCTTGTAACATGCACAAGTAACAGGCATAAACCATGACAAAGGAATGCTTTTGTTACAGTTCATTTGAATAGCTTAAGACTTGGATTAAGACTGCTGGTCTTGTGCTGGTCTTGTGCCGGTCTTGTGCCGGTCTTGCAGGGTCTTGCAGGGTCTTTTTGTGGTCTTGACTACAACACTGATGTGGATACAAACAAGTGTGAAATGATGCAGGGTTGAAAACTGAGTTGAAAAATTGAGTTGAAAAATTGAGTCGACCCGGGCTTGTCCTGGTTCAAATTCAGCCTGGGTTGAGAGGCTCTAGTGGGAAAAGGCCTTTTGTATGTACATGAGAAAGATATGGGATCCTACTGAGTAGTGTGTAATATTAGCAAGCGGCTGGCCTGCTAATACCACACTGTGCAGTGTGTAATACCATACACACTAGCATGGCCATTGCCTTATATGGGAGGGGTCTCAGTGCTTGGGCATCCTGCATGCTCACCCTGGCTATTTCTGTTGTGGCAACTGAACAAAATCCAGTCGTTGTGAATTTCGTCTTTACGGTACCTTGATAATCCGACAATTCACACAGGGCCTAAATTTCAACAAAACAAATCGGACCTTTCACATTTCAGGTTTTGTGAGCGTGGAAAAAAGTGAAGCTGCTTTAATAGCAATGTCATCATGAAACTCATATACAGTTTTCTACTTTAATTATTTTTTTAACACGACAGTTCTGTAGTTCTGTGAACAAAGTAAATGCCTTGAATATTTAGTCTAAATGGCTCCCGTAGGGTGTCCGAAAGTTCGTATTGAAATCGATGGATTCAGCAGTGTTTAATTTAAATTTAAATTGTGGGTACTGTGACTGCCTGCTTTTTAGAGAAACAAAGTAAAGAATTACTGGGACGAGAATATTAATTTATTTTGCTTTTTGATTTACTCGTTTGCCTGTTAGGCTAGTGAAATAGTCTTTGGCCCAGTGCCAATAAGTGCAGACAATTATTTTGTCCCTCTTGTAAACATGTGTATCGAAAAAAACTGCATTCGGGACTCGAGCGTTGCATGACAACGTCATATTTATCAAGCTTATGATACATTGTACAAATGACGGGTTTACGGCCTTGCGTGTATTTCGTGAAATCTGACCCCAATAAAAAAAATTGAGTTGGGATTACTTTGTCCCCAACTCCGATTTCTGGCAAATACAAAAGGGAAATTGAGTCTTTTGTGAACCTCGGAGGTAGTAGGCCTAGGGAGGGAGAACCTCCATGTACATGTACCTGAGTGGCTCCAGGTACATGTAGTTGCCATGACATTTTGTTTTTTTATATTTATTAGTGGATCGTGGGGTAACAGGTGTTTTTGATGACTAATGTATAATTTTCCAGCATTCTCTGGTGACGCACTCAATACTTCAGATTTTGGTCAATTTATTGGGCAGCTGTTGTTGCAGTGTTACAAGCTAATTTGTTTCAAGCAGATTCTCTTACTTTGTTTTAGCGTGGGGAAATTGACCTGTTGCTCTTGCAACCAGAAAAGCACAGCAATAACGGTAAATGCGCATTCCTAGAAAATCCCACCAGGAATTTGGGATCTTATGGTGGACAGAAATCAATCCTACCCCCCCCCCCCCCCAACTCTGCCCCGCAAATACAACCTTGCAACTGTTTGTTCAGTACAAACTGGTTGTGATTGTGTAAGTGTATTACCCATTATTGCAATGAAGGTGATGTTGGCTGGTTCCCATACAATTTGGCCAATCATTTTCATCCGCAAACCAACTGGTACCCAGTCCAGTCCAGCATGACCTCTGCCAAGGGACTGTGCACTTTTTAAACAACGGCAGAGTTGTTTCAAGTTGACTACAGCCATATCTCATTTCATTAAAACATCTATCATTGGTGCGGATATATCCATGTCTTAGACAAGTCCTACAGAATTGTATTCAGCAATTTTGGCTTTTTATAAAAACTTCGTGCCCCCCCCCCCCCCCCCCCCCCCTCTGCAGCGAATTGTAGCTGATGTGATAGGACATTCACAAGCTGCAGTTCTGGAATTCTATGGGCATAGGTTAATTTCAAATTAAGTGCTTGCTCCCATTGTTCCATACACAGTTTCTACTTTTTATGCCTGGCATTTTGAAAAGACCTCATTCCCCCGAGGATTTGTGAGTCAATATGCTGCCATCATTTTCATAGTGTAATTACCCCGTATGGCCCGCAAAACACACACATGAATGTTTGCCTGCGCCATCGGCAGGTGTAATGTACATGAAATAAATCCCAATTAAATATTGACCATCCCGTTAGGGGTGGCACAATGCTGTCGTTGGGCTGCACTGTTGTGGGCTCTAGGTTACGTTCAATGCTGGCTAGACTTTGGCTTATTGGCCCTTAAAAACGGTGATAAACCAGCAAATACCAATTAACTGTTGTAAAAACAGGCTACCTGCGGTGCAATTCCCTTTGATGGAGTTTGCAATAAGGACCATTAGGTCCCATTAGGCTTCAAATTTCACACAAAATGTGTTGATACCAATTTTGGGTAATGGGTCTGCATACTTGGTGAGGGAACTGGGAATTTAAGGGTATCGCATGGCTGTGCTCTTAAAACAAGTAAGAATTCAGGGTTTCTAATTCTAAATGTTGGGCATCTGAAAGAGAACACCCAAAAGAATGTATCTGTTATTAGTCCTTGGGATGATTTTTGTAATGGGGGTTACGTATGGGACTGCAAGGGGAACTTACATGTAATGGACCTGCCCTTCACTGTGATGCGGTATGCAGAGAGTGATTTTCCTACTGAATCTCTAAGAACATTTTGCTAGGAAATTGAAGTTACTGTTGGGTATATAAATGATTTTATGTGGTTCCTTTTTAGGGGAATCAGAAATGTGCTGCTTAGGAATTCCGGGAGTGTTGCAACCTGATACACATGTACATGTAGTTCATTGCTGTGTTATTCAGAGGGCTTTATTGTGGGGTTCATCTATCGTGGGGTTTATTGTGGGGTTCATCTAGGTGGGTCTATTATGGGGTCTGTTGTGGGATCTGTTGTGGGGTATGTCATCGGGTCTGGCATGGGGGTCTGTCGTGGGGGGTCTGTTGTGGGGGGTCTGTCGTGGAGGTCTGTCGTGGGGGGTCTGTCATGGGGGGTCTGTTGTGGGGGGTCTGTCATGGGGGTCTGTAATGGGGGGTGTCGTGTGGGGTGTCGTGGGGTCTGTTGTGGGATCCACCATAGGATCCACCATAGGATCCACCATTGGATCCACCATTGGATCCACCATTGGATCCACCATTGGATCCACCATAGGATCCACCATAGGATCCACCATAGGATCCACCATAGGATCTGTTGTGGGACCCAGAGTAACAGAAACATTGAATGAGTGAAGAAAGATGAGGAAATCCCCAAAACAGTAAACTGGCAATTGGAAAAGCCAGCTGACTTAAACTTACATAATAGCAAGCGTGTGTTCAACTGAAGAAAAAAAACATTGTTTTCCCCCGGACTACATCACCTCTCCGAAAATGTAACCAAATGTTCAGTGTTACGGCGTGATACTAGAATAGAACTCATCACTCGCTAAACAAAATTGAAAGTTCAGTTTATTCCACTTTCCACCCCCCCCCCCCCCCCCCCCCTCCCAAGCCCTGTAGACCAAACGTCATGACTCCCTCGCAGCGTGACTATGGAACCTGGCCAGCCGTCCCAATTCACTATATAAAAGGAAAGACCAATCTAGGCCAAGGAAACCATTTATATATCATTCCGTCCACCTTGACCTTCAGTGTGACCTGGAGGTCGTCAGGGGTTGGTGAAGACCCACATGATCTGGTGCCCCCACCCGAAGACTCCTGCCTCCCTTGTGTAGTGTCGTTCCTTCATTTGTCATTGCGCATTGACTCCCCGTTTATTAAGTAAACTTCATTCAGCGCCGGCGATGGGCAGGCAGTGTAGAAAGCGAGCCCCCATCACATCCCGGACTCATAAATCGTCTACTGTTGATCGTGGGGGACAGACCTAGAGTTCACAAAGTTGGCCCTTATCCATGTCTGATAATTGACAACAGATATATACCTGCGACTGCGAACTCAATTCCGTTTTGTCAACTCCTTTTCGGCACACAAATTGTGACTAGAAGAAACCCACAGTCCTGCTGTTTTTTTCACCGAAAGTGCATTTTAGTTGTTTCCGAAATCTACGTCTGTATCATCTACATGTAAAAAGGGGTTTCATCCGAGGATAAAAATGTATCTATAAGTGTGTACTCTCAGCAAAGATGGAAAAACTGTCTACTCCCAGCCACATTTTGCGGATGGATAGTCCGTGTTGCAGTCAGACACTGTGCTGCCATTTTACCCACTATTTAAAAAAAAAGATATTGAGAATTTATTTGGATCTATCCACACTGGTGTGACATGGGAGGAGAATTTCAGATTGTAGTTATTATATAAAATAATTCTCCATTGATTTTTGTCACAAAACATTCAGTACCCATTAACAAGTTTGTTTTAGCAAAATAATCAACATCTAACAGAGTATTTAAGAAGTTAGACCTGGAATCATCTTCAAGGTATTATGTTTTTAACATATCAAACGTGTAACATTTCTGGACGGACATTTGTCACAAAATGTCCGTCCATGTTTGAACATAATCTATATCACATCTTAATTAGTTAAAATACCTCAAAATTTGTTATAATTTCCACTGATAACAATTCTGACATTGTTAGATATGTAAACTGACTAACATTTTGGAATGTTACTAAATTCCTCTTTTCTTTTTCCAGTCAATAATAAAAAAATGTCCATCCATGTTACAAACATAATATCTTGAAGATGACCCTCTAATTTCTTATATATTCTGAGTGTTATCCTATTTTTTATGTCAGTGTGATCACTAACAGCTCTGGAAAGCATCAGAAAAACATTTGGGAAAAATACTTGATTTGATGTCCCTCTTCCATGTCTCACTCACATTGCTATCTTTTGATGCTAAATGGTCCCTTTAGTGTGGACAGACCCATTTACCAGTGCTAAGGATTAAAAGGCACACATTGGCCTGAAATCCACCAAATTCAGTCTCTTTGGTTAGTTACTTGACCTCTTTCCAAGGTCTGAGAGTAAACAAAATAGGGCTGTTCGTTTTCGAATAATTCAGTATTCGATTATTCGAAACTTGATTTGACCGAATATTCGAATATTCGATAATCGCCAATCAAGTTTTTCACGCGTCAGCTGCAACTGCATGCCACGCCATTACGCCGGTGTTTTACGTGCAGCGATCAATATTATGGACTGCTCAATCGACATTTTTGTGCATGCGCCCATTGTATCAAGATCATTAGGGGTACATAACGTTCTGATAAGAAACCAAACTCCAGCCTGCATTTTTGCAGGAGTATTTTTGTCAAGGGTTTTACGGATGGGAACAAAAACTTCTGGCCACAACAAAGTTACCTTCGACAAAAATGCGGCATTTGACACTGCTAAGCTCCGTAACATTTCTACTAAAATAGCATCAGAGTCAAATCTGTACGTGCATATATATTTTTTGCGAATATTCGAACCGCCAAAAAGATATTTGAATATTTGGTATATTTGGGGCAGGCCTGAAACAAAATTCTACCATCATGTGTAATATTTATGGAGAAATGAGGAAAAAAATGAAGCATTATTTTCCGGACATTCAGACTGGCGCCGTGCATAGTGCAGCCTGTAGGCAACCAAAATGCCAAGGGCACCACTCTGAATCCCAATGGTCCGACTTTTCCAAACCAAACTGGCGTCCCCAAAATGATTTCCGTCAATGATTTTCAGACAAACCTGCAATTTCAAGGGATGGTTGTGTACATTATTGTATTCTACATTTACTTTTGAACGATCTTTCCAGTCGTAGCAATTTTAGGATAAACACTTTTTGTAGCCCAATTAACCCTAACGTCACCGAATACTACAAAATACTACTTGAGTAAACTGTAGTATGCAGTACTTTTACTACACTGGCCTATGAGAATTGAGTAGTATTTTGTAGTACGGTGTACTGGACCCCAAATGAATGCCTAGGACGTTAGGGTTAATGTAACACGGAATAACGAGTAGATTTGAACATTTTTTGCAATAGCTGCCTGTCGATTTAATTTTGGCTGTCCATCCGACAGGTAGACGAGTGGCTACATTAGACCAGTAATTACTTTTTTTTAATACAAAACTTGCTCTATTTAGTGCAGCAGAATTAAGAAGCATCAGATTTTAATATAGGTCAAGCTTGTTAAAAAAATCAAGTTCAACACCCAAACAAACTCAATGAAGTGCATCTTACCCTGCCCAATGCCTTGTTCGGATTCTGTTGCCGCTACCGTTGTGTCACTGCAGACTTATTGGCGACGTTGTCAACCGCACCTCACTTCACCCGCTCGGGGATTAATACACATCCCGGTCATTATTCATGTTCACAGTACAGCTCTCTTTGTTTCAGGCATCAGATGGTCCTGACTCGAGTGTCATGATTTAACAGTTATAAAAACACATAGCGTGTTGGGCCGAGGGATAATATTTGCACGAGATATAAATGAACCCCTACTGGATAAATTTGGCCCTATCTTAATCTCATCTACACCCATCATTTCCCCATTTATCCCGATTTGTAAATTGCTGTGTAAAGACATTGATTAATCAGACCTGTGTGTCAGAGGCCGCGGCTTGGCAAACAGTCGTCAATGGGCCCAGGCATTAGGGATCTGGTTTATCGCGCTCATATTGTTCAAGCGCTCGACGGCCCTTGTTTTTCGGTATCGCCACAGTGGTCTCTGTTTGTGTTTTTGAGGCCCCCAACTGCTTCTCATCTCGAGCCACTCTCGACATGAAAGATTTATTTGTTATCATCTGACGTTTTTGGAAACCGTGGCAGTTCCTGCAAGTATGTACATGTACGGCTTTCCTCAGATGTCAGACAAGTTGCATATCTCTGATGGGGGACCGTTTCTTCTCCCGAAAAGTGATGAGTAGTTGAATGGGAGCCAGGACCACTAGTTGATTTCTCGTTTGCCCTTGATGGATTTCCCTGTCATGGCCTTTTCGGTTCTGCAAATGTTTTTCTTTGTCGGTGCAGACATATGCCTTGACAAAGATAGACATTCTGAGCACTGACATTTCTACCCCCAACTGTTGCTATTCAGAATAGAACCAAAATATGACCAGTGCTCAACATTTTGATAAATGTACATCAGAATTTATTCAGTTCTTTGTGTATTAAGGGTCCTACAATGTATCTCTCTCGTGCTGTGCACTGGGGTGTGCATGCCAATCTTGTCTGTTTTTTTTTTTAATGTAGGCCTACTTTCTTTTTAGTTTTTGGTACAACAGAAGTTGCACCAAAAGTTTTTGAATTTTTGCACCAAATTTGAAATACTGTGCTTGGACAATGTGAATTAGTTCTATTTCACTCACAATAAAATTGTTGGGAATTTCACATAAAATGCCAAAACAAGGCAAAACTTGTAACACATGTACACGTACACGTAGTCTTATTGCGTCTGACACAATTTCAGCTGCAAAAGCAAAGATTCTTCAGATAACGTTGCTTTGGCCAAACTTACAATGTACCAAGTGAAACATACATTGTAGAATGATACTTTTGCAGAAAATTCTCACAAATTTCAAATGAGAATCCTACCAGTGTATAATTACTGACTAGTAATTAGACGTACAACATACCGAAACTTTATACTCACTGGGACAGTAATACATCTAATTTTAAAACATGGAGTAGTCTGAATTCTTTAACCGGAAAGACTTTTAACCATGTATGGACATGAGTCAGAGTGAAGGAGTGAAGGTTGGAATAATTTAACATCATGGACCAGTTTGACATGGACCCACAGAAATTATAATTGTCTTTTCTGTTGGAGTGCAGTCCATAAACCTGCAAGGTTCAGGTAACCCATAGTTGCCAACTACATGTACCATTTAAAGTGGTGGTTCACCGCAGTGTACATGATTGGTCATTGTTGCAATTTTCAGAAATAGGCGAATTGGGGTGTAAGGATGTTATAGGAAATATTCTACTGACCTGTTCAAAGCTTTGCGTTGTTGGATGGCGAAAAAAACGAGAGAAAAACGGCGCTCGTTTTCAACCGTCGGGCGAATGATAACCATCATGTCCGGGGCGCGCCACTTGTCCGGGTAGCCACGCGCGCCTTGACTAACAGCTACAGGGCAGAAAACGATATATACTTCCACTTTTCTTGACAAGGACAGCACACCTGGTGCCATCATTTCACAGGATGATTGAGACTACTATTGACTTACAGTCTAGTAAGGTATTTCGTAATAATTCAGTAAAAACATTTTTTAAGGATTACCAATTGTGTACACTAGCTTTAACAGGCCTGAATCCTCCAATTTCAATACAATTGTTCACACCACCTAAGAAGTTAGGGTTAATTTTTCAAAGTGAACAAAGAAACTGGCAGGAGCGGGATTCGAACCTCTGGGTTACCGTACTGGCGCTCTACCAACTGAGCTATCTTGCCCTATGTTGGTGGTCTCCTAAATTGTCAGTATCTTTGTTCGGGTGGGCGCTTAAATTAGGCCTACCCATTTCTTGCATACATGTAATATATGTGTCCAAAAACCATTTGTATTTAACAAATCTACTGCCGTTGAGGTTCCAAATGTTAGCAACGTTTCAAAATGCTGATAGTACTCAATACAAAGTGCAATATTGCCTTAGAAATAATGAAAACCTGCAGCAAATCAAGTGTAGAACAAACCGTTATAAATACATTGCCATTCCATACTTTGTTAATCTCATAAATGATTTTTAATGTTTTAAATTATCTCTTCCACAAATTTTCAACATATTTTATGGTTGTTTAAAAAAAAATAATAAGTTGGAATTTATCTGTAATTTAGCCTGCGGGCTAAATAAACCAGTATATAAACCAGTATATATAATATAATAATATATACTCATCTCTTGCATAACGTGTGCCCAAATTTATCTTGAACAAATCTACCACTTTTGACTTCCAAATGTGACCTGACAGCACAAAATGAGCTTAAAGTCGCACTATGGCTTTCTGAGTTCACAAGCAGAAACAACAAGTTTTCACTGAAAAGTCAATTTTGGGATTTTAACAACTGTACAAATGTACATGTATATTTGAAAAACCCTATTCTATTATATCATAAAGATTTTAAACTGAATCTCTTCAAGAAATATTTTTTGGGTGATGATTTCTTTTTTTGAACTCTGGTTAAAGTGTGCACATAACAGATCACAAACTTTGAGCTTCATTATATCAAAACAAGGGGTCAAGTCTCTGACAATTTTAAAAGGTTGTATCGGGTGCTAGGAACGAGATACCACAACACACAATAATATCAAATTAAAGCTTTTAACCCGAACTTTCAGGAAATGCCATAATCTTGATTTTCAAATTTGGCTACTTTATCCCCATTTCGTGGGAACAGGTCACAGATGTTGGCCCCACCCCAACCAAAAAAAACCAAAAGAATTTGAGAAACATCAGTAAATGTCTGAGAAAAAACTGATAATCATTGACAAAGTTACCATCCCATTTCCAAAAGCAAAGCTGCCCTAACAGACAACTGTGTGCTAAAACTGGCCTTTGAACCTTTGCACCAGGAGGAACAAAAAATAGAGCAGAACAGAATGCCAGCATTTGAAGTGCTACTCTCAGTGTGTTTACCGCGCTGTTGACGATGAATCAACCGTTGCTAGGCACTTGGCTCAGGCCCTGAACCCGCAGACACTAGAACAATTTCTATTTTTGTATAATTTGTTAATTTTTGTTGTCGTTCCATGCCTCGTATCATATCAAGGCACATGTTGCCGCTTTTGTTACGGTTCCGTGTATTGAACAAGGTTCATCCATTTTTTTGAGTTGCCAGCACCCAGGCATATCAGTAGAGGGAGCACTAATGCATTTGCAGAGTGTAGTCTGGAGGATGCTGACTTGCACTGCTGAAGACGGGGGTGCGGGGATGGCAGGAATCTAAGGCCAAAAAGATAGTTGTGTTGCCCTCCGCGGCCGACCCTAAAAGTCGCAAAATTCGGGTCACATTTTTTTAGGGTTTAATCTTTAAAGTCTCACCTTTTACCACACAAAATGAACAAGTTTTATGAAAATCATTGTCTTTAAATACAGCTACAATGGCACAATCGTGCATTTCGCTATCTCACTTTTAAATAATCGTACTTTTTGCCTTCCGACGACGTCTGAGTTACACGACATGTAGTACTGTTTTCATGGATGATAAAAAAAATTGACCGACCTACTATCCATTTAACCCTAAACTCCCAGGAGGTATTCTCTGAGCACCCTGCCAAATGCAACAGAATGCAACACAGCTGAAATAAGAACCCTGGCAAATGCAATGTTGCACTGTGCAGTGAACTCATCTGTACCAGCCTTGTTGCTGGAGGCTTCTACATGTATAATACTACAATACAAGAGAATGCATCAGACCAGGAGACATGCCTTGACTGCTAAATGCATTAACTTTTTACCATTGGTGCATTCTGTTGCATTTAGCAGGGTTAGGGTTAAGGGCAACACAATTTTGTTTTGCCTAAAAAATGCGGAGCACGCATCCAAACAGCAACACTGAGATATGTGGAAACTAAACTTGGAAAGTTTTGTATGATACCCTGTACGCCTTTCGGAAACTAAACTTGGAAAGTTTTGTATGATACCCCCTGTACGCCTTTCGGAAACTAAACTTGGAAAGTTTTGTATGATTCCCTGTACGCCTTTTGGGTCAGGATTTAGAATTTGAAGATTCATGGGAGAAGCACATTTCAACCTCTTGAATACGGACGACGGCCATAGCCATGGTTTGAAAAAGACCAGCTGGCTGGTTGTCGTCTATACGCGCGCATTCCTGCATGTACTCAATCCATTATTTGCCTATTGTTTGCATTACGCTTGGCTGTACAAGCTCGTCTTGGCATACCAGCCCCAGATCAACAACAGCCGGACAGAAGAAGACGGTTAAAGGTAAACTGTCTGTACTCTTCAGCAAATTGAATTTTCATATTGTATGTTCAAATTGTATGTATATTGTAACAAAAAAACCCTCTTTTTTCTTCTATGTCGGGAAAAACAACTCTTATTCTTGGTTGCTTTCTGCACCTTTACTGAGCAAAAAAAAATCAATCCTGCCCCCGTGAGAACTACGTTATTGTTGGGCTTCAAATAATTTGACAAAATTTGTAAAGTCATTATTTGATATAACTAAACGTGACTCGCTTTGTCATTCCTTGTCTCTTTCAGAAGGGATTAACTTTTGTATAATTGCTAGAAAAATTGCAATTTCCAAGGCGGAATTTATTTACTGGGTAAAACTTGAAAACAGCTTGAACAGTCGTTTCACACTTGTATCAAGTTCAACCCAGGGGGAGTTAACGCTGCCTATTTTGCAATACTGTTTGTAACCCAGGCGAGAGTTTCAACCCGGGGCGAGAATCGCAACCCTGGTCTAGAGCAGGCTTGAGATCAACCCAGGTTGAAACCAATCTCAGGGTTGACACAGGGTTGAAAATTGTCAACTATAGGCCTTTTCACACTTCAGAAAATCTCTGTGTTGTACCCGGGTCGGACACTTTTCACACTACAACATTTTCAACACGGCACTGACCCGTGTAGAGCGCTCAACCCGGGTTGAAAATATAACCCTGCTCGGGAGGTGGGTTGAGAGCTCTCGTCCCATGTAAAGAAGTTCGACTCGTGTTGAAAACACCTCTGGGTTGAGTTCGACCTGTGTAACCGCGTTGAGTAGTGTGAAAAGGTAGCGTAATTGACCCGTGTTTAAATTTTTAAAAAGTCTACACGGGTCCGACCCGTGTAGATTTCGACACAGGTCGAACGTACATAGTGTGAAAATGCCTATGAAACCTTGCTTGTTTTCAACCCCGTGTCAACCCCCTAGTTTGTCTAGTGTGAAAAGGTCTGTAGTTAATTAGTGTACATTAAAACCCTAACCCTCCCAGACACAGCACAGTGCACTGACAGCTCCACTTTGCTAGACTCTGCACACAAGTCAGTGTGACTTACATGTACATGTACATGTATATTATAAAGTATGCAATCTGATGTGTCTGGCAGGATTCTAGGAAAAGTGCCCTGGAGGGTTAGGGTTAATTAACCGTAACCTCCTGGGGTGCATGCAGAATCATATCAAAATTTGACGATTTGAGACTGTTAGAGTTATAAAGTTTGCATGCAGTTAGGGTCAAGCAATATTTTCTGCAAAAACTAATAGCCGTAGGAAATTGGTTCCAGGGACCTGCCGCAGTTTGCAGTTCGGGGAGAGAGTGCAATTTAGTTATAAAATACTCTTTCACATTATGTAGGCCTCTCATAGCCCCTGGGTGGTGTGATTATTTGTTTGTTTCCATTCATCCAAAGTCATTGCAGGGGTCACATGTACCTGTCTATAGATGATTTTTCACCCTTCCTGTGCCCCAGTTTGTATTATACAGCCAGGAGCTGTCCCGGAGTAGACTCTCCTTGAACTCTCTGTTTGTTGGTTTTTTCGGATCCCCCCCCCCCCCCTTTCCACTCTGGTCATTGACATACATAACAAAAACAAGCCATTCCTGCAAGTGACTTTAAGAGGAAAACGATTGACTCTTTCCAAAGCCTTATTGGATCCTTCTATCAGGTCTCGGAGTCCAGGATTTATCACAGATCACATTAGGCAAAAACATCCATTGTGAATACGCCTGTGTGCTTAAGTCCAACCAGCATTTATGAGGCTTTATGTTCTCTGCGTGTGTTTTCAGCTTTTGAATGTGAAGATTTATTCATTCAATGCATGAATGAAGTGCTGGATCAAGTGGAGCCACAAAGTCATTTTTTTTTTTATACCCCACACTGAGAATTCTAAATGACAGATGAGTAGAGCACATTGCCGATAACAGTATTACAGTGAAGCCAAAATCAGTGGGGTCTGCATTGCAGTATTGTAGTAGAGTACTTTTGGATGAGTACGAGTACGAGAATGAGTACAGCAAAATGTACTCAAGTGTGAGTTCAAGTTTGAATACAGAAATGGATATTCCAACAGTTTGTATGTAGCTGAGCTTCAAGCGTATGAGTAGTGCAAAATGTACTCAAGAAAAGTATTCACAAAATACTCGAATATGAGTGCAGTTACATGTACAAGCACAATAGCTTGTAGTTGAGCACATTTTCCTAAGTATGTGTACCGAAAAATGTACTCGAGCACCGGTACAGTTATGAGTACAACGTATGAGTAGCAGTACAGAGAAACGTGTGGAAGTACCTTTTTTAATAGTGGTAGTCCTACCGTTACGTTGTAGTCAAGTATATTTTCATGATATGTACTCTGCAAGTGTATATACATGTTTGAGTTTTGCGCTTTTCATGAGTATGAATACGGAAAAATGTACTTTGAGTACTAAGTTACAAATATTCCAACCCTTGGGTTGTAGTTGAGTACATTGTACATTTCGTGAGTAAGTAGTGCAGGACTGAGTAATATACTACTTGTAGTTCTACACACTGCATGATTGTAAAGCGGTTCTCCAACCACTACTGTAGGTTGTAGCAGAGTTTCACAAGCCCAGTCAGAAGTGCTTTCATAAAGCCGGTCACAAGTAACTGGATGAACAATGACAAAGGAATGCCTTTGTCACAGGTCATTTGAATAGCTTGTGATTGGGATTAGGACTGGAGGGCTTGTGATGGACTTGCAGGGACTTGTGAGAGGACTTGCAGGGACTCGAATACAACTCTGGGTTGTAGTCATTAAATTTTGATGAGTACTTGTGTATGAGTACGAGTACATCTATGAGTACCACATTTACATGTATGCTGTAAGTTGAACAAACCTGATTGCCAAAACAAGGATTTCTTTTCACCCTCTACTCAAGTTACGTATGTAGCGGCCTTAAGGATGTTTGGCTGATTCAAAATTTGTGTCAAATCAAATTGAATGTGATCGGATCCTATACGAAATGAGCCTTTTTTTACTTCGTTTTTGCTTGCATTGGAAAGAGCATACTTGGCTCTTCATTTAGATGTATCACTCAGTTTGACATCCTGATGAATAGTATGGACATTATGTGGGTGAAAACATTGACAGTTCCTTTGATTTCCACTGTATATAAGTCATGTTTAAGGGGCTGTAACTCAAAATAGCTCTGGCGACTTGTGACTCATTTTGTTGGGTTGAGTCACATATGTGCTAATTGTTTTTAAACCGTTAGCGTAGTATCACACACATATGATGCTAAATTGCCTGCCCGTATTCTGGGATTGGCCATTTAGGTGCATTGTAGGTTGATCAGGAAGTCCACGAGTTAACACACAATATTTGATTTTTCTACCTTTTAAGTTGAATAAAGGTGAACCTGGGAGGCTGGGACCTAGTTTTGTTTTCTCCCTGTACTGCAGAGAGGCCACTCTCATTTGACATACTTCTGCGCCAGGTTTCTGGTCCTGCTAAACAGTGCGTTCAAGGACATCCATAATTAATTTGTTCTTCCATGACAGTGCGCCGCAATGTGTACCCGTACGTTACAGAAAAAGGCAAATTAATTAAAGTTTCACACTTTGCCAATCCAAAACGGCACTTCCGAACCCCGTAGGCCTATATTTCCCAAAGGTTAAAAAAATTGCATTTAAATTGGACCCCATCCCTATTGATTCTTTCATCGGTTTGAATCCTGCGGTTAGTCAAGATTGTTTTCTTGTATTCACTGGCAGAACGGCGGACACTGTATTACAGGGCGGGAAACGTTTTATGGCACGCTTGGCTGCTACATGTATCTGAAACGCTTCAGGCTTCTCTGTTGCATATATGTTCAATGGGGAGGCTGGAAGCAGCCGGGGCTATGCTGATCCATCATGTCTGGCAGCAAAAAGAAAAAAAAGAAAAAGAACTAGACAAAAATTACCCCTTTAATTTCACTATTCAGTCAAAAATTTGGCATCTCAACAGTCCATTTATGAAGAGTATAGTGTATTATATCCCATTGGCCTGGGTCTGTTCAAGCACAGCGGCCACGGACATGCTCATGCAGTATACGTGATGCCCCACTTTCCAATCTGAAATTGCCTTCTCTGCTGATAATACTTTGATCAAATGCATTCACCGATACGGGCATTTATAAAGTCGGAAGGACAACAGTGCACCAGATAACCAATTCGGCGACTGTCCAGCATGAAGATTTCTTTTGGCATTGACTGATCAACACAGGTACAAGTTCAGGCAACACGGCTACAATTGACCGAGCGGTAGCCGTAGCCTTGTTTCCATTTTTGCGATTGGCTAGCGAGATTCTGTGTACTTGGCTATGGGAGCTGCAAGACTTGGACCCCCCCCCCCCAAAAAAAAATGTCCTCCAAGCCAGGAATTAGAAAAGAGCAATTTTTAACTTTAATACAAACAGTTTTTAACAGGAAATTTGTCAAAAAGCACCAAACCAGAACAAGAAAAACAAAATGTAGCCGGCTTGAGGATTGAACCCCATGTAGGTGATCCAGTATCAGACGCTTTACCACTAAGCCACCCGAGTAGCTCAACCAAATCGGCTTATTTAACGAGCAAATATACATGTATTAGCCAATCACAAGATGGCGACCAGGCTAGGACCACTGGGTAGTTACAATTGTGCAACTACTTGTAGAGGTTGACTTTTAGAAGTTAACAGTGTTAGCCTGATACCGAGTGCTGATAACATTATCACACATGGGATAGCATTCAATAGGGGATCTTTAACAATAGAGGACAATGGGGTCCCCGGTTGAGAAATGTCCCTGTTTGAAAATCATGTACAAAACCAAATGAGGGCCCTTGCCAAAAAGTTAAAGTATACACAATAGGAGGACAACAGGAGGTCCCCGATTGAAGGTGTTTACCAACTTGGGTCTGTGTGTTCAGTGTACATACACGTATTTTTGTTTCGCTATACATGTGAGGACTTTCCATTGTTTCCCTTTGATATAACCCATCCCCATAGACTAAGCACACGTTTACCTGTCCTCACTTTTTCAGGAACAAAGAAATAGATGTGAGGACAGTATTGTTCCCTTTGTTATACCCTCTTTTCTGTCCTCACGTGTAATGCAATACCATGACAGTCGTACTTTCCCAATACTTCGGAGGACAATGCTTTGTGTTTCCTATTGTTCCTTTTATATAACCAAACCCCATAGACTATAAGAACGTATTTTTACTTGCAAAGACCTATTGCAACAAAAGACTTGACTTGCGAGGACTGAAAGGTTTCTCTGTATTTTCTTTCTCCTCTTATCCTCGGAAGTATATACAGAACCTGTACATAAGTACACAGAGTTGCTCTTCTGCCTGACACTGTCCCAGATATTCCAGAAGAGGGCGCAATTGAAGCCGGCCCATTACTTGAATAATGGTCTTTATACAGTAATCTTGTGCCAGCTCATCGATCAGTTTGGTGATCATGAGGGCCCTCCCCGCAATTTCTAGAGGAATTCTTGTCCGGTCCCGAGTCCCCTCTTTTTACTGATCTAAGTCATCGCTGACTGTATGAAACATGTGTTGTTGATAATGTTAATTGAGGCATGTAACCCCTTCAGTACGGTTGTATATAATGAGGCGCCGGTGTGGCCTGCGCAGCCAAGCAAAACAGGCACAAGAGGCTTGTGCAGCCAAGCGTAACATATACAATAATCCGACAATGGATTAAAAATGCAGAGAATGGCGTGTATAGACGTCATCCGGCCTGTGGAAATTTTGTTTTTGCCATCTATAGACATGCTTCAAAGGGTTAATGTAAAAATCACAAAGTTTTGCAGGATTTTGCAGAATTTTCAAGTACAAATGTGCCGTTGAGTTACTGTCTGGTAGATTTAGGAATTGAGGAAGGTTCCTATAGAATGCTATAGGAACTAGAGTTAAATATAGAATCTATCGTATATATTATCAAGGCTGAAGTAACTATGTACAGGACTCACGGCTTTCTGACATTTCTTTCTGACAAGCTGCATGCGACCAGTTCGGCAGCTTTGTATAAGCATTCACCTGAATAGATATTCTTTTGGCAGTGAGGCAAAACACTCCAGTTAGTCGTGCTCGGTTGTGCATAAAGGTAAAATAGTACACCCAGGCGAAGTGTTGGAAAGCCGGTTAGCAGAGCAGAAAAACAAATTAGCATTTTGACTAAAGAAAGCGGCTTTCACACTTTCGTGCGCAATACCCCAGTGGAGGGGTATTGTGGAAATGATCAATAATTTGTTGGTCATTGTGTAGTTATTTTCAGTAATAGTTTTGTTATTGTCTGAAGGTCTTTCTCAGGTGTTGGGGGAGGGTGGGGGGGAGGGGTAATAGCTCTCCGAGTTCCATTTTGATGGTTGCCCTTTTTGTTGCGGCTAACTTCAAAAAGCGCTTTCAGACGGATAGCCAATACCCAGGGATAGTCGAGTCCATCACAATTCCCTGCAAGTCCAATTCAAGCTCTCCAGTCCCAATCCCAATCACAAGCTATTCAAATGAGCTTTGACAAAGTGTATTCCTTCGAGTTTGTCGTTGTTCATCCAGTTACTTGTGACCGGCTTTATGAAAGGACTTCTGACTGGACTTGCAATAAGGACTTGTGGAAGGACCTGCAAGGACTCGAATACAACTCTGCCAATACCTTAACCCTAACTCCCTAGGGTGTGTGGAAAATCATATTGAAATTGCAGGATTCAGGAGATTCAGGACTGTCAGGGTTAATTCAAGTGGGCCAGGTGTGAAAATGTCAATTGAAAAAAAGTCGCTGAAAGAAGCAAACCAGGCTGGTTTTGTGTCAAGGACGGGCCATTTGTCATCAACCTGCTACTAAACAAACAATTTATGGCAGTAAGAGGGATGTAAAGTGACCCTTCTCTATCCGATATCCCCCAGAATGCTAGAAATATCATGGAGTACAACTTAAGTTTTCATTCCAACTTTCTTCTCCACGATGTTTTAGCCAGGATTTGGAAAGAGGGTGTCCAAATTGTTCAATCAATCAAACAAATTGGGTGTCTGAATTTTTTAGGAATAATCTTTTTGCATGAACAATAAATCTGGGTGACCAAGTTTAAAACGTTGAGTCTTTTGGGCACCCAAACACCATTCTGGCTAAAACATTGCTTCTCCAGTTTGACAATTAAGTGATTGCGGAAAATAGGTTCCAGTGAAAATTGTGTAAAAAAAAAAGAGTGGAAATGAAAATGGTGAAAGCCAGTCTCGTTTCAATCTTCTTCATTTTTATAAGAACGAACTATTGTAACAGTTCCTCTTGAAATCAATGCCGCTTAATAGTTTTCTTTGTCGGGAACACTCCTTGTGTTAGAAAGACTACAACCAAATGAAACTTTGTACTTTGCAGTTCAGCGTTGGAGTTTTCACATGACCTTTTGTTAAAAGACCAAAGTCCTCATGAAAGGACTTGGAAGAAGAAAAAAAAGAGAAAACAAATATCGCGTGAGGAAATGCAGTGCAGTTTGGAATCTGTTGGGCATGACCTGTCTTGTTTTTCAATTTATGCATTTGGATCAGGTCATTCTATTGTGCCCCGCCGTTCCGCATTAGATTTTTTCCCGGGGTCCAGACAGATTACCATGGCAACCGGAATCCATTCTTCCTAATATCGGCACATCATTGTGTCACCATGGCGTTCTCTGTGTGCACAATACTTGGGCCTAGACATATTTTATCAGTGTTTGTCGTTGTCTGTTGGGTTGTTATATACCAGTGAGCTGCTCTCTCACACCCCCCCCCCCCCCCCCCCCCCCCCGCCCCCAACAAAAAGAACCTGTACACATTTTACAGAGTACAGCTTGAGCAAGCTAATAGACTTGTTTGTGTCCAGCCCCCCCCTCATCATATGGATTCCTTTGGGGAACTAACCCATTGGGCAGGTTTTCATGTTGCAACCTCTATGAGAGAACGCGGCAAAACAAACATTAAAAATGGGCCCTTTTTCGCATCTGTCGCCACCACTACATTATTCAACGGAGTATACCTTAGATCTTGCTACATCTTGACACAAACATTGCATTCTTTCAGAAAATGAACAAAAACATGATTTCCCCTTGTGTAAATCATGTTAAACACTGCATTTTTAGTCAAAAATCTACCCGTTTTGTGTGTGAAATACGCGTTCAGCCAAAAATGGGTCCAATAACATTATCATAACATTAAATAGCGCCACCTGGGAGCTTAGACTCTTGGGTCATTTTTCTCCGCCTCGTCAGCTTTCTAACAATATAACCCTTGTTGTGATTGGTTGAGGTTTAGGCTCGCGTATATTGATTTAGAAAAGAATTGTTTATCTGAAATCCAATGAAATTTGCCCTTGCTCATGACTCGGCGCGTAGGGTCCGGTATCATGTACACGTTGTACATACATGTGTACATGTACACATACTGCATGTACACGTACACAGAGACAGGGAGCTGTTATCTTTATGTCCAAGGTCGTCTGACTGTGCGTTTTTGGCCCGTTTGCATGGGGTTCTTTTGACCACAAAGGATTTGATATAATTTCACATATGAAGGAAGATAGAAACACACGCGATAGGGTAGTCAGTCGGATAAATAGACAGATGCTGTAATGAGCTATGATTGTTTTAGTACTGTAATTATCCATTATCAAGTTTAATGTATCACAATATTTTGAACATATACATACATGCTTCCCTCAACAGTAGCAAACATTCACCATTAAAATTGGTATAAAAAACAGGCCTTCGAGTTTTCCTACTTTTCCTAATTTTTTCCTAATTTTTTCCTGAAATTCCTTATTTGTCCTACTTTATCCGACTTTTTTTGTCCCACAACTGCGAAAAATGAAATCTCATTGAAAATTTTACGTAATATTATTACACACTGCCATATATATATCACACAATGAAGGGTTTTGGTACAGGGGTACTCGTCTGCACAACTTTACTTCCAAGAGCTTAATAGTTGAGGATGGAGCACAAGTGTTGTGAGTACAGAATATGCCAAATAAGACTTGTGATGCTGTGGACTGGACGTGGGTGAGTATCAACGAAAACTATTCCTGAAAGCCCGCAAAAGTACTACTTTTATCCTGATTTTGTCCTCCAAAGTCCTACTTTTCCTGCGTTTTTTTTGTGGAAAATTTTGATTCTACTATATTCTCCTACTATTTCACTTGGGTCTGCTTAAAAGCCTGCTTGTATTAGTAAAAGCTGTTACAGCAGTGACCTTCAGAATTCAAGCAAATTCACTTCAATGTATGTGAGTAGTGTACACGATTGGTAATCCTCCAATATTTTGTACGTAATTATTACGAAATACCTTACTAGACTGTAAGTAAAAAGTAGTATCAATCATCCTGTGAAATGATGGCACCAGGTGTGCTGTCATTGTCAAGAAAAGTGGAAATTTATATCGTTTTCCAACGATTTCCAACTGGAAATCGTTAGAAAACTGCCCTGTAGCCTTTAGTCAAGGCGCGAGCGGCGTGCCCCGGACATGCAGACATTGGGGGTGCATCACTCATCCAGGTAGCCACGTGCGCCTTGACTAAAGGCTATCGTCCGCCCGACGATTGAAAACGAGCGCCGTTTTTCTCCCACAGGTTAGTGGAACGATATTTCCTATAAAATACTAACACCCAAATCCGCCCATTTCTGAAAATTGCTACAATGACACTGTGAATCCCTTGAATGTGATTTCCTATTCAAAATGGACATGAGGATTATTAATAGGATGTGATTTTAACAATGAGGGCCCAAAATCACATCCTACTCTATTTAAAATCACATCTAGAAGCCTGTGAACTATTATCCCACCCTGACAAAGAGTACATTGTGACGTCTGGGTTTAACAGCTTAAACCGCATTGTGATTCTGGACTCTGGATGTGATTTTGGACCCTCATTGTTAAAATCACATTCTCTTAATCCTCCTGTCCATTCTGAATAGGAAATCACATCCAATGGGTTCATAGTGTGAGAGACTTGCCAACTGGCCATAAATCGTTTTCTTCCAAATGTAAAAAAAACTGTCAACTTGTTTGCCTAGCACAAAATGATGCATAATACATGTACATGTATATCTTGGGAAAAAAGAAGCTACGTGTACACGGTTTAGGCTGTGTTTGCCAAGTCGGTGTAGCTGCTAAATAAATACACTGTAGCCTGGAAAAACCAATACACTGTAGGCGGAAAAGAAAGAAGAAAAAAACAGGTTTTTTATCAGAGTACTGCCAAGAGCACTGTGTTTACTCACAGATGATAGGCGTGCTGAACACTAGTACTGGGTGGACAAGTAAAATTTGCCTGCAGCAAGTCAGCTGTTGATTTCAGCAGGGTACTGGTAGACTCTGCTATTACTTGCTGGATTTTGTCATATTTAGCAGGGTGGATGCTAATTATACCTAGGGGTGTGCATTTACAGGTAGTAAAAGAACCGGCTACCCGATTGAAAAAAATAGGGGTACCCGGGTACCCGTTAACCCCTTGCGTACGGATGGCGGAATATGGCGCGCAAAAAAACAGTGCCACCAGGCCAGATGACGCCATTGGCCACTGTTTGTGCAGTTTCAATCCATTGTTGGATTAAACAGTGCCACCAGGCCAGATGACGCCATTGGCCGCTGTTTGTGCAGTTTCAATCCATTGTTGGATTAAACAGTGCCACCAGGCCGGATGACGCCATTGGCCGCTGTTTGTGCAGTTTCAATCCATTGTTGGATTATTGTGTATAGGTTACGCTTGACTGCACAAACACATTGTAGCGGTTCGCTTGGCTGCCAGAGCCGCCGCGGCCCCCCTGACGTCTCCCGTAAAATACCGTACTCAAGGGGTTAAAGAAACCCAACCCAAAACTTCCAATCCTGGAAGTTGTAATAATAACGTCTTTCTCTGAGATTTAAAAAGTCCAATTTCAGACATAAGTCTGAAAAATCTCATGCCTGTCTAGTAAACAGGATCACTTCTCCACCTTTGCGTGTGCTGTACATGCATGTGCCGGCATATCACAAAAGACGGTTGTCTGGAAGCTTTATACAGTTGTATTTATTGTGGAATGAGGCATGCTATTATTTCTTTGTCGAGGCTCTTATCCATACCCACACAACTAAAAATGCGACCGGAAAATTCCCTTTGTCAACTTTTGTGAGCGTCATAAATGTGAAATCAGTGCTTATTTCCCAGGTAGTCGGGTTCTAATTTTTTTAAATTCCCGACAAATAATATTCAAAACCTTTCCTTTTTCATTATCTGGGAAGTTACTAAAGTTGTACGGGTACTCGATTCCATAATCTGGAACCGGTTCCTGACACGAACGATCGGGTACTCGGGTACCCGGTTTCGATGCACACCCCTAATTATACCTGTTGGATTTGGTTTTATTTAGCAGGGTAGAAGCAAGCTTCTTTTAGTTGGATTTTGTTGGATTCGGCAGGGTGGCTCCAAAATGCCAAGGCTGGTGTGTAGGTGGTACACTGCAGAATCCAACAAAATTTGCAGAGTTGGAGTTGAGTCCCTGCAAGTCCTTTCACAAGTACTTTCGCAAGCCCAGTCAGAAGTCTTTTCATAAAGCCGGTCACAAGTAACTGGATGAACAATGACAAAGGAATATGCCTTTGTCAAAAGCTCATTTGAATAGCTTGCGATTGGGATTATGACTGGAGGGCTTGTGATGGACTTGCAGGGACTTGCAGGGACTTGTGATGAACTCGACTACATCTCTGCAAATTTGGTGTTGGATTTTGTTGTATTTAGCAGGCCTCTCATTTAAGTTTTGTTGGAAATTGTTGGATTTAGCAGGGCCATAGGGTTAAGAAATGACAGGGTTCAGGTCCAATTAAAACGTTTGGAACATTAAAAAAAATGTATTGCTATGATTAGCTGTCCAGTTAAGTGGATACTGAGAGTTGGCAGCTCAATAAATTCTTACCGGCCAATCAGCAATCACATTGGCCAGTGCTTTGTGCTACATTGTGTTACCAGTCAGCCAGACTAGTACAAATTGTCACCAAACAAATGGCAAATTAAGTGCCCCTTGGTGATATATGTGGGTTTTGTAACGTCCTTCCTTTTGGTGATAATGTGCTTTTGCCGAAAGATGTAAGAAAAATATCCTGGTAGCCCGAGCCGTTAGCTTTATGATCCAATCAAGTTAGGATGCCATACCGTCCATTTTCCGCAAAGAGAGTGCCTTGTTTTTCATTAACTCATAGTTTGTTCCCCTGGCTATTTGCCAGTCATAAAGTCCTTATCATAGAGCAAAGAACACATATATTATTAAGCATTTCTTTTAAGGTGTACAGATGACACCACCGAAAATATTGTGTGCATTGCCAGGACAACTTCTGCGGCTTATCCCCTGAGATGCAAGTCCTGATGAGTGAGATTGCTTGTATATGTATACATTCATGTTCACGTACAGTACTTCATCACGACCAATATTCCCTAGTGCATGGTTTTGGCTGGTGAAGTTGGCGCTGCGGTATTAACTGGTTGTATTTCTGTCAGCTCTCCATTTGTTTTGTATTCACCCCCAGTGCTTGGGTCTCCCTGGAGCGTCTACAGTTTAATTGAATGTGAAAATGGAGATGTTTTAGGACATTGGCCCCATCAGCTTGTAATTCCGGCATGGTGCTGTTTTTTTGTGTGTGTTTTCACCGGCAGCAGAGCCACAGTGATGGGTGCTGGGAGGAAGGTTCGCAACTTTTCACAAATCCCGTAACTTTTGTTTGCAGACAGCCCAAATGCCCGGACGTTGTGTGAGTTACGCTGGGCCGGATCGTTTTCATTTTGGGAGGGGGGTCTATCCACACTATAGGGACCGTTTCACATCAAAAGATAGCAATGGGAGTAAGACATGGAAGAGGGACATCAAATCAAGTATTTTGCCCAAATGTTTTTCGGATGCTTTCCAGAGCTGATAGTGATCACACTGACACAAAAAATAGGACAACACTCTGGATGTATAAGAAATTAGAGGGTCATCTTCAAGACATTATGTTTGTAACATGGACGGACATTATTTTATTATTGACTGGGGAAAAAAGAAAGAGGAATTTAGTAACATTCCAAAATGTTGGTCAGTTTACATCTCTAACAATGTCAGAATTGTTATCAGTGGAAATTGTAACAAATTTTGGGGTATTTTAACAAATTAATATGTGATATATATTATGTTCAACCATGGTCGGACATTATGTGACAAATGTCTGTCCAGAAATGTTACACGTTTGATATGTTACAAACATAAACATCTTGAAGTCGATTCCAGGTCTAACTTTTTAAATACTCGGTTAGATGTCGATTTTTTTTTCCCGCTAAACAAAATTTTTGAGTGGTACTGATGTATTGTGACAAAAATCAGTGGAAAACTATTTTATATAATAAAAACAATCTCAAATTCCCCTCCCTTGTCCCACCGAATGGGGCCATTAGTCACTCGAGGGGTGCGCAGCAGTAATTCTGTCATGCGATTCCCATATTTGTGCCATCTGCATTGGATTGCTGATTGAAATGGGAGAGGTACCGGTTACATGATAATGGCTCTGTTGGCCAATTTTTTGCTGTCAGTAACTTTTTCCAATAGTTGTCCTGATGAAATAAAAGTTGTCCTGGAGTTTTCTTATGGAAGATCCACGTTACACCTATAACTCGCAGGGTATGTTCAGACGGAGGGCAGCTTTTGAGCTAGCTCTTTTTCAATTAATGAACTCAACGGGGGGTTCTGTAGAGCTGGGGATAAAATCTAAAATGTGCTCATGTTCCTACAATGATAAGGAAAGTAAATAAATGTACATGTATGTATTGAAATTGAAAAATGGAAACGCCTTTCTGTCGGGTTGCATCACAGAATCAATCCCACAATGCCATGCAGGGTACCCGATGTTTCCGCTTGTATTTTATGCAACGTCTCCTACAAAACATGAGACTCAAAACCCAAAAGAGTGTGCACTCCAATAAGAATTATTTGTTGAGCGCTGCCATATTGGACAAGCTAGCAGATGCATGGACGCAATCATTACTTCGCGTATCGGATCGATCGCAGTGCCCTCCAGACATCGCAGCACGTCCCGCTTACAACGGTTCCGCGTAATGTCTGCGCAGTCTGTGAAGGCGCAACAGCGATATGGAAACTATAGGCTTAACCTAAGAGTAATTCTGACCGGCTCTGCAAAAAGGGCTATTATGTCGCAAAATTTGAAAAATTGGTTATATACATAGTTGAATTTGTCACATTCTAAGCTTTAATTTGGTGTAGGTTTGACCCCTGTGGCATTTTGTGTTCTCAAGATATCTTGACATTTGTATACTCCTATTTCCCCAATTTAACGTAAGTGCGTTTAGAGATACAGGCCTTTAAACACAAAAAGTGCAAAGAAATAAGATAGAAGTAATTTTTATCAACATTTATTTTTTCATCTTGATTCATCAATATTAATGTTTCTGAAAATAAATTCTGAAAATACAGATATAACAGAAGCCAACAAACCAAACACAAAACATATCACTTACATGAAGATTTGTTCGCCCGCTTCACATAGAACTTCCCTGTTTGTGTTTTCACATAGTGCGACATAATATCCCTTTTTGCAGAGCCGTTCACAATTGTCTTAGTCCAGTGGTTATAGTTATGTTTATAATTAGCTGGTTTAAATTGTAACAGAAAATTCAATAGAAGTCCGCTGTAGGAGGTGTGTATTAAACTACTTAGTATTTTCAAAGCCACAGTACAGTTGTAACAAGTTTAGTAAGCAGAGAGTCAATGTCTTTAAACTTCTCTATCCAGTAGTTGTATACTTGTAATGCAGCAATCTGAATTTCAGACTTGAAGAGAAGTTGATAAGCCGCCAATGGGTGACATATGGTGCGGTAAAATGTAATGTGACATTTGTGGCTGGAAAGGGTTCACAAATCTTTTAAATTTGTGTGGATTGGGTTTATTTCGTTTGTAATTCAGCCTCTGTTGAGACCGATCTTTGAAAAGTCGGTTATGCACTGATTCACTTAATTAGGCCAAAAAAGGGAGTTAGGGTTAATGTACCCCTCAAAGGAATTTTCCGAACAGTCCCTTCAGAGTCTTAAAATGGTATCGAGGGTAAATAAGGTGGTTGCTGTGTTTTGTTCTATTTATTTATTTTTTTCGTTTGTGGAGCAAGTTTATCAATTAGAATCGGAAATGTTGCACAGAGGAATAGTACTGATGCACAAGGGTAGGAAATGGGCCAAGTTTTGTATGCCGATCATAATCGTCATTTAAGTGTTTTTTTATGTAATCCGGGGTAATCATCCCCCCAAGGCCAGTCCCTTGCATCAATATATAATGGCCATTGTGAAAAGTAAGCCATAAAAAGCTTATTGTTCCCATTCCCTCAAAACCTTTGCCGAAGCAGAGCGTTGAACCGGTTCAACCAGCATTGTTCATATTGTGTCGGATTCTTCCCAAGCAAAGCTGGACAATTTCACATCTTCAAAGCCGAAATTGTTCCAGACAGTATTCAACCTCCCCCCCTCCAAACTTTGAATGAATGTAAGATTTTTAGCCTGAAAATGTTTTTAAAGGGACACATTGCTTTGGATTTTGCGATTTGGGCTATAAAACTGAAATGGATATGGTTGGGAAGCTTTTTTAAAAGTAGAATATAAAGATTCACATAACTATCCCTTCAAATTGCGTGGTTTTTGTTTAATTTCGTGACAAATAACGGTCCGCCATTTTGTAGAACCAAATTTTTGACTCCACAAAATGGCGGACTGTGTTCACCAGTCGTATTTCCAGTCGCATCTGGTTGAAGTACGTTCTGTTGATCCATTTTGATGTACTGTGGCACGGCGCGCAGCACTGGCGATATGTATGTGTCGCGAGGTAGAGAATTGTACCTGGCGATCATCTGATAGGTTCACAAGGCCACTGGCTGCGGCGCCAGCCTAACTTAAGACTCTAGTCTTACAGCGTATTTTGCGCATTATTTAGACGGTGGTATTTAGTACTGGAAATAAGTCTATGTTTCGCGGGTCAGATGTCAGGGGTAAGCGGCAAATGTTTTGTTTTGTAATCACTACTCACTAATTACAACACATTATACGTGTTTTTTTGCATGAACAACTCTTATCAAAGGTAAGGAACATTTCTAAACAGCAAAATTTCATGACATTTGAAGGCAATGTGTCCCTTTAATCCATGGTTTTGTGTGTTGAGCACATTTGGCTGTTTTTTTTTCTCAGTACGTCCCCCAGAACGTTCAATCATTCAAATCCAGACTGCAAATATTTGAGTTTTAAAATGTCACCGCGGATCATGGAAACTTTGTTGTCTCATGGTGGGAAAAATTTTTATTCGCTTGGCTAGCTTCTCAGACAGAATGAGGTTGACAAATTCGTGAATAATGACAGTGGCAATAAGCCCATTGGCTTGGAAATAATTAATAATTCCAGCATCGTCGAAGGACGTACGTGCCTTATCAAGGAACTGTGATCAGTGTTAGAATGACCGTCCGTATTTTTGCATCAACACTTTCTCCAACATTTCTAGGTTAGGAACAATTACCGGTAGTCTTCCCAAGTACCGGTATTCTTCCCAAAATTCCTAAGTCAAGAACTTTTATGAAATAGAGCCTAAATTTTACAAAAAGGTGCCCGCCCGCCCCCCCCCCCCCCCCCCAATTGAGTTACTTGCTCAATCCAACAGGGTCCAAAGAGAATATCAAATTGTTGGATCCCGTTGGATTCAGCAGGGTTAGGATTTAAAGGTATGATATAGCTTTGGTAATGATCAAAAAATAACATTTTGAAACAAAGAAAACTGGCAGGAGTGGGATTCGAACCTGCGACCTCCGGAATACCGTACCGGTGCTCTGCCAACTGAGCTATCTCGCCCTATGTTGGCGGTCTCCCAAAATTTTCAATATCTTTGTTCGGGTGGGTGCTAGTCAGAACTAGAAGTCACGTTCACTTTGAACATTTATTCAAATTTACCTAGTCAGTTTTTCCAAATAAAATGGATTAGTTTCAGTCTGAAAGTTTTCTGAGATGTGTTGCCGTCTTTCGACTTCCCACTATGGCTTGCTACGATTTCAACAATCAAAATAGGTGCCTATGAACGTGCACAAAAGCACTAGGAATGGTTTTTCATTGTTTTTGCACGACTCCGATGATGGATTGAGCTCAACTTTAACACGTTTGGTAGTTCATGTTTACGTGGTATCCTGCAGAGTACAAACACTGCCTGCAAATGTGTGGCCTCCACCAATGCTATCATACTCTTATAAATGCCCCATCAGCAGGTTGTGCTTGGACGTGACAAGTCCCACTGTCTTTGATGCTTGATAGACCCGAGGTCCAATGCCAGCTACCTAGCTTGGCCCAGAAACACCAATACAGTTGCAGTGGGGGTCCCAGATGGATCATTTGTTGGGGCTGTTTAGAGTGATTTACGGGGCCCTTGGGGTCCTTAGCATCCATGGTTGATGGTCATTGTCAAAAGGAGTGTGGCGGCAACTCCAGGTTGCATGTGTCTTCCAGTACTTGTAAGCGTTCAGGTTGCAGACCAGTAAATCGGCTATAATTGCCTACGCCGGCCAAAATCACGATTTGCGCCCCCTCAAATTCTCTGCTTTTAGAGCATTTTTGTGGGCCACGAACTTGAGGGTTTGTTAAAGAGAAGGCTGGAAGCCGTGCACAGGACTGCAAGCTTGTATTACTGTGAAATTTGGATGAAATGAGGCCCTAAAAGTGCTGTATTTTGCAATGGAGCGTCGGCAACATCTTTCACGCTGGCGATGGGCTACGGGACTACTTTCAGGGGGGGGGGTCATCTTTGGATGGAAATTTCTCCCAAAAGTCATTTGTTAATCCCCAGAAAATTGAACAGAAACTGAAAAATGATGAAATAAGCTTAAATTTGATGTGTGTCTCAAACACCTTGGAGAGTCGTAAGTATTTTTCCTGAATTTTGGATATTGGCGTATTTATCATTTGGGTTTATGGAAGTTGATTTACTGGTGTGCAACCTTCAGGACTGGATGTTGTAGTTTTCTCCTAAAAACTTATTGATACCAGGGACCAATTTCACAGAGCTGCTAAGCATAAACATTGGTTAGCATGAAAAGTCTTGCTTAGTAAAAGCAGGTTACCAGTGAAAACTCCCTGTGATTTTCATACTTAGCGAGCTTTAGTTGAAGACCAGTCTCAAGCAATATGGGCCTACATCATCACTGGAACAATTCTTTGTAATCCTGTTTTTTTCCAAGGAGGACTTTTCATTGTTAAGAAAACTTGTTTAACTCCATAATAATGAGGTCCTTAGAGGGAATAATGGTTGGCTTCTGTTCAAATAATTGTTGTGTGATTACTTTTTGCATCAGTTGATTGGGTTTGCACCTGTCTGCTAATGTTCTAGAAGTTGATATTTCACCAATGTGCAATTCAGCATGAATTCATATGAGTGTTAAATCATAAATTGATCGATACTGGCAAAACAAATAAGGACCTGCTACTTGTACATGCGCCAACTTTGAGGGGGCTGCCTGGCCAAGTGATCCTGGTTGGGAAGTAACTATGCACACAAGCTTTGTGCCCTATTCCCCCATAATCAACATGCCTCGCAGCCGGTTACCAACTTAATGTGCACACTACATGTGGAGTACATTGTGTGCCGGTTGAACTTTATGGTTGCATACCAGTAAATTGACTTCCATAGACCCCAATGATAAATATGCCAACTTCCAAAATTCAGCAAAAAATACTTACGACTCTCCAAGGTGTCTGAGACGCACATCAAATTAAAGTTTATTTCAAACTTTTTGCAGTTTCTGTTTCTGTGGGGATTAACCGATGACTTTTGGGAGAAATTTCCATGCAAAGATGGTCCCTTCTAAAAGTAGTCATGCAGCCAATTGCCAGCTTGAAAGATGATGCCTACGCTCCATTGCAAAATAGAGCACTTTTAGGCCCCAGGCTTCATCCGTTTCATTTCACAGTAATACAAGCTGGCAGTCCTGTGCACGGCTTCCAGCCTTCTCTTTTACAAACTCTCAAGTTCATGGCCCACGAAATGCTCAAAGAATTTGAGGGGTCGCAAATCGTGATTTGGCCAGCGTAGGCATTTTTCAGCCGATTTACTGGCCTGCACCCATACGCATCCCAAAATGGATGAGCAGTTCAGGCAAGATGATGGAGATGTGCCGGTAGTCCTTAGTACATTTAATGCTTAGGTGCTTTTGGCAGTTATCAACTATATGCACAACTAGGCCTATTTTTCTTCACTGATACCTTACTCCTGATGACAAAGTGTCTTGCTCAAGGACACAAGTGCATGACCCAACCAGGTCCTGTAAGTGTTCTTCTTGGGAGAGGCAAGGCAATGAAATTTCTCCTCAGCAAAGGGCACTTGTATTAGAAAATCAAGTTGTCCACAAAGACCATGGGTGATGGAGGAATTTGCCTCAATTACGTCTGTGAGTTACCAGGCTGGCTCAACCAGTCTGCACCACTGAGGTACTCCTTATTCCCTGCAGCAATAAGAGCACCGAAGTGATGACGCCAATGCAATATTTGGAACCAGAATACTTTTGTTATTTTGTGTCAATGTGTTTGCATGACTGACTGCTAACAAAGGAACAGTCGAAATATCCATTTGTTTGGAGCCAGTTGTTATGCCAGCTAGCTGACGTCAGACTTCGGTACCCTATACGTTGAGGCAGTTCAAAGACCTGTTGAGAAGCTTTCTCTCAAGCCTGTCAAGAGTTTCCAAGAGGGGAGGGGGGAGGCGGACTTTGACCCAACAAACCCCCTAGTGCTGAGCAGGTTGTCCAAAGTCCCACCCAGGTTGAAGAAGTCTTGACAAATTATTGCCCAAGTCAGACTCAAGCTCTGCACTGCAGAAGAGGGGGTGTACATGTGCATCGTCCATTTTATTTTGGCCATCAGATATTACAGCTGTGCTCTTAAATCTCGCATCATAAACCCATTGCCACCTGAAATCAAATGCTGTGCAGATTTTTCTTGTCGGATGAATTCATTTTTTGACACCCCTGTATTAAACCACAGACCATCAAGAGAACATACCTGCTGGGAAAGTGGCCTTGACTCTTTGTCAGCAGTTTGATAAGCTCCATGCAGGGTGAAAGCTCCTTGATTAAACAGTGAGGAGGGTGGGATGTGAGAATGTTATTCGTGTTGCAGAAAGTACAATTGGTACCGTACATGTTCAATGTGCACTGGCTGGCTTGGGACTGGTTTCTGTCAGGCAGGGTGGAGGTGGGTTCCTCGGTGTCACTCCTAGAGGTTGGAGGAAGAAATACTTCCTTAATTGTGGAAGCTTCTGAGCATTGAGATGGCGTGAGCTGCATGGCCTACCATTAGGGCTGTGCATGCATATTTTGTTCCCGAGAACCTAACCGCTAATGTCCAGATTATGGAATCGAGTGCTCGTAACCGAATTAACATATTAGTAATTTCTCAGACAAGAGATCAGATTATCTTGTCTTGTTTCATGTGTGAGGGGGCTGGTTCTTCCACACTTAATTTCCTCTGTAGCCCACACCTCGAGTGGCCCTTGGCCTTGTGATGGGCGACTTGCATAAAAAAGGGGGGTTTTAGGACTGTCCTGAATATACGGAATATTCGAAAAGCTTTTTGCCAGTTCGAATATTCGAAAAAAATAGAAATGCACATACAGATACGACTCTAATGCTATTTTAATAGGAAAGTTACTGCGCTTAGCAGTGTCAAATGCCGCATTTTTGCGGACAGAGGTTTATTGTTCCCGACCGTAAAACCCTTGACACTTCTAAACTAATCATTGCAAAAACTCGGGCTGGAGTTCAGTTTCTTGTTATCAGAACGTCATATGTACTCGTAAAGATCTTGATATACAATGCAAAAAAATGTCCGTTATCGGATGGTCTATAATATCGATCACTGCATGTAAAACACCGCCAAGCTTTGCGTGCAACTTTTTACCGGCTCAGCATGCAGTTGCAGCAGACGCCTGAAAGACTTGATCGGCGAGCATCGAATATTTGAATATTCTGTCAAGCCTAGTCTCGAATAGTCGAATACTAAATTAGTCGAAAATGAACAGCCCTAAGGGGTTTGGCCCATGAAGCCCCCCACGTTCCACCACCTATGCGTTAAAGGCCGCGATATGCCTGTGGGTGAAATATTGCAAAAATGCCAACTGGGATTGGTACATGTATTTCCTGAAAGTGTGAAGGTTTGATGTACATGTATTGTGCGTTGCTGTAGCTCATTCCTAGCTCACATTGTATCCTTTCGAAGTTGTCAAAGTCATGACCCCTTGTTTGAGAAAACGAAGCTCGGTCAGTGAACCAAGCAACTCTCGGTGCACAACCTAATATATATCGCCTAGCAACTGCTCTGTTTACTTTTCCGGTTATAAAACTTACGGATTTTATGAAATGCGTTTTGTGATATACAAATCTTTTCATACCAAACTCGACTTCCAATTTGGAAAAAACAAAATGTGGTTTCTGCTTGCAACTCAGAGGTGCTCTCTGGTCATTTGAATGTGCTGTCATGTCACATAATTACATAATTGTCATTTTTAATTTTTTTTTTTCACTTGTTACAGATTAACCGCACAGTACATCTACCCTCAGTACTACGTGGCGCATCCGTCAGTCGCCTACCAGCATCAGAACCAGGGCTACTTAGACTACTCCACGGCCTACGCCTACCACCAGCACCTGAACACGGCCAGCGTGGACCCCTACACGTACGCGGCTGGCCAGGCAGCCTACGTGCCGCCCTCGCCCACCAACACCACCTTCCAGTACCCGGTGCCCCAGACGGGCCAGCCGGCCATCCAGCCGGCCGCCCTGCCGGCCAGCACGGCCAACATCTACCAAGCCCAATTCCCTGCCGCCCAAACCGCCCAGCCGGTCTGCGAGAGAATGTAGTATAAGACACGTGACAGGAGGAGAGACTTGTAGAGCCAGTCTACCATCCATAGTTATGTGTGATGTTGCCATTGAAACAGATTTTCTACACCCAATCCATCTTGTAAGTAGCATTGACCTCTTGAATACGGACGACGGCCATGGCCGTAGTGAGAAAAAAGGATCACCTGGCCGGTTGTCGTCTATATGCGCATTCTTGTGCATACTCAATCCATTGTGTGTGTTACGCTTTGCTGCACAAGCCTGTATTCGCATACCAGCACCCCATTTATAACAGGCAGCCAGAAGGAGTTAACTTCCGTGCCCTAAATGCGTGGGGCTCTCTAGAAAGCACGTGAAGTAACATGTGCGCGTACTCCATTCACTTGCAATGCACTCCCTGGTTCAAATGACATAGTGCATTAGACACTATGCCTACGGCCTATGAACAATTTAAGAGGCTACGAGAAATTTGAGGGCCTCAAAAAACAAAAAACAAAAACAAATTGGGGTCCTATTGAAAACTAAAGAATGCTGGAAAGTAAATTTGCATTATGAGGGCAAGATAATCTTTCTGGTGCTTAGAGTCTTCGAAGATAGTAATCTTAATTCAGTGTACATGTATACAAATTTCTGGGATTGCAGTTACTAATCCAATGAATCCTATTAAATTTCAGACCTTGCGGATGAGTTTGAAATAAGATGCACTGATAGAATATTACCACAGAATAGCAAACGTGGCCAAAATTTCAGTGGTATTATTATTGCAACTATGGATGGGAGATAGGCTAGAATAGCGATGGCCTTTTGACTAAGATGCAATTGATAGAAGACACCGCGGATTGTGTTGTGGATATCGTTTAAGAAATCTTTTCAACTTGGGATATAATGGTGGCACCCATCATGTGATTATTTAAAGTGGTTTTTTTTTAGGGCAAATACACTTGAAGGCGAGGTTGGTTAACAGTGTTGGCATTTGTTTTCTTAAATATTAATGAAAACCGGGCTGTACTGTGGATTGGAATTTTACAGACGTGAACTATTAGTCTGTGAATAAACAAAATTCCTAAAAAATATGACAGCATCCCCCCCCCCCCCCAATTAAAAAAAATAAATGAAATTGAAACACAAACTTTAACTCAAGAAAGTTTTCTTGCTTGAAGCTTTGCCATCAGTATCCAACAGTTTGGGCAAAGAAAAGAATCATTATTAGTAAATTGTCTTTCATTTACCAAGCAATGGTTTGACAATTTATGCATATTCATATATATTCTCGAATTCATGAATAATTTAAGAAAATTGAGTGTGTAATTTAACGTGCTTTTTTTGTGAGCAGACATTGCTGCATTTATGGATACAAATCTATGCAAGAAAATATTCATTTTGTGTACAAAATGGACGGTGACAATAATAGTGCCTTTGTGTATAAAGAAATTGTTAATTATACAAATGAGACATATTCACTTGAACTAAAAAAATATAGTTTACAGATACAATGCCTGAATAGTAACCCGTCTAGAAAATATAAGAAAAGAAACTGCATTATTTTAGAACTAGGAATAAGACCATTTTCAAGCAGTCTGTGCCCACCGATATCAAGTTAGTTGCAGTCTCCAAAAAAGAGGAACTCAGCACTAGCCAATCATCAGCTGCTTTGATGATGACATAATCCGATGAACTGTGAATATGTCCCATTCACGCATAATTTGAAATATGTGCGAATGCCGAAGTGTACTTAACCTGAATCCGAGCCACTAAGCAGACATAATTATTCATAAGTTTGTTAATGATATGTCGATTATGTTATTTTTACATGAATAATTCAATAAGACAGTATTTCCGTAATCAGTAGACAGCCGGTGACTTTAAATAATAATAATAAGCAGCCATGTAAGTAACAAAAAATAGAGGGTACTGGATAGCGCTAGAGCTATAGCTAGAGGGTAGATATTCAGAATAGATGTCAGTTATAAATAATATATTACATATTACATAGAGGTACAAATATCAAGGGTAAATCTATCTTGTATTATTGTTCGTACTGTTGTTATATATTAACAAAATTCTTTTAAAAGTAATGTTTAATTTTGTATAAATGATTATGAAGCTTAATCCAAATGTATTAACTTAAAATTTTTGTTTTAATTTAATGCTTTGTTTTAAGCCCATTAAAAACAATCCGTCCATTTTTTTAATGTAGATTTTTTTTAAATTACGCTGTCATTGATAGCATTCATTAATATTTATAATTAGCAGGCCATAGTGCCTAAATGTAGATGTAGAAATTAAGGCATTTCCTTCTTCAGCTATTAATTTGCTGCCAAATTTGTATTCTGTCTAGAAATATTTTGTACATTTTCTCTTTTTTTAAACATTGGTTTGGCACATATGGATATTCATGTGGTGAATGTTACTTGTTCCGGAGTTGCCTGGTCCTCAATCTGGATGTCTTCCGTAAATTACGATATGCCTTATTATAGGGCTGTCCCGAATATACCGAATATTCCATCATCAACCAAATATTCGAATAGTTTTTAGCCGGTTTGAATATTTGAAAAAAAATGAAACTCTCCACTTGCACATACGAATGTGTTATTTTAATCGTAAAGTTTCATTTTGTATTGTCAAATGCCACTTTTTTGTCCACGGTAACTTTTTACTCATTTATTGGTCCCATTACCAGTACTTACTCCAAAACAGTCCGGCAGCCCATATTATCCATTGCTGCATGCACATTTAAACTGCCGCACTCTGTATGCAACTTTTGGCCAGCGAAGATGGCAGCTGTGTATAAAACTTGAATATTCAAATATTCGGCCAAATGCAGTTTGAATTGTTCGACAATGGACAGTCCTAATATGCCATCATGAAAACAATAAAATCCTGAATAAATGCTTGTATTCCTTTGAAATGTAATATTATGACTTCCATTTAATATCACCAGCTGCTGTAGAACAATACTAATTTGAGAAGCAGTTTTTTGTGCGTTATTGCCTTTCAAAGGTATGATTGCAGAGAGAAGTCTGTGTCATTTTCTTGTTTTATGAAAGGCAATCGCGCACTTCCCTTTTGTGTCCAGCGCTAGGCACAAAAGGGGAGTATGTCCTATATGACGTCAGATTTGTTTGCTGCTCGCAGCGACAACTCTTTTAGACAAATTGTACCAGAAATAATTGGCTGTTCTATTTTACAATATGCAATCTACATGAAAACTACAAAATGACGCAGACTTGTCTCAGCAATCAACATCATCCTTAAAGCAGCACACACGCCTTTTCAATGTTCTCATGACTTGGTTGACGGATTGAGCTCAAACTTTCACAGGTTAAATATTAGTTATTTCATGCATGTTGAATTACACAAAGTACGAACACTGTCTGTAACTGTGTTGCCAGTTCTACCAAGGCTAGATCATACCTTGAACATTTGAGATAGGTCTATATAGTCCCCTAAAACATTATACCCAGCACGATATGGGGCAGAGGGGTACCCCCCTTTTTGTCCCTATACCCTATACACTCTCCAGACTATTGTTACCTAACACATCCCCCCTAGACTTCTGAAAAGAATTCCTGGGATTCCGGGAACACAATGACCAACACAAAAGAGGGGGGAGGGGGGGGGGGGGGGGGGGGTTCGCTCTGCCCCATATCGCGCATCATATGTAAAACATCTAGAATGGACAAAACCCCATTAAAAGTCAGCATTGAGCCCAATAATAGACCTAAATGACGTAATGGCTTGGTTTAGATGTGCGCTTTCCTATGGGAGCCAAGTCGGGACGCCAGACAATCGTCCCCACCCAGCTCCCATATAGAGCGCCGAAGGGATGACGTCAATGGAATGTTTGGAACCAGAATACTTGTATGTGTTTGCATGACTGGCTGTTAACAAAGGAACAGTCGAAATTTACATTTGTTTGGAACCAGTTGTCATGCCAACTGACGTCAGACTTCGGTACTCTTTAGGCTAGGAAAGCGCACGTGTAAAACAAAGTGTGACGTCATTGCGTCTTTGGTCTATTACATCATTGAAATACTTGTCTTAGTTTGTAAAGAACACCCCAAAACTTTGAATGGATTTTAACACTTTCTGTACCATGTTCGAACCTCTCAATTTCGATGTATTTATTATTTTTTCTCTACCTGTATATCATGCTATTTATTGACAGGCAGCTATAGTTGAATTGGTGCACTCTTTTAAAATTATCTTCATAGTGGACAGGTAAACCTGTATCTGAAATAATTATTTAATTAATACCGATACAGCTATGCATTCTACTTTGAAAGTATGCTTTGTATATTGGTCAGAGGCTACGCTATCTTGGGAAATAGAATTGGCATTAATCACTCTCAAAATGAACTTCGCAAACCGGGGCCGATTTCGTGGAGCTGCGAAGCACAAAATTTGGCTCAGCAAAGAAATATTCGCTATAAACAAAAACTGGTTAACTACTTATTGTATTTGATGTATACTGCTTGTGATTGATTTTAGCTTAGCGGGAAAATTTGCGTTTATAAGGCCGGTTCATACTTCACGCGAATGCAAAGCGAATTTGACGTCATGAACCATTCGCGGCGAAGATTCGCACAAGTTGAAATGTGTTCAACTTTTGCGAATTCGCAGTGCTAATATTTGGCGTTGACGTCATAAATTCGTATTCGCATTCGTATTCGGGTGAAGTATGAATCGGCAGATCCATGAAATAGACCCCCTGTACATCCCCGTACGTAAACTTATTATAATTTAACTGAAGTCACATGGAGATTTATAGTTCACGGTCCATATAGAGTACCGAAGTGATGACGTCAATCAATGCAATGTTTTGAACCAGAATACATTCTAAACTGCATGTGTTTGGAACCATTGCCGCGGCAACTGACGTCAGACTTCGGTACTCTATATGCTGTGAGAGCTCCGCTTCAGTAGATAGATTCATTAAGCCCCGCCCATTAACGAATTGTCAAATCACGGCCGCGCGAGCCGCGCCACGCGACCGTCAGATTACCTGCTCCATATTCATGGTGTGGTTAGTTTTTTACGGTACATCAAGGGGCGGGGCCTAACGATCGGTCTATTGAACTAGCAACAACGCGCACATTCATGCATATTCAATTTATTCCTCGACTTGCTTAAACCAATTCGTCACATGCAGTACTTAGCTGTAGGCTTTAGGCTTTGTAGAACATTTGAAACTATCCGCTTCCATAAATGATCGATTTTATTTTGTACTTTAGAAGCCACTGTACATTTTTTATATATTATATATACTGTTCTTCCACGTTGAATTGATGATCGTAGCGGAGAAAGAAGGGGGAAAATGTAGATGGAAAGGTCTGGTTTCTGAGTTCCCTTCATGTGGAAGTTGCGACCAAGTCGTGCTTTTAACATGAAATGCCATTGTAAACATGAAACGCCATCGAATAATGCGTCAGTGGTTGGCATTTTGCGGCCGTCTGGTTACGGATTTAACAAAAATCACAACGCCCATTAGTTCCCGTCAAAATGACCCTAAACTTTTTAACAGTCGGGAAAATGTGGTGTCATTTTGTTACAGAAGTGCCCCAGATGTGTGATGATGAGAGGGACCTGTGCATTGGGAAATTTGGGGGTATAATTTGTCGATGGCAATACCGAAGGACCTTTCACAGAGAGGGGAGTCGGAAACCAGACTTGTTCCAGCCTATGATACAAACCATTCTCTTTCACCACAACTAAGCCCAAATTTGTGCTTTTGTGGAGAAGACAGGGTCTTGTTTCAGGGCATGGCGATAAGCTAGTAGTAGTAGTAGTAGTAAAATAAAGAAAATATGTAAAAGTTAAAGGTAGTTTGTAGTCTAGAAATGAATTAGATTCATACATTCAATGAAATTTGTTATTCATCGTAAAAACACAATAATGAGACCTTCGCGCATCGGCCATCTTGAGTCTCCAAGACGTCATGACAAAACATTAAACACGGAGTGTAGACACCAACCTGTTGACAAGCACGCCTCGTTCTGAGTCTCTGAATCATTTCCTTGGAAACCAAGATGGCCGCCGCCGATTTAAGATCAACAACGACAGCCAAAGAGCTCATAAGTAGAAGTCCGATGTGTTGCAGAAAACCGCAAGGACTTTTAGTTAAACGTTTACCTTTTAAAGGGGAAAGCGACAATAATATTGAATATTTTAATTAAATTATATGGTTTTATGATTAACGTTTACGGACTAAGGTATTAGAATGATGTCGAGGCTAAAATGAGAATTTTACTAATTGGTAAGATAGAGAGAGAAGGGGCGATCGTTATAAGCAGTACACTGGAAATAGGCCTACTCGAGCATCACCATAATCCATACAGATACGTCCAGTTTTAACTGAAAAATTCCTGACAGACTGCAGTTCCATAAATTGTCGCCGGTTTGTCACGAACTCTGCAACTGTTGGCAGTTTATATATTATGGAGCCCTCTTGGGACGAGTCGGCAGACACAAAGCTTTGGCACGCCGAAAGCAACCCGAAAAAAAAAATGCTGTTTATTTGCTGGTGAGAATTTCAACACGAAGTGAACTTGAAATTGCCCCTTGGCGCGAATTTGCAGCTTGTATTTCTGTACAAGAAAGTCTAGAGATGCTTAAATACCACAAACTTCACATCAGAGCAGACGTCAACGGCCATTTGTGATTCTGACAATGGTCATTGTGTTTTTTCAGTTGTTTAAAACACTGCTTCATTCCAAAATGGAAGCGCACACTTCAAATAGGTTTATACAGTTACTGTAAATGTTGGCGTAGTTGCCACAGCGGACTTATTTAAAAAGGTCCTACCTATAGTTAGTGGTGCTGTAGTTACTGTTGCCCCATTTTTAATGTTCATTTAATAATCCATGTTTCCACAATGATGTAAGAAAACTTACATTAAAATTCTTCCTGAGCGATCAGTGTACAGAAAAAAAATTAAAAACCGAATGTGTCACAGTATTCCATTTCTTCATTACATGTATGTGTGTGTGTGCTCTCCCATAATTCAACGAACAACTTCGTGGGCGTTGGTAGATTGGAGCGTTTGTAAAGGGATTAGTGTGATGTATTACCGTTGAATTGGGAGGGGGTAGTTCCCCCTTTCCCCTACACGCGATTTTCACCTACACGCGAGTGGGGGTGGTTGTTATAGTGAGGGGGGGGGGGGGGGGGCGCTCACAGTGTTTTTTCTTTATAATGCTATTATTTTCTGCGTTTGCGAAATTTTCAGTGGGGGGGCGACGATTTTTTTATGGGGGGCGTGCGCCCCCCCCCCCCCCCTCCCCTAAGCCCCCCCCCCTCCCCGGATAGGGTATATATCCCCTCCCATTTTTTGACCAGGGGGATGGATTTGCGTGGTGAGAAACAAAAAAGGCTGATTTTGAGCTTATTTTGTAACTTTCCAACAGTCGAAATGTATAAAAAACGGAACACAAACAGTACAAAAGCTTTGCACCGTAGATGTGCACAGCCTACATAGGGTGACCAGACCGTTATAGGAAACTCCATGGTATCACGAACAGCATCCCCTACTGTTTTATTGTCAAATTTCTTTGGTCGACCGAGACTTTGGTTCTTGAAGGAAAAGAGGGGCGTGCGCCCCCCCCCCCCCCCCCCCGGATCCGCCCCTGAACACTTCTTTGTGTTGACTGACGGACTGTCAGCCTTATGTTGTTGTAAAAGGAATCGTGCAGTAGGATTTGTATGACTCCCCAGCTTCAAAAAGTGAGCTCATATCCCCGACGTCTGACTTGAAAAGCGGGGGATGAGCAAAACATTATTAGCGCAAAATGTGTGCTAAGCATTTTAGGCTCATCTCCTATTTAATACTTTTGCTTAGTAAACAAAAATGGCAAAGCTTAGTTCTCAGCAGCTTCATAAAATTTACCTCAGGGGTCTTTTTAAGTTTACAAAAATCTAAAGTTCACAGTAAATGTAGTCCTGTCTTTGAACGTGATGTCTTGTCTTGCTTACTGTGCACATTATTGTGAATGCTGAACGCTTAAACACGCGGACCACATGGAAAGTTGACGTGTCTACCCTCTGCTGTGATCTTCATCAGATGGATGTATCATAATGGACTTTTTCTTAATGACGCTCAGAGTGGACTGACCGAAACGTCAAGATAACTCATTTAGGTTTTATCTGAACCATCTTTTTCAGAACAGTTAAGGCCGGTTCATACTTCATGCGCGCGAACGCGAAACAAATATGACCTCAGGAAATCTTCGCTGCGAAGATTGGCAAAATTCAATGTGTTCAACTTTTTTTTCGGATTCGAAGCGCGAAAATTTGGCGTTTTCATAAATTCGTTTCGCATTTTTACGTTCGCATGAAGTATCTCTTCACATGGTGCATCCGCAAACTCTTATACCATCCACCATCAAAAAAAGCCTCGATTCGGACTGACACTTGCGATAGGTCAGGTGCACAGCCGGCAGATATACATGTAGCAGAACAAGTTGGTGCAGAGCCGAGCGATTGCGATAAAGTGTCTTGCTCAAGAACATAGCAACCATGGGCCCCATATTCTGGAATTCAACCTGCATTATCGAAATACTGTCAGGTCTAAAATATGCCTCCGAGACTATTGAAGCAAGTGGCCAATCCAGGTTCCGTCCTTTCGCCTTGGGTGGAATGTCTCTCTTGATTTTTAAAAGGCGGTAAGAGAGCGATATAGGCCTATGGGACAATAAGTTACCCTTACTTATTAGTTATTACCACTCACATAATTCGTTTAAAAAATGACTAGAGCATTCACACGTGGCTTTGAGAGTGGTGACTGACAGCGCTTGTTTTGCGGTATGGGTTATAACAACTCCGTAAATATTTCAAATAACTGAATGCAGTTGAAGTCTGGGAACCGCATCTAAGATTAAATTTGGCGCGGATATAGGGCCTACTAGCGTGACATTGCAGTCGGACCCACCTTGATGACTCGTGAGAAGAACCCATGACCACAAAGCACTCAGTATTGCCTTGACAAGGTACGTATAAATAACTCCCAGGGTTTGCAGACTTCAAGCATGTCACGAGCTCATGCATGAAGTCGTTGTAATGAAAACAAATGTGTGTGGGTGAAAAAAAATCACCTTGTAATGGTCCAACAGCCGTTACAACTTGACAGACTACACTAACCAAGACACCTCTGTGAGGTGATAATTTACGAGCACCTCATCACCAGGCCTGACCATTGTCTGAGCGCCGAGATGCGCCGTAAATCACCGGGCTGATCAGCCGCGCCTGGCCCGCCACCGAGCCCGGGGTGACTCCACGCGCCCCTCCCGTCAAAGATTGCCGGGGCGCGTGATCACCTTTTCTGGAAGATAGGACCCTGCTAGAGGAAACACATATCCTCGTTATTTTGGGGCTTTCTGGGGTACCTGTATTTTTCTTCCAGTTACCTCTCTTCAGTTTCTCCTGTTGGGTACGATCAAACAAAGACTGGTTTGTGAGGTGGCATTGTTCGCATAGTGTCCCCACAAGGATGTTATGTAAACTGCATTGTAAGCACATAGGCCGTAGACATTCTGATCTGTTGGAGATTATAATTATGCAGTGACATTTTTAATCTTGAAAAGTTGTTCGGTTGACTCGAAATCAACTGCCAGTCCGATCTAGAACCCTTAGCTCTCCACCAGTATTGCTGTTGTGGTAATATTATGAATTTGTTTGATAACTATTGTATTCTCTTACTGTAGCGGTGTATACATCTGGGGGGGGGGGGGGGGGGGGTTCAAGGTCAGCTCCCCTTGTGACATTTGACAATTTTTTTACAAATCATAATTTCCTTTTTAAAAAGAATTTAAAGTGACACGCCACTACACAGCCGGCACAAGCCTCCCCCTTCAAAATATTTTACAGGCGATTTGTTTTTTGGTTTGTGTGTTTCGTGGTTTTTAAGCTATACTGAACTAGAATTGACGCCTGGCGCGATTCTAAAGGTTGGGGGCTGATTGATTTGGTTCTAATTAGGTCTACATGTATATTAATTTTTTGGAGAATTTCTGAAAATGTACGAAAATCTTCCCAATAATATCCCCCATAAAACTCCCCAGCCTTCAACAATACTTGAAACTGTTGGATGGTGATGTAGCAAAGCACTGACAATCTCGGGAAACATTATGTTGTGTGTACAATGTGGCCTTGCACGGCATATATTTTGATGATCGCATGAGGGCGCTATACTTGGCTCACGGGGTATGCCATCAGTTTCTGTGTGTTTCTTTTGATAAAAGGTCTGTGAAATTATTTTTGACCTTGATCATAAACCATGAATTGAACGTGATAAACGTGAAGATACAGATGTTGGATGTCTGCAAATTTGCCTCTTTCTGTGAGCTGAATGTATCAAGCTGACCACACACCGCGTATTTCCAGTTTCAAATCAATAGCATGCATTTCCGTATATAGGCCCTACCGGAATACAAATTAATTAACGCTTTACATGGTTCAAGAAACCCACATGCATGTTTTTTTTAGGAATAAGAGGGGCTGTGCATTACCATTAATATTAAAAAGTATACCGATCTTTTGTTTTCGTCAAACAAAAGATCCTGCCAGTTTCTTTGTTCACTTTGAAAATGTATTCAAATTTACCTAGTCAGTTTCCTTTGTGGTTTGTTTGACGAATTATAAGTTAGAAAGTTGTATCCTCATTGAGTGATCCCCACAATGTCGCTTCCCAGGTTGTATCGTAAGGTTTGGTGTGATCCCTGGCTGTACGGCATTCTGGGTTAATGACTTCTGACTAGCGCCCACCCGAACAAAGATACTGACAATTTGGGAGACCGCCAACATAGGGCAAGATAGCTCAGTTGGTAGAGCGCCGGTACGGTAACCCGGAGGTCGCAGGTTCGAATCCCGCTCCTGCCAGTTTCTTTGTTCACTTTGAAAAAGATCTTTTGTTTTGTTTGTTTTGTTTTTCTCAGCTTAATGTTTTGAAAAGCCAGATGCCTGAGCATGGCCTGAGGGGGAGGGGGGGGGGGGGGGGACAACAATTAATACAACTAAATGACATTGTACAAATGTATTCCCTGATTTATAGAAATCATTATACCATCATTAAACACGTAACTACATTATAATGGAGGTACCTCCGTGATATTATTTATCCATTTACTTATTCCTTTATTTGTCTCTTCATTTTGTCATGAATTTTTTCTTCATCAATGAAAATCTCGCTCACCCGATGCTGTACTTCTCGTATGGATTCACTGCAGCCGCAAGCGCGCGTTCACTCATCAAACGCTGGGGGCCCCCTTCCCCATAGAGTACCGAAGTGATGACGTCAATCAATGCAATGTTTGGAACCAGAATACATTCTAAACTGCATGTGTTTGGAACCAGTTGCCGCGGCAACTGACGTCAGACTTCGGTACCCTATAGTCGAAAATAATGACGTCATCCTGTTTCATCGGGCGCTGTACAAAAAGATACCCAGTGACCGATCTTCCCCTTCTAGGATATTTGGGCCTACTAGCGAATAACCCAGTTCGGTATTTCAACTGCGCATGTGCACCATGACATTTTATCCCGAATGACCCGCGTCACCTAACGCGCGCATGTTAACGCAAAAGGCGCACGTTTAATATTCAATTAGAATGGGCGTTCGCGTAACATGGCGTGACATTACGTCAGCAATTTTATCCCGAATAACCTTTGACCTTTGAGATATTATGGAAGAAAACTGTATTTGTTTTAAATTTGTGAAAAAAGCACTCAGTACATTTTATACCATTTGGTCTTCCCGCAATTAATTGTTTTATTATGTGCTACGCGCGAAGATTGCCCTCACAACACTTAGAATTAGGAGCGTCCCGTCCCTTATTCTAAACTTATCAAATCTGTTACTTTTTATCAAGTGCCAATTATTGTGGAATGTCTTATTAGAAAGCTAGCTTACAACTTATCTAATGCTACCAAATTAACAATTCAATTTGATATTTTTTCACGGGGTGCCACGCCCAAAGCACGGAACACAGCACCTAACATTGGTACCGGTGTCATTATGAATATCCGACTCCCATGAAAATCGGACTTCTTTTCGCTACTATTATTTTGTTAACCCCTCTCACGTGACTGGCCACTCTCCTAATTATCTTTACTCAGGCATGCGCAATACTACCAATGAGCCCGTAATTAATGGTGACTGTAATTCACGCTACACCGGTAGCCTACCCATTTCAGCAAAACCGACACACTTCAAACTGGACCGTCAAACACAAACTGCGCTCATCAGCATTTTGCTGCATTATGATGATTAATTTGGTTTGTTTAAATAAAAAATAAAAACAGAAAAAAAATAGATTCGAAGGGCGATGACCCATGCGAACATTTAGGCCTACACAACACTGACATTGAATGTGCACTTTTCTTTCGAAAAACGAAACAAGAAATGATTGCTTCGCCTATTGTGTTGTAAATCATTCCATTTTACTAGCCCGAAGAGAAAATGGTCTCGTTCATAAATTATCACAGCTGCTTTCGATTTAAAAGGGGTGGACTTTTTTTCGTACATTTTCCCCAAAATGTTTATCCAATTTTGTTCGCCTGCAAAAGGAGTGAAATGATCCTATTCTTGCGATGCTAATGTATAGGGCAATTTTCGCGCCTAGCACAATAATATAAACACATAAGTGCAGAGTTCAGTAAGTAAGTAATTTTTTAAATTTCAAAATAAAGCTTTTCCCAGGATGCTTCTTCAGTAAAGGGAAATCCATTCAATTGGAACTTAAGTCAGAGCACGGACACTGCTTTAAACTTGTTCTCACAAAACCGTGATTGTCGAGTCGACGAAGCCAGAATGTTCAAGTTCCCGATGTATTTTGTTGGTCATGTTCAGTTACAACACAACCGATCAAGCGACCAACAAACCAACCAACCAACCGACCGGCCGACCGACCGACCGACCGGCCGACCAACCAACCGACCTAAACACAAAATTATGAGGGGCCAACAACCTGTTCCAAAAATGTGTGGTGTTCATGTGGTGACTTTATTTCAATAAATAACTGTCGAGAACGCCAATCCAATCTTTAGGAACGAGCAGGTCACACGAAAGGTGCTGTTGTAAGCGCCCAGAGACCATTCAGCGGTTCGTGTTGTCAGTCGCCATGGGGTTTGCGTGCAGAACGCAATTTTAACGTTCAGAAACTCACCCCAAACGAGAGTGCAGCAAAATCTCACGGGGACTGCCGAGGGGGTGATGCGCTCATAAAAAAGTCAGTGGCCTGTATGTTTCTTGTCCTGATTTCAACAATTTCATCATGACGTCATCGTGGGTCACGTGACGTCATCTTAAAGGGGCACACTTTAAGGTCACTTTAGAGAACCGTAGGTCCGATTGGGTTCAATCTCGGAATGCTGGTAGGCCGGCATGTGTTATAGATCAAAATTAATGTGACTTCATGATGACGTCATCATATGATTTTATAGTAATTTTTAAACTTTTGAATCTTTGAGCTATATCTGGCATCAACTTAACATGCTAATTTCGAAATTATTTTTGTAATAGGTTTGTTAGGTCATAGTACTTCAATGTGAAAAATGTGTGATTTCATGAGACTTCAGAAAAATGTGCTTTTTTGAAACACATATAAGGGTAAGTACAATCGTCAGGAAAATCGGTGGGTAGGTAGATATTGTCACTTGCATGCAAAATCCGAAGTGACGTCATGATGACGTCATCGGCTGATTTTCTAGGAATGTTTAAATGTCTCAAATGTTTCATTGTACAGTGTACTCACAATTTTACACTATCAGTTATCAGATTGACTCCAGTCTTAACACGGAGTTTTCCCTGGATTTTCTCCCTGTATAAACTACCGGTACGTATCCATATTGCTTGGGTAAAGAGGAAACTTGCCAATTCCGAACTCGGACCAACTTAACAAGGCAGAAGGAATTAAAGCAGTGCAGTCTGCCAGAAGCCGATGTTCAGTTTGATGGAGAGAAACAATTCACGGAAGTCAGAACTTTTAGCCTAGTTTCACCATTATTTAGACCCAGCACGATATGAGACCAATGAGTGTACCCCTCTTGTCCCTATACCCTATAACTTACACCCCACCCCCGGATATCTGAAAGGAATTCCTGAGATTCCGCGAACACAATGACCAGTAAAGTGGAAGGGGTAGTGGGGTGGAAGGGGTGGTGGGGTGGAAGGGGTGGTGGGGTGGGGGGTGGGGGGTTCCCTCTGTCCATCTTGCTTCAATGATTAGACAGGCTGGCATGCTGCCCCTAAAAGGGCGGAGCCACGATGTTGTAAGGGGGTGCATATAATAAGCATGGATGAACATGGAGGTAGTAGGTCCATGGGATGAATGAGGTACAGTAAAAACAACGTCCCATCTAGCTAACCATTAAGTTCGGCGATCAGTTTGCTCGCAATCGTGCCTAATAAAAAACTCGTTTCATTCTTGTCTTGAAGTTATTTTGATAAAATGTTATCACAAGAATAACATTTATTTCGTTCAAGAAGAAACGTGCGTTCATGTGAAAGCACTGGTGCCAGTCTAGTCTAAGCACGTTGTTTCAAGGTGTGGGGACGAGGTGGTATTGCACTCAAATTCAGGCAGATACAGTTTATTCGACCGAGTACGAGGTTGCATGCATGACTTCTTCCGGGTTCTGTTACCACTCCCATCGATTCCAGACGAGTCGAATTCCTGTCCAAACTTCTCCAAGGTTAGTGCATATTCCATCTCAGAACTTCCTTTCTATGTACGATTGTGCAAGTATGCTCTTCCGAGACATTTGATGTGTTCATCTCCTCATACTTTGGCGAAGATGTCAACATTTAATATGAAATTTTTTACTGGTGGTAAAAAGTAGCTTGAAAATTCCAGCTCTAACGTTAGGCACAAGATTCGCCATTAGACTTTAGAGCTGGAAGGAATTCTATAGGGTACGTTTATAGGGTCGTTTAAGATCTTGCCGATATCTTCCGTTTCCCTGAATATATCAACTAAACACTCACCTTGAACTGTAGAGCAGTCATTCATGCAGCTTTTGATCCCCTCAAAATGAGAATATGATCAAGTTAAACCCGAATAAATATAAAAAAATTCGTGCAAATCGGTGCATGCACAAACCAGCTGTGTACAAAGTAATGGAGCGGATTTTTGAACATGAACGATGTTTTCCGATTGTTTATCGGCCAGCGGCACAACGCGCGCCTCAGGGCTCGATATCCAACGGCTGTTTGCTGATCGCTGTCAGTATTTCAGCGATCAGCAAACAGCCGTTGGATATCGAGCCCCGAGGCGCACGTTGTGCCGCTGGCCGATAATCGATCGGAAAACATCGTTCATGTTCAAAAATCCGCTCCATTACTTTGTACACAGCTGGTTTGTGCATGCACCGATTTGCACGAAAATTTTTTTTTTTTCGGGTTTAACTTGATCATATTCTAATTTTGAGGTGATCAAAAGCTGCCTGAATGACTGCTCTACAGTTCAAGGTGAGTGTTTAGTTGATATATTCAGGGAAACGGAAGATATCGGCAAGATCTTAAACGACCCTAACGTACCCTATAGAATTCCTTCCAGCTCTAATGGCGAATCTTGTGCCTAGAGCTGGAATTTTCAAGCTAGTAAAAAGGGCAGACATTCAACATTGGCAGACGAGCATGCATGACGAGTTTTGCGTGTATTCGATTGGTATTCACTATTATTCGTCATGTTTGTGTCTGTGAATGAACTGTTTAATGTTTCCTTTGCAGTGAAATTTTTTCTCGAAATTTCGTTTCATATTTTGAATTCCTTTCTTCTAAAGGGAAGAATGCCGAATGCAAATATCCCGGGCGATTGTGTAGTGTAGTGTAGGGCCCTGTTTCTTATATAAAAGTAGGCAGATTCACGCGAACCGTCGTTGGCGGCGCTATTTGCGGAACTGATTTTCTGTCGCGCGCTAGTGACCGGCCGAAAGTTCGTCGACTCCCGACCGTACTCGTAAAAAACGCATAGGCGGAGTAATTACTATTTCCTGGTTACGGTGATGAGGCTTCAAAGTTTTTCTGGTCGCCATTTTATTGATCAGGGATTTCTTCAGTCGAAAAAAAAAATATCAACGACAGAAGACCTTTCCTTGTTTATATACGGCCAGCTTTATTTCGGTAAATTTACGATTTCCTTGTCTAACTTTGAGTGTAAAATTCTAACGTAAGGGTAGCCCTAGAATGACGCTATGATATAGCGTCATAGCGCCCAAGTATGCAAAACAGGCCTATGCTAGAAACCGAAGATCAAAAATCACACTTTACCTGCATAAATATTCTTGGCATCATTTTATTCAAACAGTTCAACAGCCCATCTCCCTGTTGGGATAGCAATATTCCTCCAAGAATGTCAAGAACAGGAGATATTTGCGGCGCAAAATCGTCTCCACGCGACGCTGACTTCACAAACACGAGGAGTAATACCCACATTTAGAACGTTCATCAACAGAGGGCGCAATTTACAGTCGCCACGTGCACCACGCGATGGGTTATTTATGTCTGTGGGCGTGCACGGCCGAAATTGCGCCCTCTGTTGATAAACGTTCTAAATGTGGGTATTACTCCTCGTGTTTGTGAAGTCAGCGTCGCGTGGAGACGATTTTGCGCCGCAAATATCTCCTGTTCTTGACATTCTTGGAGGAATATTGCTATCCCAACAGGGAGATGGGCTGTTGAACTGTTTGAATAAAATGATGCCAAGAATATTTATGCAGGTAAAGTGTGATTTTTGATCTTCGGTTTCTAGCATAGGCCTGTTTTGCATACTTGGGCGCTAGGACGCTATATCATAGCGTCCTTCTAGGGCTAACATAAGGGGTAATCTTTCGATGTTCTAGTGTAACTAATTGGATACACCACATTGTGTTCATCTTAAAAACATTCTGTCACTCGACAAAAACTGTATCGGATAAACGGTAACAACCGACGGGAAATTACCGGGAGGAAAATAGAAAAAAAGAAAATCGCCGGTATCAGCATTTTGACTAGAAGAATCGGGGTATCACGCACGGGTGGAATTTGATATCCAATGCAATTTTATAAAACAGGACAAACCAAATTATTTTGTTGTTCGTTTTGTTGATTTGTGCAATAATGCATGCATTTATAATGCGAAAAACAATAGTCAGTTCAGAGGATGCATGATACTTACTGCGCCGTGTATACGTCCGCCAGCCAGCTGCACATGGCCTAGGACTATTTGACGGAACGCGGGCCATGACGTATAGAGAATTTGTCAAGAAGTACAACGATTTGATTTACACATTGCGCGGGCACTGTAGAAGCAGCGGGCCAACGTGCAACTAAATTCTCACTACGTTCCGTAGATTGCGTTCCATAGATATGTTCTAGTCCGTGACGATCCAGTGTACTTTTGTGTGTGCGTGTGTATGTACGTATGTAGCACGAACTACGGTAAATTCAAGACTGAATGTAAAGTCTATTGGAAAACAGTTGTTTGCGTATTCGGTGAGCGCGAACACGCGCTGTAGTATTCCTGTCGATGCTTGGGATTCATGCTTAAAATCTTATATTTTCGTTTTCTTTAATCATTTATTGGCAAATAATTGTTGTTTTTTAATTGTAAATTATTTTTGTATTCCTAACAAATTGATGAAAACAAAATGAGGCAATTGATACCGTATGCAGAGAGCAAGTTTCCTCGATACATGTACACAGGTACATGTACGTTTATGCGTCCTATACCTCCATGATGCGTCACAACATTTGAGCCTGAAATTGTACACTAAATGACCAAAAATTTAAATCAACAAAACTCCGTAACTTTGCATAGGGTTACCCTATCATGACCAATGACCCCTCAATTTATTTCAAAATTTGTACTCTTTCCAGTGATATAACATTTAAAAGTATTGAAGCAACTTAAAATTTTCATGAATCTGCCTAATAAAAGGGAACAAAAAGTGGTAATCGTTACCTTCTTTCGGACACCTCTATTTTTTGTTTAAAACTGACTTTTGCAGATGACTTTACAGTAACAAAGTGACTTTTGCAGGCTAAAGCAGTCTTTTTTTCTGTAGATTAACTCATGTTTGTTGTAATTTTGGGAAAGATTTTACTTTAATACCCCCACCAAAATCGGTTAGAAACAGCAAATCTTGGAAAATAACCATCCATTTGTGTTCATGATTGTATACACACTTGGCACAACCTTTAATTTTGAGAATTTTGTTGGGACATTTTAGTGCAATATAGGGGAAGAAAGTTTGTGTTTTCTGTGTTAGAAGTTCTTGGCAGTTGGCACCATGTTAGTCCGAGTAACTTGGACCCTTTATCGCCTTTTTTAACATTTGGACATGATCTGGCGATAGTAGGGTCCAAGGCAAGTGTGCGATAGAGAATGGCTTTTATTCAATCCAAACAAAAAATTCAAAATTCAACCTTACAGTTACAACGGCCACCAAAATACTAGATACGCCACCATCTGAACAAGTGGAGTTCCATGATCAGATGAATGTACCAAGGTTAACTTAACATTCAAATAAAAAGTGAAATTTTACCGTTTAATTCCCAGAGACCCCAGCAGAACATGTCTTTTCGCTTTCTTGGAGTTCAAATAGTGACTCCTCGACCTTGCATGATGTTCGTCACCCTGATGACTAGCACCGTCACGCCAAAGTGTGCGCATACATGTTGATTTCTTCCTGATTTTTTACAGATTTTGCTGAAATAAATCTTGAAATAACAGGTTGTGCCACATATTAAGACAGTTGTTATTAAGGAGGGTTGGTTATTCTTTTGCTGTTCTTCACCGATTTTGGTGGGGGGTATTAAAGTAAAATCTTTCCTTTTATAATTATAAAAGTTAAAATATAAATGTACCGGACACCGGCAACCTGACCCAACAGCGGGCCCTGTGAACTCTACTGTAATGATAGTAACATTAGTGGTCATGTGCCAGAAGCCGGGAAAATAAAAAAATCTACTATAGTCTGGTATCATACACAGTGCGCGCACACACATTTTGTTCCTTGGCCAGCACGATGCGTGCTATTTGAATCTGTGTCTGAATCACTTGGTATACGTCTTGTCGATGTTCGGCTGGCCTGGCGGGGAATACATGCGCATGCAGCAAAGCATGGACTTGGCGGGGGGGGGGGGGGGGGGGGGGGGACCTTTTGAGCGTGCGTATTGCGCAGAGCGAGCCCGTTGTTTGGGGACAATAAATCATGCAACACCAAAATTCATAGTCGGGTTCCACCTGCGTGTAGTGAACAATGCCCGTATATCAAGTTTAGTAGCTAGACACGCATGCTTACATGCAATTGCAAAATGATTTTGGAACCTCATACTCGATAAGATTCGTCCAGAAAATCGACAAGATTTGTCCACAAAATCCCACCGAAACCAACAAACAGTTGGATCAACAAGGACAGTCATCTATTTAAATCAAAACTTTCGACAAATTGCGACGAAGTGGACCAGTGGTTGAGTTTGTAATAAATGGCTGTGTGGATAATTCTACGTGTGGCTAGCGTGTTACGCACCGTGCATGGGGGCTGCTAGTTGGCCGGGCACACCGTTGTACATGTATGTACATGTACGGCATGGAATACTTTATCGTACCTACCACGGCACAGCAGTTTGTGATATGGTGACCGCAAAAACAAGTCAGTTGCATATTTATTTTGTTTAGTTTACTGGTTTTGCTGATAAATAGTCATGCATGCTATTTTACTATGTTCATTCTTTGTTCTGAATAAAACATTGCGGTCCCAACTGAATGGATGCAACTCAATGCTGTGTACAAATTATAAAATACAAAAGGTCCTGACGTACACATTTTCTTGGGTATATGCACATTTTTATTCTATAGAATATATAATATATATTGCCCTGACGGACCTTTTCGCCACAAGGGTTCTGATGAAAAACAACTAATTGTTTTTATGTTGCCTTATATGGAACGGGGTCCTAAAGGTAACGATTACCCAAAAATCCACTTTTAGGTTATTGGAATTGCCAAACTAGTTAGTGACATTACAAACCAACAGGTATGCCATAGATAAATGGCAGTGTTTTAGTTTTTGAGGGAAATTTTTGGGTGAAGCGACGATGAAGACGGCAAAAATGCAACGCGAAAATAATGATGGCGATCACCGCGACGCACAGTAAACACGCAAAACCGCGTTGATTCGCATGGCAACTGCCAAGTTAAAGCGCGTACGAAAATTGCATTTGCTACCGCAATAAACTGTTTAAAATTACAAAAAAAGATGTCGGTGGAATTGATAGAAGTCTGCTTTATGTTGAAAAAGTCAATTTGGAATGAGAAAAAATTATCCTTGCCCTCAAATTTGATCAAAACTAAAGAGGGGCCCCACACTACACAATCGCCATATCCCGACGTCACTTTTTTTCTGATATACATGTAGGTCCTAAGCCCAAAGCCTTTGTGAAAAGTCTTAACTTGTAAGTTGTTTCACTTTCCATGCATGCCAGGCCCGTTCCCTGACCTGAGACTGGGGTAGTCTAAGTAACTAACTTGGACCCTACTTAACGCTTTTTAAACATTTGGACATAGACCTGGTTGAGACGTCACAATGGTCACAAGGGATTGTGGGAAGGAAATGGGAGCAATTTTTGTGCGCAGTTCCTTCCCACAATCCCTTTTAACCATTGTGACATCTCAACCAAGACGTATTTGTGATAAGGTCTATGTTCTGGGGATTAGTAGGTTCCAATGTAGTCCGAGTAACTGGGACCCTTTATCGCCTTTTTTAACATTTGGACATGATCCGGCGATAGTAGGGTCCAAGTCAAGTGTGTGCCATTGGCTTTAGATTAATCAAAATTTTTCTGAAGACCCAACAAAAACATTCGATTTCACCCTTAAAACGGCCACCAAAATACTAGATGCGCCACATGAGGTACAAAGTGGAGTTCCATGATTAAGATGGAGGTACTAAGGTTCACTTACTATCCGGATAAAAAGTGAAATTTACTGTTTAATTCAGGGGAGCACCCGCAGGGCATGTCATCTTGCACTTGATACTGTAGACTAGAGTTCAACTATCGTTACCCCTTGACCTTTCGTGATGTCACTCCTGCGTGCGCATGCTTAAATGTATCGCCCAGCTTCTTGTATGTTTCCTGAACGGTATAATAGAGGGTCGTGGTATATATGCGTGTCGGTCACTTAGAGACGACACGCGTGAGACTCGGTTTTGTCTCTTGTGTTGTTTTGTTGTGTTAATAGGGGAGGTAGTTCTTGTTAAGATCAAACTGCTTGATTTTCATTTCATTCCAAGTATCTGGTGTGTCTGCCCCAATAATAATGCACAACAAAACAACACACAAACTGAGTCTCACGCGTGTCTTCTCGAAGTGACCGACACGCATACCTCTATTATACCGTTCAAGAAACAGTCGCTGGCATACGAGAAGCTGGGCGGTGCATTTATGCATGCGTGGGCAGGAGTGACATCATGCAAGGTCAAGGGGTAACGATATTTGAACTCTACAGTCATTGTGACAGTGTAAAGTGCAAGATGACATGCCCTGCGGGTGCTCTCCGGAATTGAACGGTAAATTTTTACTTTTTATCCGGATGGTAAGTGAACCTTCGTACATGTACCTCCACTTAATCATGGAACTCCACTTGTACCTGAGGTGGCGCATCTAGTATTTTGGTGCCCGTTTAATTGTGAAATCGGATGTTTTTGTTGGGTCTTCAGACAAATTTGATTAATTTAAAGTCAATAGCACACACTTGACTTGGACCCTACTATCGCCAGATCATGTCCAAATGTTAAAAAAGGCGATAAAGGGGCCAAGTTACTCGGACTAGTTCCAATGCAAATATCTGGATCAACCTCCAGTTAATAATAATAATAAAATAAAAAAGGACCCAGCAAAAACATCAGATTTCACCCTTAAAACGACCACCAAAATACTGGTGATTGTGTAGTGCAGAGCAACTTGATAGTAATTTAGTTAACTTTTTTTTTTTTTAATCCAGCAAGTGTGCTACTTATGTTTTTTTTGTATTATATTAATATTATTCCTATTTATTGTCATTATTATTGTAATTTATGTGTTTTTTTGCTTTGTGTATAGTTTTTATGTTTAACACTTGTGTTTTTTCCGTTTTTCTTTGCATATTTTACTTGCGAAATTAATAAATGAAATAAATGAAATAAAAATCCCTCGTCTTTCAATTTCCAGCTAATTAGGTCGAAAAAGACATTTAAAAGCCAGAAAAATCTCTTTGGTCAATAAAAGGAGTTAACAGTTCACATGTAAGCAGGGGGTGTAGGTATTTGTTGTAAACACGTGTAATTTTCTAAGGACACATACAGTTTAGCCTACATGAACAATGCTAAAAACATAAAGTACATGTATTTATGTAAAAATGTAGTCCAGTCTATTCAGCATTATGTTTTTTTTTCTGCTATCACACACACTGGTTGGTCATTCCATACATTTGGGTTCCAAAAGTGCAACATTTTTGGTGTCCGACATTTTTGGTGTCCCTGTTCCAAAGTGACAGATTTTGCAATTCAGGACACATTCTTAAATGCCTTCTATCTCCAAGAGTGATAATGTAAAGCAAAGTACCTGCCAAACAAGTAAAAAATAGTGCGAAGTGAATTTTAAATGATACTTGATGGGAAATTACACAGGTCAGGTGTAACGGGGACGCCAAAAAATGTCACACTTTTGGACCCCAAATTTATGGAATGAACCACATACTAACTACTATGCCATAATTCCCAATCTGAGTGGATACGATGGTACAAATGTATGCTGTGTACAAAGGCATGACAGATGACAAACCCAGGATTCACCAAATATAGTGTGCATAATGGAGAGTCAAAATAAACTTGGAAGTCCAGCTGTTCTGCAGTGAATTGCAGCCTGGTGCGCATAGTTGGTATTTAGAAAGCCTGCGCGACTGTATGGATTGCAGGCTAGCAAATCAAGTGGCAGTGAAGCAAATGGTTTTCTATTTTCTTACAACCTTGCATGTATTGTATGGATCTGTACGTGTACAGATCCTGAAAAAAATGGTGTACAGTATCTAGAAACCTACAAATGTATGTAGTGTAAACGGTTAAAACACCACACCAAAAAAACTAAATACTAGACTTGCTTGCAGTGTATTTCAGGGGTGAGATTTGTCAAGATTTTTCCTGATTGCAGGATTTTTTGTAGGATTTTTTTTAATGATCTCAGAATTTTGAAGGAATCTCGTTTGAAATCTGGAATTCCCGAGGTGTTAAACCCAAAGGTGTTTTTACCTGTAAAAGTGGGTATACATTGTAGACCAATAGAAACGGGTATTTTAAGGGCTGCCTTTAGGCAAATATAAACCATAGACCCTACATTGCTCGGGGGTTCTCAGTGACTCTAAAACACTGCAGATTTCGTCGGTTTCATTTTCGGCCAATCTCACCCCTGGTATTTGCTTCCAAGTTTGTCGTAACTAAGCCTGTTCGATATGACGATATTTCCCGATATTTCGATATTTTTTTCATATCGGAAATCATATCGGCCCCCTTTAAAAGAACACCGGAATATCGGGGAATTTGATATACCGAAGAATATCGCGATATATGTTCCTTTTGGCCGCATTACGTGTGGATTTGTCCAGTTTACTTTGCTCGAAATTCCAGTTATTTCCAATTATTGGAGGGTAGAATAGTATATAATGTATCATGATGTACCATGGAGGAATAGAAAGATACATACATGCACTAAATGTGTCGTTTCTTTGACCGTTTTCTAAACCCCGACATGACATCTCCGCTCCGCGCAATTTACCCTGTGCGCCGTACGTTGTCAAGTGCAAACAACGTCTTATTCCCAGTGTACAATGTACGTACCTACACGCTTGCGAACTCGTCTTGAGATCGAGGGGTATGGCAATTGTTTGCAATAAGGTCAAACCCTGTAGCGCATCTGCGCGGGCACGTTGCTTTGTTGCTAGCCTTGGTCAAGTGCAAGCAACCGCACTGAATGCCACCGTCTTTTACAATGGCATTTACAAAATAATTAATGCCAAAATGCATACTTAAAGTTGGTTTCTTGTTATCAGAACGTTTATACATACCCGTTCAACGATCTTGATATAAAAGGCGCATGCAGAAAATGTCGATCGTCGCCCGTTAAACACCGGCGTGCTTTGCGTGCAAATTGTTACCGGCACGGCATGCAGTTCAAGCAGACACGTGAAAAGTATCGAATATTCGGTCAAACCCAGATTCGAATAATCGAATACTAAATTCGAAAATGAACTGCGCTACATTTCGTACATATATAATGTACATGTACATATAGTGTGATTTGAAAGATGTACTTGTGAATTATGTATAGTAATTATGTGACATCTGGTGGAGCTGCGAAAGTATGCACTGATCCTGCTGTGAGTGTGACGGATCACAGCATGTGCCAGTCAAGGGTGTGACATTGAGATTGCAATCTTCCAAAAACATACAATTGTTGGAAGACCATGATCTTAACACACTGCCACAAACAGATGCAGGAATTTCTGTTTATTAAATTCAATTTAATTTAATCTTTTGAATACGGACGACGGCCATAGCCGCGGTTTGAAAAATACCTCCTGGCCGGTTGTCGTCTATATGCGCATTCCTGTGCATACTCGACCCATTCCTGTTTCAACTGCATTTAACAAGTACAATTTACATATCTTCCCAGTCTGTAAATTTGCACACTGCAGTGAATGCTGTTGAACACTGGTGTTGAAGTTTATGATTAATTTCATTTCATTTCATTTCATTTATTATTTCTCAGGGCAAACATAAAAAGGTACAGTACACAGATGAAAAAATGACATAAAAACAAAACATGACATGGTAACACCCCTGAAGGATTGCCAAATGTGAACTAAATCACAATCGAGTGGCTCTCCAAATGTAGCCATGCCAACATAAATACATGTACATATATATATGCAAAATGAAAAAAAAAAAAATGCAAGGCAATACTATAGTAATACAAAAAAAATACAAATTTAGTTATAAATAGGTTTGCTTACAGTATATGCAGGAGATGAAGTATATATAAATAGATATGTAGATTTCAAATACATTTATGATATTAAATCTCCTTAAAATAGATACATTATGTACACAAATAACAGATTGTAACAGTTCAGAATAGACCTAAAACATAATGACGTCACACTCAGCTTACATGCGCACAAGTCTATGGTAGTCTCAGGGTACCAGGCACCTTGTAGGGCCATAGAAAAGCACGCATGTAAGCAAACCAAGACTCTATGTTTCAGGTGCACGCCTATTTAGGATGGAATTATGATGGATTTACCGGGAGACAGAATATAATTACGCAAACTACTGAGAAACTTGGACATATTAATACATGTGTTTTGTACCTGCCCTTTTTCACTGCAGAGTCTTCCTGAGATAAACCATGGCAGATGTCAGCGCGCTCGTTTGTCAGCTGACGACGCTCGGCGGTAGCCTGAAAGCCGAGTCGGACAAGATTGACAAGGCCACGGCAAAGAAACTGAATGATGCAATCATCGTATTGCAGGGCGTGGCTAGGAAAGCTAGCGGAGGTAAGACGCCCCTCTCCTTTCCCCTCCCCAAAGTTGACCATTTTTGAATCAATAGAAGACTCTAAAAAGGAGCAACGGCTTTCGGTGTGGTTAAAGAGGATGGTGATTGCAGGGAGAAGTCTGCAGTTTTACGTAGATTGCATATTGTAAAATAAAACGACCAATTATTTCTGCCATGATAAAACATCAAGGTGACTTTTGGGAACTATTTCGTATCAAGTCCCCTCTAGTCCACTGGTGCCATTTGTCTAAAAGTCGTGGCTGCGGGCAGCAAACAAATCTGACGTCATAATTAACAACTTGCACCTTTTGTGTCGAGCGCTAGACACAAAAGTGGAGTTTGTGGCATGACGTCAGATTTGTTTGCTGCCTGCAGCGATGACTTTTAGACAAATGGCACCAGTGGGCTAGAGGGGACTTGATAACAAATAGTTCCCTAAAGTCACTTTTTTTGTTATTCCATGGCATAAATATTTTGCTTTGTTATTTTACAATATGCAATCTTCGTAAAACTGCAAAATAACGCAGACTTCTCTCGGCAATCCGCCCTCCAGGGCATGTTTGCTAGAACCCTGCCAGACGCATCAGATTGCATACTTTGTCACATTGACTTGTGTGGAGAGTCCCTAAAGTCGCTAATAGCCTTGTTTAGGGGGAACTTGCAAAAAAAAAAAAAAAAATATATATATATTAATGGGCTGTTAATGCATGACAACTTTTCCAGAGACACCGCCTTTCATAACTGCCTATGACGATTTCCTCGCGGAGCACCTTGGCAAGTACCTGAAACTCTCCAAGGAGATTGGTGGCGAAGTCCACGAACATGTAAGTCCCTCTCTCTTCCTCATGCTGTGCATGCAGTGGGATTGGATCCAGGGTAAAGCGGGAGGGGCTTGCGTCGGGCGGATAAAACTTAGAAGAGAGATTTTTTTTACCTTCCCTGACATCATGTATATGGAGCACTGTATGCTCAGTGCCTTCCGGGAGCCCGTGGAAAGAAATAGCCTGTGAATTTTTCCCACAGGCTCTCGGAACGCACTGAGCAGTGTTGCATATACACTACGTCGGGAAAAGGCAAAACGAGCTTCTAATAAGCCAGTTCGGTATCTCAAAGGTCAAAGGTTATTGGGGATAAAGATTTCTGATGATTGTCGGCTGACAGTCGTTGGAAATAGTCAGGTTCGCCAATCTGATAATTCCCTGACATCTATAAGTTGCTCCGTTTTGTCTAAAGTATGGTCAGGGAACCAGACTACTAGAACAGAATTTTTCTCTCTCTACGCAAACTACAGTTTTCCCATCATCTATGCGCACAAACAGGTCAGTGTTTCAGTTTTTGCTAGCACCGTATAAAATACTAACCCCCAAATCCATTTATTTCTGAAAATTACAGCAAAAGCAAATGGTGTATACTACCTTTAACCGTTATTGAGATCAATGTTCTTCAATGCATAACAAAATAGCGTGGATGCTGATATATGTAAGTAGATATACACTGTATCAGAGAGTGAAATTACTCTCAGACATTGGACGTTTCCCGACCATTTGCAAGATTTGTCCGAGGAAAATATGGCCGCATCCGAATTACTTGGCTGCGGCTTGAAATTATACACATGCCTATGGTAGTGGCTGCAGCCACATCATAATAGACTTGTGTGTAATTTCAAGCCGTAGCCAAGTAATTTGGACAGAGCGAGCCTATGGCTTGTTGTGACTATGGTTAGTACGCTATGCCATGGCAAAAGTTGACAATGGCGTAGTTTTGATTTTGACCCTCGTTATATTTGTTTTACATTTTGGCATGTACATGTAGTACATATAAAAAATTCTCAACTTCCATTCATTTGAAAATGGCTATTACAAGGCTGGTGGTGCGGTTTCCAAAAAATGTTTCTGAATTTGTTTCTGAATTTGCTTATGTACCTCTAAATTAATTGTATTCAGTGCAGACCAAAAGAATTGAACATCTCACTCACCAAGTTTGAGACCTACGGGATGATTTTAGACTTCACAGCTAAGGTCTGTGACCTTGGGTGTGAAGTCTCTCCAGATTTGGTGTACTGTACATCTGAAATGGGGTGAAACCATGCCCAAAAATCATCATGTAGGTCTCAAAAATCGGTGAGTGACTTTTGTAGTTTGTGCTGTATAAAATCTGTGGTGAGCAAAAAAATTCAACGAGAGTAAATTGCAGTCAAAATTGGAATTATTGTGACACCAACCTTGTAATACCCATTTTCAAATGAGTGGTGTTTGAAACTCTTTATATGCAGTACATTTCAAAACGTTTCAACATGAAAATTAATGAAATTGGTCCAAATTGCTATTAACTGGGCTGGATTGACCTGAAATATACAAATCAACAAAATTAGCTGGCCTAACACTTCAAACTTAACCCCTTGACCTCGGATATCATATGGGGGGTGCCGGGGTGCCAGGCCGGCTTGTGCAGCCAAGCGAAACAAAAACAAGATGTTTGTGCAGCCAAGCATAATGTACACAATAACCCCAATAACTGCAGAGATTGGCACAAATAGTAGTCAACCGGCCAAGTGGCAACTTTCAATCCGCACGTATTTGTGTCAACCGGTGGCAAGGGGTTAAGCAAGTTCTTTCTCAAAGAAAAAAACCAGTTTGAAACCAAGGCCAGCTGATTTTGATGATTCATAATATTTTAATCGAAATCCAGACTAATTATGACTGGGACCTTTTTTTGTGGCGATTTCATCACCTGGATGTACTAAAGATCACCAGCCGATTTCACGAAACCGTGCGCAACTTACGCCATGGCATAGGACTTACGCTATAAAAATGTTGCGCATCTGCGCTACATCCTTGCGATCCATTTCACAAAACAGTACGTAGCTGCGCAATGTTTTATTTGTTTTATACATCATGGACGAGGCTGAATGCCGTTTTTAAGACGACTCTTTTAGAACATTAAAAATCCATGGAACAGTCGTTAAATTTAACTGTGGGGCGCCATTTTGAAACTTTTCACTTTTGAAACTTAGCTCCGAAAAAGAAATTGATGGCAACTTGCGGAAATATTTCACAGGTAAACCTGCAGCGGATGATCATTTCATTACTCTCTGAAATAATCTAGTGAATTTAACCGTAAACCTCTTGGGTTTCATACCAAAAAAAAAAAATAAATAAATAAATAAAGACAATTTGATCCATTTCAAACTCTGTTCCGGCTCGAAAGACCCGATCCGTCTGGCGGTGTTTTGAAAACAATGCGTCAACAAAAATGCAGTGAATGGAAAGTATCAATAATGTGGTCAGCCAACGCTGTTTGTATCTTATCTATAGCTATCTTGTTGCTTAGTATAGTCTGTCAATGGAATGTGAACTGCGGTTTACGCTGCGGCCAAACTAGCTACGCGGTATGATAAAAAAAAGAGCGGGCGGGAGTAATATTGATCTTGAGAGAGTGAACGTGCTCCGACACTGGGGCAGCGGGAGTGGGCAGTTCAGTGAGTCCACCTCACACACGTGCCGTCCAATCAGCACACGGCACCCGCTCCATGTGTGCAGTGCACGTGAGGCTCTGTCCGGGGCTCCTTCGAAATACCAATGCTATTGCACGACATCGTAACTCGTAAGTAGGCCTAGTCACATAAGCCCTGCAGGATTATACCAAGCCTGGAACGATTGCGACATCGATGTCAAATTTCAGGCATCTGAAACATCTACTTTTATACTGCATTTAATTTCAATTTTCTCGTAAGTCAATTGACGTGAATCAAGTCAGATCTACAGCCGGCTTGCTGTACGCACGTGCAGAAAGTAAATCTTTCTTTTTTAGGCAAAACAAATTAGTTCTGCTTCCGATTAAATGCCTTTGGAAAATAGGGTAGGTGGGTCGGATTGTTATTTTTTCCCATTTCTTTTGTGTCCTGATTGATTGGGTGAATGTGTGAATTTCAGTCTGAACTATTTCCATTTACGCTACAAAAGCTATACAAAATGGCCACAAAAGTGATAAAAACTTGCCTTAATTAATGTCAAAAATATTTACGGTCGATAATTCTTAAAAATAATGGAGAATTTAGGTCGTGCATAATACACACAACACTATGCACATACAACGCCAGCAAAGACGGGAAACTGGCCAACACTGTCCGTTTGTCGCGCGGTAAGCGTGCGTGATGCACTCTGTGGCGGGCGACGAACCTCGTGTTGCGGCAGGAAATGTCGGGGAAACACGCTGCGCTATTACTTCAAGTACCGTAAGCGGTACAACCTCGAAATACATTCATGAACACGGAAAATACATACACAGACGAGAGATCAAGTTCTGTGAATTAATTTAACTTGCAGAGATCTTCTTTCTCCATCGATGTATATTTGGCATGTTTACGATGTCAGATCTGACCTGGAACTGCAGTGCACTCTGCAGTGTTATGCTAAATGTTGGTCAGCCATAATGCATAGACTGGTTGCCGCATTTCCATCATGCCTTCTTTGGCACTTTTAGTGGGCGGCGCGACGGGAACGGCGCGATGGGAACCAGTACAGCATTGCTGCATTGAGCATTACACACGTGTTTTCATCACGGTGATAGGAAATCACGCACCGAAGGGAACTTGTAATCGCGAAGGGAACTTGTAAAAACAACGGAGGTTTCTTCTTAAAAAAATAGCGAATGTAAGTAGGCAAACAATTTACAAGCGTTTTTTGACGTAAATATGTTGTTGAGAGGCGTTTTGTGAAGACGGAAAATACAACAGGATTATTTTTTTATTGATTTTTGTATTTTTTTTTTTACTTGCCGATAAAATGTTAAGGGTCGCGGACGTAAAATTAGGGTAGATTGGGTAACCCATGAAGGAACCGGAAGCAGAACTATTTTTGCGGGGGCCTTAGCGGCTGCACGGTGCACACAAGGACAGTACATTGGACAGTTTTTTTTCTTTCTGAAATGTCCACTTTCGGGTACCCGAGAACCGAACCAGTGTGGCGTTCGGGTACCCGGATCCAAAATTACCCGTGAACGCACAGCCCTAGCACTGGGTACCTTTTGTGAAATCGATTTTAATAATACTACAGATGTTGCGCAACTTAAGCAATAAATTGTGGTGTAAGTAGAGTTACTCAATTGCGAAAGGTTTCGTGAAATCGGCTGCAGAAGTTGTGGTTTATGGGTATACATTTTTGGTTCTTACAGTCACTCTTGGTTCAGAAGTGCTATACCTTACAACAGGAGTGTCTACAAATAGCAGCAAACAGCAAGCGCCCGGCCCAGGTTAGTTGCACCAATGGAGTACACCTCATATGACACTTGTAAATAGAAAATATTAATGGTCTTGGTGATCAACGAAGTTCCAATTGGGTGCGTTCAAGTAGCTTACCCGGATCAACTCGGGTGAAGGCAGACGGGTTAGCCACGAGAGCTGGGCTAATAGAACGCTCAAACGCCCCTCTCCTGTTGATGTCACCTTGCACTCGAGTCCGGCGATGGTGTAGTTATGGCCCCTCTTTATATTTGATCAATTTGGAGTCGAGGTTGTTTTTATCATTCCAAAATGAATTTATCGACCTGAAGTTTACTTCTCTCAATTCTAATGACATAATTTTTTGTTTATTTTGAACAGTTTCTTGTAGTAGAAAATGCAATTTTCTTACTTGTTTTGTGGTTGGTGTCTTGCGAATCAGTGTGGTTTTCGCCATCTTTATTTCCGTGTTGCATTTTGTCATCTTAATTGTCGTTTTACCCCAAAATGTCCCACAAAATTTTTTTAAAACTCTGCCCTCTATCTACGACATAACTGTTCGTTTTTAATGTCGCAGTCTAGTTTGCCAAGTCCAATAACTGAAAAGTGGATTTTGTTCCCTTATAGGAACAGGGTCTTTAACTACACAATCGCCCTTGAGGTCAGCCATTTTTATTTCCCCGCTCCAGTAGAATCTGTGGGTAGTCGGACTTCACTACGCATGCGTGTGACGTAATTCCACCCAGTGACCCTGCTCCGCGAGCAGGGTCTGTGGTGGCTGACCCGAGTGAGCCCTGGGTATGACGTCAGACCTAATCGAACGGCATGGGTCTAACCCGAGTCGATCCGGGTGAGCTACTCGAATACACCCAGAGTTGTGGCAGAATAGTAATGACCCCATGCGTTCGGCTGCCAAACAACGTGGGAAATAATAGCCCCCTGTCACTCTTCAACATAAAGCTGCAGGCCGTTTGGGAATGTAACAGCCCAAATACCCAGTACATTTTTTTAATCCGTTGCCTTTTTCTCAACAACAATGTTCGGTAAGTTTTGTACACAAAATTTGGGAGCCAAGGATGGTGTTCAGTATAGCCGAATGTTCGGTATAGCGGTGTTCGTTATAGCGGCGTTCCACTGTATCTACATGTATGTTCACAGCCTGAATTGTATTTAAGTCGATAGTGTCTCAAATGTTTGTCTGTTTTTTTGTGCATTTTTATTCCGACTCGGCAGAAGAATTACGCTGCCTTTTTTAAGCCACTTCACCTTCTTGTGGAGGAGGTAACCAACTTTGCAGACAGCAGACGGGGAAGCAAGGTTATCAATCAATTGATGACCGTCAAGGAGGGAATTGGTTGCATCGGCTGGGTCACTGTGGTAAGTTTGCCTGAACCGTTAACAACCCTTTCCTTAAGATCAATAGGCCTTTCCACACTAGACAAATCTCAGGTTTGATGCTGGCTTGAAAACAAGCAACATTTCACACTTGGCAATTTTCAACCCCAACCCCTCCCTCTCCCCCTCCCCCTCCCCCTCCCCCTCCCCCTCCCCCTCCGTGTGTTGAACTTGAACTTGGCCGCTGTGCACAGCCTGTTGTTCTACAATTTACGCTCCGGTGGGCACACCCCGAGTATAGAAATATATGAGGTTTCGGCAAGAAATATTGTACAAATATTGTTGAAATGAATATTTCAGTATTTGTGGCGTTTGGCTGTATATCAGAAGTTGGCTGCTATATTTTTCCGTTTTTTTAAATAGAAATTTTCAGCAAAAATAATCCCGGCACGAACTGGTTAAGGACTGGTAAAGACCTAGTAATTATAAAGACCTTCCAGTGGGACTGGTCTCGTAATGTTGAGTTTTTCTTCCTCAGGAGCCCAAACCTGGTATGTATTTGAAGGAAATGTACGACCAATCTCTGTTCTATGGCAACCGCGTCATCAAGGAATACAAAGGAAAGTAAGTTAAGATTTTTTACTTCATTTATTAAATGTAGTCTTTAACCCCAACCCTGATAAATCCAACCAAATCCAACATTGGTAAGAAGCTGTTGTCAACACAAACTACATGGTGTGTTGGATATTGTTGTATTCAGCAGGGTAGCAGCTAAATATACCTGTTGGATTTTGTCGTATTTAGCAGGGTGGAAGCTGAATATACCTGTTGGATTTTGTCGTATTTAGCAGGGTGGAAGCTGAATATACCTGTTGGATTTTGTCGTATTTAGCAGGGTGGAAGCTGAATATACCTGTTGGATTTTGTCGTATTTAGCAGGGTGGACGCTGAATATACCTGTTGGATTTTGTCGTATTTAGCAGGGTGGACGCTGAATATACCTGTTGGATTTTGTCGTATTTAGCAGGGTGGAAGCTGAATATACCTGTTGGATTTTGTCGTATTTAGCAGGGTGGAAGCTGAATATAGCTGTTGGATTTTGTCGAATTTAGCAGGGTGGAAGCTAAATATACCTGTTGGATTTTGTCGTATTTAGCAGGGTGGAAGCTAAATATAGCTGTTGGATTTTGTCGTATTTAGCAGGGTGGAAGCTAAATATACCCGTTTGTTTTTGTTGTACAGTGGAACGCCTCTATAACGAACATTGTTGATCCATAGATTTTGTTCGGTATAGCTATCGTTCGGTATAGCGATTTTCAGCTGCCATTCTGCCAACATGACATCCGTTCTTTGAAATAGCGCCCTCTTGCGTCGTGTTTGGAATGCGCCCTCTTTTGATTGTAAATCAACAAATTTGCTGGCCTGACGTTTCGAACTTAAGCAAGTTCTTTCTCAAAGGCAAATGACAAAGTACAAGAAACAAACATGTAGGGAACACACATGCATGAGGGGGTGGGTGGAGAAACACAAAAGAGGGATGCAAAGGAGCCTGGCAGTGGGTAAACATCAAAGGGAGAGGAAAGCACAGCCAGGAAGGCAGGAACAAAGAAGTGTGGTTAGGGTAAGGATGAAGGAGTGGAGAGATTAAGATGAAGGATGAAGCTGGGGAAAGGGGACAAAGAAGTGTGGTAAAGGGGGGTTTGAATAGAGGGTGGTAATGTGGCAAGGATAAACTGGAAATGGAAAGACAACCCCATGTGGCCAAGTGGGCAAGAGACCCCAAGAGGGTTTGCCAGTGGGATACATGTAATCTGTAAACAAATGACAATGGGAGAAAATTAAGAGTTAATCATTCCCTCATGCAAACAAATACCTGTTGTATTTTGGTTGGGTTCAGCAGGGTAGCTGCAAAATGCCAAGGCTGGTGTGTAGGTGGTACACTGCAGAATCCAACCAAATTTTGTGGATTTTGCAGGATTTTCTTTTCAGTTTTGTTGGAAATTGTTGGATTTTGCAGGGCTGTGAAGACACTGAAGGGGTTTAAGGTTAACAAGGGTAGTCCCGTTCAGATAACCCTCCTACTGTTATAACTATCATAACCTATCAAAAAACCTAAGCCCTTCCTCTCCAACAGCTTGGAGAAAGTTCGATCAAGGACCAATGGTTAACTAGTGGTTGGTTCGCGATGTACTTAGCGCATGAGCACTGAAGTTGAAGTGCGAACAACTCTAGTCGAACTATTGTCATGTCAACACGACCATGAGAAAATAGCGGTGGCTATTTCTTTTTACGTTTTTGGACGAGTTCAAAGATGAAAGTGAGACGGACGATATTTGCTCAGTTTATCAACAATGTCACAAGTGGTTCAGAGAAAGACCAAGTAACAAAACAACCATCGTTCACTGCTGCTGAATATTTACGTTTTTTCGCCATTTTTCTGATAACTGGTCCTCTCTGCACTGTGCTATTAAAAACAGCTATTGGTAACCAGCGATGCGACCAACCTCGGTAGGCTGGTCGCGAATCGTCGACTAGACTAGTCCAACCATCGTCGACTATCGTGCATTCGATCAGAGCTAGTCGAACTGTGGTTAACTATAGTCCTTGATCGAACTTGATCTTGTGTGTTTCACCCTAAAACTCTATATGTTTTGATAGGTAGGGTAGTTTGCTCCATTTTGGCACCGAGAGAGGGAGGGTTAATACTGTAAACTATTTGCCAAGGCCAACATAATTGTGGGGCTCTCAATAGAAAAGTTTCTCATCGCAAAAATTCATTTCTAGATTTATATAAATCATTGGAAAGAACACATCATAAGCTTTAAAATGACGAAAGAATGATTAAAATCGGAGCAGTATTAAAAAAGTTATGGTAATTTTAGTTTTATTAGATGATCCAGCACTATTCTAGAAATCAAGTGATGAAGTTTGTCTTTCATTTCCGCACTGCTGAATGGCTCATCAGGGGGTAGCCTTGGTATCTCCTAAAAGTCTCCTCATTGGTTTATTTGTGGAAATATCGGTCAGATTGGCCAATCAATGAAGCTTTAAATTGATACCAAGTTTGTTATGATTCCATTCAAAATGGCGATGTACACGAATTGAAAAATAACGAATCTTTTGAAGAAAATAAAACACAAATTCCGGTTATCAGTGAGTTACATGTACCTTAATACTAAAATCATTTTTCTTTTATCATTTTATTTTAGTAAAATTAAAAAAACCGAAAAGACAGTATGATTTTATTTTTACATAAACTAGCATTTTAAGCAATGAAACGAAAATCAAAAATGTTGAACCTCAATGGATTTTTGCCTGCAGCTAAAAACTAAGGAGTGCGACTTCCGACTGGTTCCTTGTAAGAATGGCGCAATTAGAGCAAACTCGTATGTTATAGTGTAGTGCAGTAGTTGCGTATTACTATCTGTACAGGGATCCGTGGCCACGATATATTGATCAGAGAAATTTCGGGTGTTTATAAGTATGCAGGGCACTCATGCACAATTGTAATCAGCCGACTGTACACTCACATACGACTTGGGCCATTTCGTGACTCACACGAAAGGATGGTGCAGTTTAACTCGTTCCTGCAAAAAAGTGGTGGTTGAAATAAGTTAACTGCATGTGTAAAAAGCTTGGAATTTTCTCCGTAAAAAAACATTTCATTTTTTGAAATTGGTCGAAAAATAATGATTTTACAACCATTCACAAATGCCTAGTAAAAATTGGCTCAGTGAAAATTGATGAAAATACTTTAAAGTGATTTTAAGGACTTTATCACTACTAATCATTAATTTAAATCTGAATAAGGCATTTGCCCACTTTCCCCCAAAATGGCTGAAAACGCTGTTTAAAATGGACATTTTTTTAGCATAACTTTGGAACGGAAAGTCTGATTTCAAAAATTCTTTCAGTTTTGTGTTTCTCTTAGCAAGCTCTTCAATTTGAGTCATAATTCAGTGGTATTGGTAGATGTTTTGAAAAAATAGTGTATCCTGCCTATTTTAAGATAATGTTAACATTTTGGTTTAAAAGTGTCCTTGAGAAATGTCTAAATGTTTGCGACAAAGCTTTGTACACATGTTCCTCTCTCCACAGGGATGACAAGCAAGTTGAGTGGATGAGATCGTTTATCATCTCCATCATGAAGCTGAAGGAATATGTTGATAATTACCTGACGACCGGCTTGATATGGAACCCAGAGGTAAGTAGTCTAACCTATTACTGGCCTAAGTATTAGCTTGACATACATGCCTGACATGTAGTTTGACAATCTGGCCTGATAGTCTAGCCTGGTGTAGCCGCCTGACATGGAAATCGGAGGCAATGGTCTAACCTTTTACTGGCCTGACATATTGGCCGGACAATCTGGCCTTGCATTCAAGTCTGGGATACTGGCCCGACATGGATCCCAAATGTTAGCCTTACCTTTACTGGCCTAAGTATGAGCATGACCCACCAGCCTGAAAATCTGACCTGATATTCTGCATGAAGCCTGGCCTACTGGCCTGACATGCAAACCTGGAATTCTGGGCCCGACTTGGAATGCGCAAGTAATTTTCTAACCTTTTACTAGCCGGCCAATATTTAGCCCCACTATTTCGCCTGACATTCCAGCCTGACTATCTGGCCTGATATGGAACTTCTGGGTAACAATCTAACCCTTTACTGGCCTGGCATACGTACCCTGTGTAGACAAATCTCAAATTGACCAAAAATAGCAGCGATCTCCGGGTTTGAAAGCGAGGATCTCAGATGCTGAATGTGCGCTGAGCTGCCATTTATGGAGTGATTCATTGGTGTACAAATGAATTTGTTGAATAGCACTGTTTTGTAGAGCACTGAGAGCCTTGCTTTCAACTCGGAAGTGTGCAGACCTACTAGCCAACAATACCAGTGTAGTGGGAATTTCAGTTACCATGAAATACAGGCTCATTGGTAGTATTGCGCATGCCTGAGTGAAGATAATTAGAGCGGCCGGTGACGTGCGAGAGTTTAACCAATAATAGGGAAAATGAGTCCGATTTTCATGGGAGTCTGATATTTAAATGACACCGGGCCTGACTATTTGGCCTGGCATTATAGCCCGGCGTATTGGCCCGACATGGAACCAACATGTCTAACCTTTTACTTCCTGACATGTTGGCTGGACATATTGCTAGCTTGACAATACTTGGCCCGACATTTTTGTTTGGCCCGACATTTTTGTTTGGCCCGACATTTTTGTTTGGCCCGACATTTTTGTTTGGCCCGACATTTTTTGTTTGGCCCGACTTTTTTTGTTTGGCCCGACTTTTTTTGTTTGGCCCGACTTTTTTTGTTTGGCCCGACTTTTTTTGTTTGGCCCGACTTTTTTTGTTTGGCCCGACTTTTTTTGTTTGGCCCGACTTTTTTTGTTTGGCCCGACTTTTTTTTTTAGCCTGGCATATTGCAGGAGTGAGATTTGTCTGGATTTTTTCCTGATTTCAGGATTTTTTTGTCAGGATTTTTTTCTGGTAGAAAATGCAGTTTTCTCGGGGGTCATTCCATAAATTTGGGGTCCAATTTTGGTGTCCCTGTAACATCTGACATGTATGAGATTTTTCAATTCAGGACACATTCTCCAATGCCTTCCATCTCCTAGAGTGATTATGGTAAAGCAAAGTACCTGCCAAACAAGTAAAAGATATTGCAGGGTTCCCATGGGTCATGGAAAATCCTGGAAAATCCTGGGAAAAAAAGTTGTCCTGGAAAGTCATGGAAAATTTGGAAAAATACAGAAGTCATGGAAAAGTCATGGAAATCAGGATCATGCAAGGGTTATTTTTGATGGACCGGTTTTGATCTGAGAAGGAGGCCATTATTAGTAAAAATTATTTTTTTCAAAAGCTAACAAATGGTTAGCCCAACATCAGCGGTTCATCAGTATCATAATACCAAACAACTTTTCTCTGCAAAATGGCGTTAAATGTCATGGAGATTGTCATATTTTAGTCATGGAAAGTCCTGGAAAAAATCCTGGAATTTGGTTTTCAGATTTCTGTGGGAACTTTGATGAAGTCAATTTTAATGATACTTGATGGGAAATTACACAGGTCAGGGACTCAAAAAAATGTCACACTTTTGGACCCCAAATTTACAGAATGACCCTTAAGTATTTCTCAGCCTTGCCTTACAAATCAAATGCCTTCCGATTGTTACGTAGATTTATCATTTTCCTCAAATCTCATCCCTGTTACTAGCCATGGATGAACAAATTTACTGGCCAAACTTACATGTACAATTGTAAGCTCTAAATCTACATGTACTTGTTGGATAACATGTACATGTACATGCAGCTTTCCCTATAGTCTGTGTGTTATAGAAAGGAAAAATACATGTTAACCCTAACCCTCCAAGGCATTTTGGCTAGAACCCTGCCAGACACATCAGATTGCATACTTCAGCCGTGTCCGCATTGGACTTTCTTTGGTAATACCTACGGAGACTGCTGTCAACTTTACCAAATTAAGTCCAGTGCGGACAGGCGGTATACTGCCCAAATTGTCAAGTGTCGATCGTCGGTTGTCCATTTATCCCTCCCGAGTGGGAACTTTTACAGGGCCAAGAGTTACGCGGCCAGTTTTACATTGCTGAAAGTCCAGTGCGGACAGCCACTGTAAATGTAAAACGTGCATTTTGAACACTGCAAAGTTTACGTGGCCAAGGACTTTCCGCGAGCAGTGTGATCCAAGTGCGGACGCACGGAAGAATAACTGCAGTGGAATGTTAACAATTACGCACAGTAACTGTGTACAATTTTAAGTCCAATGCAAACGTGGCTTTTGTCACATTGACTTGTGTGGAGAGTCCAGCAAAGTGGAGCTGTCAGCACAGATGCACTGTGCTGCGTCTGGCAGGGTTAGGGTTAATTAACCAGTTCGCGTCGGATGACGTGTATACATGTAAAGGTTTTGCGGCATTCGGAACGGATGACTGATAAACACGCGCTCAAGCGAGGCCGGAAATATCTTTCGGCGACCCGTTCGCAGCGAGCAAGGCCAGAAATATCAGGGTGTGTTACCCACAGATTTACGGCCTGATTCCGCCTGAACCCTGCTGGCATCGAGGTTCGTGAAAAATAATCCTGCGCCTGGGTCCTGTGAATGTCAAAATAATCCTGGCGTGACCTGGTTATTGTAATTTGCAAACTAGTGAATTGCATGTATGAGCACGACGTGTACTTACATGCACGTCATGTATGCAGTGGATACCTTTTTTAGACAACGCCATTGTTGAAACATCCTAATGAGTTTGTCTAGCTGCGTAATTATCACGTCATGTTTGGACATGCCATTTCTGCATCTTTTTCATACAGACGTTTTATTAACAAACGTAAAGTTGTCAGAAATGAAAGTGTCAGCGATAAATAGGTCGTAAAGGTTTGTAACACTTGGCAATATCGGTTGAAGGCTGCTAGTGGCCTGGGGCAATGTTGGCAAGGACAGAGTTTTGGGGAAAAAAAAATATTTGCAAGTGTTTTTTTTTATGTAGACCGGAACTAATTAAAAATGCCTGCCTGATGCTAGTAACTTTTGGACCGGAAAAAATAAGTTCGCAGCGAGCAAGGCCAGAAATATCAGGGTGTGTTACCCACAGATTTACGGCCTGATTCCGCCTGAACCCTGCTGGCATCGAGCTTTGTGGGGGTGGGGGTGGGGGAGTGGGAGTGGGGGTGGGGGAGTGGGGGAGTGGGGGGGGTGGGAGGGTGGGAGGGTGGGAGGGTGGGAGGGTGGGGGTGGAGGGTGGAGGGTGGGGGAGGGGGTTGGTAATCGGGTTAAAAAAGCACCTTTCAATAGTAACTGTGCCAACTTTCTAATTGAGTAATGTGTATTCACATGGCGTGAACGTAAATATGTCTATTTAGTTCGTCAGTGGTGTCAAAACAAATAACCAGTTGGAAAAGGGATTTGGGAAGATGTATGTGACATATACAAGTCAAACATACACTCTAAACCACAAGAATGCTGCACCAGACATTAGACATCGGCCAACAATCGTTGCAATACTATATAAATGTCCACTTTTCTTGAAAGCGACAGCACACCAGGTGCCATGATTACACAGGATGCTTGAGACTGCTATTTACTTAGTCTAGTATGGTATGTCGTAATAATTCAGTATTGTTTTTAATATTATTTTTTGCACATGATGTACTAACGGCATAATTTCCTGTAACCTCTCCACAATTGTTATTTTTTATCCGTGCTTTTTAAATTATTTTTTATTTACTTTTCTTGCATCAGCTTAGCTTATGACATGAATTTCCTTCGTTTAAAGTCACTTGTCTTGTCTGTCTGTGTGTCTGCTGCTGCTGCTGCTGCTGCTGCTGCTGCTGCTGCTACAGCAAGCCCTGGCTTATGAGAACAGCCTTGCCCTCTCCCATGTTACCCCATATTTATTCACATGATTCTTGATCTCATTAATTTGTTTCAAAGTTATATAATATTATTTGTGTTAAATATCCATACTTTTCTCGTTACGTAAATATTACTTCACTGTACTTTGTTATATGTTGTATTGTTTTGCTGGAGAGAGCAAAATAATTGTTTATGGAATTGAATTGAAAAGGAATGTTAGTTGAAGAAATAATGGGTGTGGGGGGGGGGGGGGGGTTTGGATTTCAAATGGGCTGTTTTTGATTTAGAAATCAACTAAAACATGAAAACCTCTTTAGAAAATTGTGAAAATATTTGATTTTTTTCTCTGCTTGCAATGCTATGCAGACGTTACTATTTTGCCTTTGGTGACCTTTTTGCTTTTGCTCATGAATATAGAAAACCAAGACCTTTAAACGTAATATAATCTTGCTGTAATTTTCAGAAATGAATGGATTTGTGTGTTTAGATGCTGTGGAAAACACTGGGAACAAATGCTGCTCTTGTAGTCTGGTTCCCAGACCCTACTTCAGACAAAACGGAGCAATTTATAGACGTCGGGGAATTATCAGGTTGTAGCTCACTTGCACGCATAACCAATTGCCAAACGAAATGTGGACTAACTAAAGGGGGCATCATTTGAAAAGAAAAATTATCTGTTTTTTTCCCAATGATGGTCAGCCGACCATCGCTGGAAATTGATACAAAAATTCCGCTTTTCTGGAAAATATGACAGCACACCAGGTGCCGAGATTTCACAGGATGGTTGAGACTATTATTTACTTAGTCAAGTAAGGTATTTCATAAAAATTCAGTAGTTTGGGTTTTATGATATTACCTTTAATTATTCAGAAAAAAACATCTAAATAAGTAAGGCAATTTTTATGATTTAAAAGTAGATTTTAATTGGCAACATTTTCGATATTGTTGCATATACTTGTAATGAAATCAGAGGCTGAAAGTAAATACGATTAGTGTACAGGATTTTTAAAATATTTTTTTCCCCCAAGGAAGATCCGTTTTGATGGATGCTCCCGTCTCTTTAAAAGGTGCATTTTAGTAAATTGACCGGCAAATCTGTCACAGCCGACTGACCAACTGCCATAATTATGGAGAAAGGAATAGACATATCTGTGTACTGTAGCTGATCAGTACACTGGTCAAGGCCTTTGGCATTAGTTCACAAAAGCACCACTTGAATCAAAATATTGAGTTTCACAAAAGCGTGGCTTACCACAAGAATGCAGAACTTGTCTAGTACATGTTGTAAAAATGAAAACACGGTAAGGTTTAAACAAGTGATACATGTAGTTTTAAGTGTTTTTTTATCACATATTTGGGTATCCCAACTCATGTTATCTACAAGTGTAATAAATGTTGTCAGAAAAAGGGGATCTTTATTAAGATAACAGAGAGCAGTGTTGTAGTGGAGACCATTCACAAGACCATTCACAAGACCATTCACAAGACCATTCACAAGACCATTCACAAGACCATTCACAAGACCATTCACAAGACCATTCACAAGACCATTCACAAGACCATTCACAAGACCATTCACAAGACCATTCACAAGACCATTCACAAGACCATTCACAAGACATTCACAAGACCATTCACAAGACCATTCACAAGACCATTCACAAGACCATTCACAAGACCAGCTTGTAACAGGCACAAGTAACAGGCATAAACCATGACAAAGGAATGCTTTTGTTACAGTTCATTTGAATAGCTTAAGACTTGGATTAAGACTGCTTGTATTGTGCTGGTCTTGTGTGGTCTTGTGTGGTCTTGTGATGGTCTTGTGATGGTCTTGACTACAACACTGATAGAGAGGTTTTGTTAGCTCAAGGTTAGTGCTTACGCTTACAATTAGCTCTAAACGGTAGGCGACGAAAATTGGTAAAAAATGTTCGTTGGTTTTATCCCTTTCTTACTTAAGTGTAGTGCGACCGCTATCCGTGTAAACAAGGTGATTACGTTTAAGATGAGTGAGGAAAACGTTAAACAAGCGCAAAAACTGATGAGGTTACGGGAACTAAACGTAGTCGTCTCTTAACCGCTCGCTAACAAAACCTCTTTAATATACATTTGGCAATTGCCAACATAAACAAAACAAAATGTTTAATTGTATCAAATTCCAGCAAAGGTTGGCCAACCATCGTTAGAAAAAAGAAAAAAAAGACTTTAAAAAAATGCTGCCCCCCATTTGACCAACTTTAGTTGTAGTCTACATTTTGTTTGGCAATTGGTTACATATCTGTGAGTGGGTGCAAGCCAGCTAGTCTAGTCCTACGACCTGATAATACCCTTATGTCTATTAATTGCTCCATTTTTGTCTGAAGTAGGGTCAGGGAACCAGACTACAAGAACAACATGTTTTTTTCTCTTTGTTTTCCCAGCATCTATGCACAAAACTTTAACCAGGTCGGTGTTACAGTATTTGTTTAAAAAAAATAAAACTTGTCAATAAATATTTATGAAGTCTATTTACATGTATCCATCATCTGCATGTCTGAAGCTGCTCTCGTTATAAACAAAGCAGAACAGAACAATTTGCAAAAAATATGCAAACATTAAACAGAAACCAGAAGTAATCATGATAAATGATTAATCAATACATATGACAATAAAGCTCATTTCAAAAAACTGATCTACAGTGGTGTGCAAAATGATTCGAACACTTGACATATGATCTGAAGAAATTGATATTTAATGCCTTAGAATGCCTGGTTTACATTTTTCACCTGTAATAAATAGAAAAGGTAATTGTTGTGAGCATACATGTAGCTCACATTAGTATCTGCCAGTCCTTTTAAGTAAACTTGACTCTAATGTTTGGTGTGTCCACCCTTGGCAGCAATCAATGCGGCACATCTTTCGGGCATAGTGTCTATACATTTTCTCGAGAGTTTCTACACTAATGCTGTTCCAAGTCTTCTGAAGTTCATTCCAGAGGGTTTCATTTGAATGTACATTGGTATATTGATTGCCATTTCATCACAAACAACTAAAGTACCTAAAATGTGCCAAGTGTTCGAATAGTTTTGCACACCACTGTGCATGTACATAGCTCTAAACAGTACGCGATGAAAATTGGTAAAACATGTTCGTTGGTTTTTATCCGTTTCTTACTTACGTATAGTGCGACCACTATCCGTGTAAACAAGGTGATTACGTTTAAGATGAGTGAGGAAAACGTCAAACAAGCGCAAAAACTGATGAGGTTACGGGAACTAAACGTAGTCATCTCTTAACCGTTCGCTAACGAAACCTCTCTAATGTACATAAATCTCTAAATCCCCCCAAAATGTTAGGTTTTGCATAGTGAATACCAGTAAAAATCAACAATTTGTGACCAAAGAGAATGTTCCTTATAGCCAAATGTTTGGTCTAGCAGTGTTTCTTATAGTGAGTTCCACTGAATAAAATCACCTTTTCCCCTCCTGACTCTTCAAATAACCTTGTGGAACAAATTCAGACTACTGGCTTCATAACAAATTGCCGATTTAGAGGAAGTGGAAACTAAACCCTTTTTTTTCCCTTCCAGGTGTCTAATACTAAATTCATAACCAATAATAAACAATACTCCCAACTTGACCCGACAGCAAGCCCCGCCCCGAAATTAGCTCCGCCCTTGTAATATATAATTGTTCAGTTTAATAAAAAAAAAGACTGTAGAGGTGTTGTGCAGAGTGAATCCATTGAAAAGCACCCTTTCACCAAGCCAGTCTTGGAGGTCCGTTGACGGTTTCGCCTCCTGTTTTAGCCTTTACAAATTCAACCTCTGGAACTAGTGGTCACCGGCGTGGTGGACTCTTTCATTCAAATTAAATAACGTGCAGATTTTTTTTTTTTTTTACTGGGAAAAATGAACAGATGAGTGGGAATTGCCCCCTGCGTTTTATTCCTTTCTGAAGGGTGCAGAGTTTGTGAAGCGTCACTAATGGTTTCGACACGGTGTGGTGGAAAACAAACAAATAAGTGAAATTGGCCCGGATCTGGGGAAGAGGGAGTTGGGGCTAATCCCTCTATTGATGGAGATAATTCCGGGGAATTTAAGGGGATTGCTGATCTTTGTGAGTTAAGCTTCCAATAAAGTGGCATGTCGAACTTCCAGAAATCGTTTTGCTGTTGGTCATTTTGGCATGTTGTAAATGTCATGGCTGTAAGTTACAGGATTTCTTGTGAGGGTTGGAAGCATTGTCAGGCAATGATTCTTCTGGTATAAGCATTCAGTGTCTGTGTGAAAAACTCTATGCTTTTTAGTTGGTGTTCACACAGGAGTCTTGGCTCATGCTTTTTGGTTTGTTGGTGTTCACACAGGAGTCTTGGCCCATGCTTTTTGGTTTGTTGGTGTTCACACAGGAGTCTTAGCCCATGCTTTTTGGTTTGTTGGTGTTCACACAGGAGTCTTGGCCCATGCTTTTTGGTTGGTGTTCACACAGGAGTCTTAGCCCATGCTTTTTGGTTGGTGTTCACACAGGAGTCTTAGCCCATGCTTTTTGGTTTGTTGGTGTTCACACAGGAGTCTTAGCCCATGCTTTTTGGTTTGTTGGTGTTCACACAGGAGTCTTGGTACATGCTTTTTGGTTGGTGCTCACACAGGAGTCTTGGCCCATGCTTTTTGGTTGGTGTTCACACAGGAGTCTTGGCCCATGCTTTTTGGTTTGTTGGTGTTCACACAGGAGTCTTAGCCCATGCTTTTTGGTTTGTTGGTGTTCACACAGGAGTCTTGGTACATGCTTTTTGGTTGGTGTTCACACAGGAGTCTTGGCCCATGCTTTTTAGTTGGTGTTCACACAGGAGGCTTGGTCCATGCTTTTTGGTTTGTTGGTGTTCACACAGGAGGCTCGGTCCATGCTTTTTGGTTTGTTGGTGTTCACACAGGAGGCTCGGTCCATGCTTTTTTAGTTAGTTTGCATTTTCACAAACTTATTTTTTGACTGTCAGTAATTGACATTTGCCAATGCATGCTTAAAACTTACTAGGAAGAATTTTGTATAGTTTCTGTTGTGTAAACCTGTCATCAGAAATAGAATGTTACAATGAATCGTGTGGGCGAGAATCAGAATTATGACTTACGGAATGAATATCCTAAATCATATGGTGGCCTTCTGAGTAAACAGTCAACAATATTTATTTTTGTGGAAAGTCGGTTATGGAGTTGTAAAAAAAATTATACATGTAAAGTTTTACAACTGAATGCAATTTCCAAAATTTATTTTTGGGGATTGTTTTTTTTTACACTAAGAGTATGGTCTTCACATTTAAATGTAGTATACACCATTTGCAAACATCAAAAAACAAAACTACTGAATTATTACGAAGTACCATACTAGACTGCAAGTAAATAGCCGTTTCAAGCATCCTGTGAAATCATGGCACCTGGTGTGCTGCTGTTTTCAAGAAAAGTGGAAATTTATATCATTTTCCAATGATTGTCGGCCGACAATCATTGGAATAGTCTAGTTCCCCGACCTGAGAATGCACTGACGTCTATAAATTGCTCTGTTTTGTCTAAGTTATGGTCAGGGAACTAGACTACTGGAACATAATTTGTTTCTATCTATGTTCCAAACATCTATGCGCACAAAACGGGTCAGTGTTTTACAGTATTTGCTATAGCATGATATAAAATACTAACCCCCAAATTTATTAATTTATGAAAATTACAGCAAAAGCAAATTTTTCTATTTTCTTGAAGGACGTGGCTATGACCGCATTTTCAAAATGTTGTTGGGTGGGCTTGGAATAAACTACAACGGCAGGCAATACATCAAATAGAAACCTGTAACCTGTACTAACCCTAACCTTCCCAAATCCTCCAAAATCCTCTTTGCCAAATGGAGGAATTTGGAGGATTGAGGGTCTTTGGAAGTTGAAGCATCGGATGATTTTGCAGGATTGGAGGGCATCAGAGGATTTTGCCAGTAGAGGAAAAGGATTTGGAGGATTTTGCAGGATTCAGGCAGTGGTCCGCAGTAACAACAGGCATGCAACTTTTCCTCGGATCAGCTGATTTCCTCGTTTTTCACTTCGCACTTATGCCATTGAAAATTGAAAAACACTGTACAAAGTCTTGTAAAGATTGAAATTTCCCGTTGGAGGATTTTGGAGGATTCAGGCAGTGGTCTACAGTAACAAACATTGGTGGATTTTGGAGGATTTTGTAGGATTCAGGCAGTGGTCCCCAGTAACAAACATTGGAGGATTTTGCGGGATTCAGGAAGTGGTCCGCAGTAACAAACATTGGAGGATTTTGGAGGATTCAGGTTACGTGTTGGAAAAATGTTGTAGGGAGTTAAAGGTCAAGGAATTACCATAATCTCAATTTTTAAATGTTGCTGCTTTTCACCCACTGTGTGGTACAAGGCCACATTGATATCCCAAACCAAAGCAACCACGTTTAACCCCTTGAGTAGGAGGCGCCGGGGTGTCGCGTCGGCTTTTGCAGTCAAGCGAAATGGACACAATGTGCTTGTGCAGTCAAGCGTAACATACACAAAATAGTGTATTTAGTGATATGTAGTACTACTGTTTGTTGCTAGGGTTGGAGGCAAAATGTCTGTTTTCATAAAGGCGGAAACAAAGTACGAACTACTCGTTTTCAGAGATGACACAATTTTTTATCTTAGCCATTCAATTCATTAACACAAATATAATTTACCCAGTAACTTAACTGTATTACATAGAAGTAGTACTCTGTAGTTGCAAGTATCTTGACTGCTGTCATAATACACTCAATCATCAAAGACAAAGAGACTCGGTGCTACAGAATACTAAGTAGTATTTCGTAGTACACAGGTCTTCACCCCAAATGAATGCCTAGGATGTTAGGGTTAATAATTTCTTAAAAAATGAGCTGAACGGCAACAAATTGCTATTAACTGACTGGATTGACCCTTTAATATGTGACCCGCTCTGCAAAAAGGGCACTGAAAAATACGTTGCAAAATTTGAAAATAGTGTTTTATATATAGCGGGAAAGGCCATTTTATAAGCTTTCATATGGTATATGTCTGAGGCCTGTAGCATTTTGCATTCACGAGATATTTTGAAATTTGCATGTTTGTTTTCTAAAATTTCTTGAAATGACTTGAGGAGAAATAAGCCATTACAAAAAAGAAGAGAAAAAGCAAAGCAATAGATGGATGCACTCGACACAAACACATTCTTCCAACTTTATTCACTGCAATCAAAGATTTTGGTTATGAAATAGAATAATATAGGTATCAAAGATGCAACAAATTCCCTCCTTTCAAAATCACTTGTTTGAAGAATTGTTCACCCTCTTCACATAGAACGGCCCATTATGCGTAAAAGCATACAGTGACTTTATGTGCCCCTTTTTGCAGAGTGGTTTACATATATGCAGATCAACCAAAATAGCTGGGAGAAAAGTTTTGAACTTAAGCAAGTTCTTTTTCGATGACCGGCCTTTATCGTTATCCCAGCTAATTTGGTTGATTTGTTAACTTATTTAGGTAATTTTTTTGTAAGATTATGAAGTGCAAAAAAAAGAATTTAATCCTTGTTGGAAGCGTTTTAAGCTTAAAGATGAAGAGCCCGCCTGATTCAGCAGTTTTAGGCAAGCTTTGATCAATTTCTCTTCACGTTCTCTCTGATTGAACCTTTTCGTTTTGAGGACATCCAATTGCCGCCTCCGTAAAAATCTATATAGCGGGGTGTACCGTTGACGGTGTGGTACAACTGGAATCAAAATGTAGCTGCAAAGATGGCCATGGTGCTTGGTTAAAAATGTGACCCATATTTTGCTTCGGTGCCATGTGAAAAACAAGAAACTGAATTTAAAATGCAAATTATGCTTCATGACCCAATTCATTGACCTTATGGTGAAGGACGTTCCATCAAAGGCCAAGCCTACGTGCCTGACGGCATTATAATAGCTCCACCCTGTGGGCGGTCCCAAAATATAGACCCTCCCACTTTTTTCCAAATTTCATCATTCACCTTGACTGCTTGTAATTGGCACAAATAAGGCTGCTGTCACAAAGAAATAACCGAGCGTTGCTGTAAACATGTACAATAACCACAGAATTTGGTATTGTGTGTTTTCAAATCTAAAGTTGTCCCTTCGGGCTCTCTCCGCACTGACCAAGTTTTACTTTTGTGAGTGCGAGGATTCAACCAGTAAGGTTTCTGCTCTGAATTCCCCCCTTAAAACAACTTTCCACATCATTTAATGCAAATTAAAAATCCACGGTCCCAAGAGACTCGGTGGGACTCGGTGACAGCCAGATGCTGGGGCCATCCATCTTGGATTGTTAAAGTGCCCCGGTCCACGGCATCACTACAATGGAAATGTAGACCTTTTTTTAGTCTACTTTTCTTGCCGCAGAATTCCTCTCTGGATTTATTTTTGTTACACATGTTGCAGAGCTACCTCGACTTAATTAGTATTCTGTTTACAAGCAATTTTGACACCCATGCTTTTTGGTTTGTTGGTGTTCACACAGGAGTCTTAGCCCATGCTTTTTGGTTTGTTGGTGTTCACACAGGAGGCTCGGTCCATGCTTTTTGGTTTGTTGGTGTTCACACAGGAGTCTCGGTCCATGCTTTTTGGTTTGTTGGTGTTCACACAGGAGGCTCGGTCCATGCTTTTTGGTTTGTTGGTGTTCACACAGGAGTCTTAGCCCATGCTTTTTGGTTTGTTGGTGTTCACACAGGAGTCTTGGTACATGCTTTTTGGTTGGTGTTCACACAGGAGTCTTGGCCCATGCTTTTTAGTTGGTGTTCACACAGGAGGCTCGGTCCATGCTTTTTGGTTTGTTGGTGTTCACACAGGAGTCTTGGCCCATGCTTTTTGGTTTGTTGGTGTTCACACAGGAGTCTTGGTACATGCTTTTTGGTTGGTGCTCACACAGGAGTCTTGGCCCATGCTTTTTGGTTGGTGTTCACACAGGAGTCTTGGCCCATGCTTTTTGGTTGGTGTTCACACAGGAGTCTTGGCCCATGCTTTTTGGTTTGTTGGTGTTCACACAGGAGTCTTGGCCCATGCTTTTTGGTTTGTTGGTGTTCACACAGGAGGCTCGGTCCATGCTTTTTGGTTTGTTGGTGTTCACACAGGAGGCTCGGTCCATGCTTTTTTAGTTAGTTTGCATTTTCACAAACTTATTTTTTGACTGTCAGTAATTGACATTTGCCAATGCATGCTTAAAACTTACTAGGAAGAATTTTGTATAGTTTCTGTTGTGTAAACCTGTCATCAGAAATGGAATGTTACAATGAATCGTGTGGGCGAGAATCAGAATTATGACTTACGGAATGAATATCCTAAATCATATGGTGGCCTTCTGAGTAACAATCAACAATATTTATTTTTGTGGAAAGTCGGTTATGGAGTTGTAAAAAAAATTCTACATGTAAAGTTTTACAACTGAATGCAATTTCCAAAATTTATTTTTGGGGATTGTTTTTTTTTACACTAAGAGTATGGTCTTCACATTTAAATGTAGTATACACCATTTGCAAACATCAAAAAACAAAACTACTGAATTATTACGAAGTACTGTACTAGACTGCAAGTAAATAGCCGTTTCAAGCATCCTGTGAAATCATGGCACCTGGTGTGCTGCTGTTTTCAAGAAAAGTGGAAATTTATATCATTTTCCAACGATTGTCGGCCGACAATCATTGGAATAGTCTAGTTCCCCGACCTGAGAATGCACTGACGTCTATAAATTACTCCGTTTTGTCTAAGTTATGGTCAGGGAACTAGACTACTGGAACATAATTTGTTTCTATCTATGTTCCAAACATCTATGCGCACAAAACGGGTCAGTGTTTTACAGTATTTGCTATAGCATGATATAAAATACTAACCCCCAAATTTATTAATTTATGAAAATTACAGCAAAAGCAAATTTTTCTATTTTCTTGAAGGACGTGGCTATGACCGCATTTTCAAAATGTTGTTGGGTGGGCTTGGAATGAACTACAACGGCAGGCAATACATCAAATAGAAACCTGTAACCTGTACTAACCCTAACCTTCCCAAATCCTCAAAAATCCTCTTTGCCAAATGGAGGAATTTGGAGGATTGAGGGTCTTTGGAAGTTGAAGTATCGGATGATTTTGCAGGATTGGAGGGCATCAGAGGATTTTGCCAGTAGAGGAAAAGGATTTGGAGGATTTTGCAGGATTCAGGCAGTGGTCCGCAGTAACAACAGGCATGCAACTTTTCCTCGGATCAGCTGATTTCCTCGTTTTTCACTTCGCACTTATGCCATTGAAAATTGAAAAACACTGTACAAAGTCTTGTAAAGATTGAAATTTCCCGTTGGAGGATTTTGGAGGATTCGGGCAGTGGTCTACAGTAACAAACATTGGTGGATTTTGGAGGATTTTGGAGGATACAGGCAGTGGTCCCCAGTAACAAACATTGGAGGATTTTGCGGGATTCAGGAAGTGGTCCGCAGTAACAAACATTGGAGGATTTTGGAGGATTCAGGTTACGTGTTGGAAAAATGATGTAGGGAGTTAAAGGTCAAGGAATTACCATAATCTCAATTTGTATATGTTGCTGCTTTTCACCCACTGTGTGGTACAAGGCCACATTGATATCCCAAACCAAAGCAACCACGTTTAACCCCTTGAGTAGGAGGCGCCCAGGTGTCGCGTCGGCTTTTGCAGTCAAGCGAAACGGACACAATGTGCTTGTGCAGTCAAGCGTAACATACACAAAATAGTGTATTTAGTGATATGTAGTACTACTGTTTGTTGCTAGGGTTAGAGGCAAAATGTCTGTTTTCATAAAGGCGGAAACAAAGTACGAACTACTGGTTTTCAGAGATGACACAGTTTTTTATCTTTCCAATTCATTGACACAATAATTTACCCAGTAACTTAACTGTATTACATAGAAGTAGTACTCTGTAGTTGCAAGTATCTTGACTGCTGTCATACACTCAATCATCAAAGACAAAGAGACTCGGTGCTACAGAATACTAAGTAGTATTTCGTAGTACACAGGTCTTCACCCCAAATGAATGCCTAGGATGTTAGGGTTAATAATTTCTTTGAAAATGAGCTAAACGGCTGCAAATTGCTAACTGACTGGATTGACCTGAAATAATTTCAGATCAACCAAATTAGCTGGGAGAACAGTTTTGAACTTAAGCAAGTTCTTTTTCGATTGCCGGCCTTTGAGAAAGGACTTGCTTCAATTGAAAACGTTATCACAGCTAATTTGGTTGATTTGTTAACTTCTTTAGGTAATTTTCTTAAGATTATGAAGTGGGAAAAAAAAAATGTAATCCTTGTTGGAAGCGTTTTAAGCTTAAAGATGAAGAAGCCCGCCTGAGTCAGCAGTTTCAGGCAAGCTTTGATCAATTTCTCTTCACGTTCTCTCTAATTGAACCTTTTCGTTTTGAGGACATCCAATTGCCGCCTCCGTAAAAATCTATATAGCGGGGTGTACCGTTGACGGTGTGGTACAACTGGAATCAAAATGTAGCTGCAAAAAATGGCCATGGTGTTTGGTTCAAAATGCGACCTATATTTTGCTCCGGTGCCATGTGAAAAACAAGAAACTGAAGTTTAAAATGCAAATTATGCTTCATGACCCAATTCATTGACCTTTATGGTGAAGGACGTTCCATCAAAGGCCAAGCCTACGTGCCTGACAGCATTATAATAGCTCCACCCTGTGGGCGGTCCCAAAATATAGACCCTCCCACTTTTTTTCCAAATTTCATCATTCACCTTGACTGCTTGTAATTGGCACAAATAAGGCTGCTGTCACAAAGAAATAACCGAGCGTTGCTGTAAACATGTACAATAACCACAGAATTTGGTATTGTGTGTTTTCAAATCTAAAGTTGTCCCTTCGGGCTCTCTCCGCACTGACAAAGTTTTACTTTTGTGAGTGCGAGGATTCAACCAGTTAGGTTTCTGCTCTGAATTCCCCCCCTTAAAACAACTTTCCGCATCATTTATTGCAAATAAAAAATCCACGGTCCCAAGAGACGGGCCTGTAGGACTCGGTGACAGCCAGATGCTGGGGCCATCCATCTTGGATTGTTAAAGTGCCCCAGCCCACGGCATCACTACAATGGAAATATAGACCTTAGTCTACTTTTCTTGCCGAAGAATTCCTCTCTGGATTTATTTTTTTTTACACATGTTGCAGAGCTACCTCGACTTAATTAGTATTCTGTTTACAAGCAATTTTGACACTGATCGATGAGTTTTTTCTTTTTCTTGCAAGGGTGGTGTATGTAGTTTTTGTAATTAAATTCTGGCCTCTGAGTGGTATGTCATTGTAGCACCAGAAGGAATTACACTAGACCACAGCACGAAGGACACGGTACAATGATCGGACACGTTGTTGTATGGAACCCTGACTTTTTTTCTGGGAACTAAGAACCATCCTTAACCCTAAATGATAAAATCCATCAAAATCCATACACCTGTTTTGGAGGATTTCGGCGGATTCAGGATACCTCCATATTGAAAACTGGGGGATTTTGATGGATTGAGGATTGTAAGCCTAGTGGTACTGCAGGATTTTGATGGATTCAGGATACCTCCATATTGAGCAGTCACCAAAACCAACTTTTTGTGCATGACAAAATAGGTGGATTTTGGCGGATTCAGGTTACTTTCTAGTATTTACCCAGGGTTAATCTACATATATCAGGCCTCGAAATAGTACTAGCCCGGCGTACAAATTCCAGCGAAAAATGCTCCGGGCTACCTAAACTTGGTTCCTTGGTTGCCCGGTGGGCTATTGAACAATTCAGTAACCTACCATGGAAATAGCTGGATTAGCAGTTTTTGCGAATTAAAATTTCTCATAAGATCATGCAGAACAACGACGGCCGATGCTCGACACAAAACTGTGCAGTGATGACAGAAATTAAACCACCATAACATGCAGATCGTTTTTATCCGATCCGTTCTTTGGGCAAACACGCTGGCGCAATCTTACCCCCAGTCATTCTGCAGTTTCTTTCAATAGTTTTGCGCGATAAGGATAGTTTGGGAAACGAGGTTGCTGCAGTTTTGTGTGGAGATTAGTACGTGTAGTTCAGTACAGTCCCACGTGTGGGCGCAGACGTTCACACACCCCATACACTTTACGGTACATAGATACTGTGGCGCGGCTTCGGCGCGCTACATACAGCACACTTTATTCCGTGTTTGTTATACCGACATGAACTATATGCTCCAGGATGACACGATCATGTTTGACGCACGCACGTACATTGTATGCTGCATCCTGCCTGTGCTGGTGATGCGTGTACAATGAACAAATGTATGTATAAAATGTCGAAAGTACCGTCGAATTTCACCGTTCGAAAACGGCTGAAACATATGCCATGGTTGAAACAGGAGGATCGGTCGAAGGAGATCATCCTTTATTGTGCTCTTTGCAGATCACAAGAAGCTAAAATTAAAGCTGTGCGGAATTTTTGTCTACTTTCGTTTCGTTTTTTTTTTACTTGGCCTCATTGTGTACAAATCTGCAACTGGGAAATTATTTGTTTTTGAATCCAACATACCCTGTGCAAGAACGTTTTGTTTGTTTTTGCTAGTCATTTTTATCATATTGCTAATCAAATAACAATATGATTAGCAAAATGTTTTCCTTATTTCCATCACATTACTAATAGTAATACCTGTTAAAATTTTGATCAAATTAATGCTTTCGGTAATAATAAATAAAACTTGACAGTACATGCCATCAGCCTTATATTTTCCAAAATATCAACTTCTTTATTGGTGAGCTAAACATATAGGGGTTTTCTTATTTTTTATATACGGGATAGTAAAACTCTAAACGGGCTAGTAAAAGCTTCAGTTAACTAGCCCAGTGGGCTAGCCAGGAAAAAAAGTTAGCGCAAGGCCTGTATATGAACCAAAATACTGTAGCAGACCAATGGCACATTGTTAGTACTTAAACAAACGAAATTGGAACATCAGCCCCCATATAAAGTAATGGTTAGGGGCAGGGATGTAGTCGAGTCCATCTTAAGTCCATCACAAGCCCTCCAGTCCTAATTCCAATCACAAGCTATTCAAATGAGCTTTGACAAAGGCATTCCTTTGTCATTGTTCATCCAGTTACTTGTGACCGGCTTTATGAAAGGACTTCTGACTGGACTTGCAAAAGAACTTGTGAAAGGACTTGCAGGGACTGGACTACAACTCTGGTTTATAGGCTAGGGGGAGGTGTGTCCATAGGTCTGAAAATTGGGAAAATGTCTTTATCTATTGAAGATTTCTCCTCTGTTTAGATCTGGACCCAGGAAAACCGTAAGGGTAGTGGGGCATGCAACATAAAATGTGGCCAACCCCCCCCCCCCCCCCCCCACCTGTGTTGTAGCCCTTTACCCAGAGTGGATTTTTAGCCTTGTATTAGGCGACTTCGATTAAACAAAAACAATTGTGCCAGGGCTCTACAGTCCAGAATTCCGTTGTTTTGAAATTGCCTTTGAAGGTGGAATTTGAGGGTTCAGGGCTGCGTGCCGTACATGAAAAAGTGTGCATTCTTAGCAGGGTTCCCGCGGCCTGGAAAAAAATCCTGGAAAAGTCATTGAATTTTGTAAAAGGGACAAAAGTCACGGAAAAGTCATGAAATTTTGTGAAGACCATCAGAAATCTGATTTGTTTTATGTACCTTACATAATGCGTCTTAAATTTTTCTTGTAGGCCTACTTTAGTCCGAGTAACAAGGACGCTACAGTTTTGATCAGCATTTTGATAAAATGGGTCCTGGATTTTCATGGAAAAGTCATGGAAAAGTCATGGAAAAGTCATGGAAAAGTCATGGAAAAGTCATGGAAAAGTCATGGAAAAGTCATGGAAAAGTCATGGAAAAGTCATGAAATTTTATTGTCCTAAAGGTGCAGGAACCCAGTTTTAGGAACTCTGCATGCTTCCTTTAATTACAGTTTGTTATTTAGACTAAGTGGCCCATTCAGTAGATTCCGCTAGTCTCCCTTGGGTCCTCGTGTACACAAAAGACTATTAGCAATATATTAATATTAAACTTCAAATGAAAACAAAAAATTACAACAACCGTCAGGAAAATGACAGTCCAAGAATACTGACTGAAACAGAAATATTGAGTTTCTGCCTCGGGTTTTCTAGTTTAAGCCTGGTTTCTATATAGTCATTATAATCGCCGACAACGCCGATAAATGGAAACGCTTCATCGGGGACTTTACCAACATGGACGGCGACAGTCTGCAAAGATCAACCAAGTTTAACTTTGCCGACTGTCGCCGTCGTGTCGTGAGAGTAGGCCCATTCAAATACACGTACTGGCATGCCGTGCATTCAACGATGTCTCTCACCGCTTGAGTGCCACAAATTTGACCCATTTTATCTTTTGACCAAGAAATATGAGCTTAAATGTAAGTAAAATAGCTGCCCGTAATTGAAATCTATCGAAATGAAATATCAGTTCAGCTTTCAGAAAAGTGTGAAGTACCAAAAAATGCCATTTCAGTGAGACATTTTCAATCATTCGGACGCCATTTTGTTGAAAATTTTCAGCCGAATGCCTTCCAGAACCGTCTCTGCCCGGACGTCTGCGACTTGCCATCTTGCGTGCTGTCGGCGTTCATTGCGAAGCCTAAACGGTTGGCTGTTACTGATGGGGTGTGCGAGGTTCTTCTTGAATGTGCTGTACGGCCGAGCGTATACGCCCCTTCCTCTTTCGTGTGAATGAAAGCTTTGTTTGAAAAAGCCCCATCTATTCATTACACTCCCATTCGAGAGCAATATAGTTGAGTAATGAATGGATTGTGTATGAGCAGTAATGCGGCTATTGACCCCTTAAGTACGGTTATTACAGTGAGGCGCCGAAGTGCTGTGTCGGCTTCGCAGCCAAGCGAAACGGACACAAAAAGCTTGTGCAGCCAAGCGTAACGAACACAATAATCCAACAATGGATTGAAAATGCAGAAAATGGCATCTATAGACGTCATCCGGCCTGGTGGCACTGTTTGTTTTGGCGCTATATGGCTTCCTCTGTATGCAAGGGGTTAACATCAACCGGCCCAGGTGTCTTGCCTCAAACCGTGGCTATGGCCGTCGTCTGGTTACAAGGGGTTAAAACTATAGTGATAACAAAACATACTACTACATGTATGCCGATGTTTCCTTTTCTACGGTTATGCAGGGCAAAGATCCAGTTTCCCCTGGTGGCGGTGCCGCACCACCCCCACCCTCTGGGGGTGCTCCCCCACCCCCTCCCCCACCAGCTGTGGAGGCCCCTGCTGCACCAGCCGGAGGCTCTGATGGTAGTGATCAGGCCGCGGCTGCGCTGTTTGCTCAGATCAACCAAGGTGGCAACGTTACCTCGGGTAAGTCAAAATCAATATTTGTGGCGTCCGCCAGGGAAATCGAACAAAAGTCACGTAACCTGTAATTTGTATGAAAATCGGCCCAAAAAATATTCACAATTCCTGTTTTTGTCAAAAGACTTTAGTTTAAAGCATATTTAATTAATAAATAAATGTATCGGGTATTTGGGCTGTTTGTAATTCCCAAACGGCCGCAGCTTTATGTTAGAGTGACAGACGGCTATTATTTCCCCAAGGAATAGAAGGGAAAAGCCAACTGTTGCTTTAGAATTCGGTAAGCTTAGAAAGTATGAACATGTAATGGCCGGCACATGTTCAATTACAATCAAAAGAGGGCCCACTTCAAATGCTACGCAAGAGGGCGCTATTTAAAGAACGGATGCCATGTTGGTGGACTGGTGGCTGCAAATCGCTATACCGAACGTTCGCTATACCGAACAAAATCTGTGGATCCCGCGATCTTCCAACTCATTGAAGGATGCAGTCTTTTAGTGACAAACCAGCTTAGTCCGGTGAGCCATGTTGTTTTGGACCCCCGGCTCAAGTACGTATGTATCCCTGTAATCCCTGTCATCTGCAGGTCTCAAGAAGGTGACCCCCAATATGCAGACTCACAAGAACCCGGAGCTTCGCCAGGGAGCCAAGCCCTTCTCGGGGTCTGGTGGAGGGGTCAAGGCCGTGTCGGCCCCGAAAGCACCAGCCAAGGCCGTCGCCAAGCCACCCAGATTGGAGCTGATTAACAAGAAGTGGGATGTGGTAGGTCAAGGGATGTTTCGTAAAGCCAGGGCCAAGTTCGACCAGTGACCATTTGGCAACTTTGCCCGGTACGCGAGATATATTTTGTGCACAGGTTTCCAGGCAAACTCAACCCATGCTTAACAAATGGTTGCTGCAGAAAACTTAGACTTAGATCTCCCCCCCCCCCCCTCCCCCCCCAAAAAAGAAACAAAATTAGGGTTTGGGCCGTTAAAATAGGGTAGGTAAGGGTAACTGGAAACATAACTTTTTGGTACTAATTGGTATTTAGGTCTGCAGCCAAACCACCTAGCCGAACTGAAATTCTCCAAACATGGAACGTCTGATCGAAGCGAACTCGATCGTTTTTTTTTTCCTTTTTCTATTAACACCTTGCGCCCGGTTGACACATGCATAATGTATGTGCGGATTGAAAATTGCCACCTGGCCGGCTGACGTCTATACACATCAATCTCTGCATTTTTGGGGTATTGTGTATGTTATGTTTGGCTGCACAAGCCTCTTGTTTCCGTTTCGCTTGGCTGCACAAGCCGGCATGGCGCCCCGTAGGGGTGTGCATTTACGGGTAGTAAAAGAACCGGATACCCGATTGAAAAAAATACGGGTACCCGGGTACCCGTTAAAGAAACCTAACCCAAAACTTCCAATCCTGGAAGTTGTAATAATGTCTTTCTCCGAGATTGAAAAGTCTGATTTCAGACAAAAGTCTGAAAAATCTCATGCCTGTCTATAGTAAACCTGATCACTACTCCGCCATTACATGTACATGTTCCGGCACATGCATGTGCCGGCATATCACAAAAGACAGAAGCTTTATACAGTTGTATTTATAGTGGCATGAGGCATGCTATTACACATGTATGTCTCGTCAAGGCTCTTTAGCCATACCCAGACTACAAAAACCACAACCGGTAAATTCCCTTTATTGTCAATATTCGTGAGCGTCATAAACATGAAATCTGTGCTGGTTTCCCATGTAGGCCTAGTCGTGTTTTAATTTTGAAAATTCCCGACAAATAACATTCGAAACCTTTCCTTTTTCATTTTCTGGGAAGTTACTATGCTATAATGTAAAGTTGTACGGGTACTCGATTCCATTATCTGGAACCGGTTCCTGACATGAACGGTCGGGTACTCGGGCACCCGGTTCTGATGCACACCCCTAGCGCCCCGGCGCCCCCATATAATACCCGTACGCAAGGGGTTAACCTTAACTGCCTAGATTTTAACAGGAAAAATGATGTTGAAATTGGATGATTCAGGACTGTTCGGGTTAAGAAAGAAATCTTTTGCTTTTTTTTTTGCTAAACCCTAAATACCACCTTCAATGGTAATTCATGTCACTCCAGAATGAAAGCCGCACACTTCCTAGAAAAACTTCAAAAACCACGAAAGTTACTGTTCTGGTGTCCGCGCGAGAGTCCCTATCACATAAACGAACGGAGAATGCAGTGCCTAGTCCAGTTCAAACCGTTTACTATCTCCCATCACGAGATACAAAAACGTACATGTTCACAATTCCGTCTGGGAATTGGGCCACAAAGGACTACTCGGCAGACACTCTCACCGTAGGAAATCCCCTTTTGCGTACACACACTAATTAGTTGGGGAATTGGGCCAGTAGTTTCACTGGTTCGCGCACCAACTTTACCACGATACACACCAGATGGGGGCTATGATGCATGAATACCAGTGGCACTAAGATGGTGGCACACACACACACACCCAGTCATGTAAACGGGTGCAATCGTGGACCTCCCATTGTTCCTCTTTTGTTTATACTCCAACTTTTTCGGAAGGCCTCCCATTGGTTTTGTACACGATTTTCAATCGTGGACGTTCGGTCAAACGTGGACCCCTTTGTCTACGCCCGAATTCTTTTGTCCTAGGTCCACGATTGCCGGCATATACAAACTCATCAGATTTAACGACAAATGAAGTAAAAATCAGACTTTCTTTTTTCGCTTCTATTTATTAAGTAAAAACCAGTGAGAAACTGCCAGCAAAGCACTTATTTTGTTGGCAAATGCATGCCGATTATCGACAGGTAGGAATAAACAAAAAAGGTAAAGGGGGGGAGGGGGGGTTGCAAATAAATGCAGTCCTGAGTATGCTCGCGGCAAATCCTTTTGAAGTTTGACAAAATTTGCTGAACCAAGCAAACATTTGAAGGTTGACAAGCGGTACTTCCATTGTCTTTTCAATTAACAGTGAAATGTAATTGTGCTGTTGTTTACAGGAATATCAAAAGAACAACAGAGACATTGTCATTGAGGGAGAGATGAAGCACACAGTCTACATCTACAAGTGCGAGAATTCCACTATTCAGATCAAGAATAAAGTCAACTCCATTACCATGGGTAAGGCTTTACACACTTATCCTTAAAGGCATTGTACATGATTGGTCTTTGTTGCAATTTTCAGAAATGGGCGGATTTGGGGGTTAGTATTTTATAGGAAATATCGTTCTACTTACCTGTTAAAAGTTTTGCGTTGTTGGATGGCGAAAAAAAACGAGAGAAAAACGGCGCTTGTTTTCAACCGTCGGGCTGATGATAGCCTTTAGTCAAGGCGCGCGTGGCTATGGCCGCGTGACGCGCCCGCGTGACGCGCCCCGGATATGCCATGGCGTTATCATGTCCGGGGCGAGCCACTCGCCTGGGTAGTCGCGCGCCTTTACTAATGGCTACAGGGCAGTTTTCCAACGAGCTGGAAATCGTTGGAAAACGATATTAATTTCCACTTTTCTTGAAAACGACAGCACTAGTGCCATCATTTCACAGGATGACTGAGACTACTATTAACTTAGTCTAGTAAGGTATTTCGTTATAATTTACCAATCGTGTACACTACCTTTTAAATGTAGTGTACACGATTGGTAATCCTCCAAAATTCTGTTTACTGAATTATCATGAAATACCTTATGAGACTGTAAGTTAATAGTAGTCTCAATCATCCTGTGAAATTATGGCACCAGGTGTGCTGTCGTTTTCAAGAAAAGTGGAAATTAATATCGTTTTCCAACTATTGTTTGGCCGAACAATCATTGGAAAACTCCCCTCTATTAACCGAATGTAGTTAATCCGTGTTGTCTAAAATGGGTTAACATTGTACCGAAGCGACGCATTGTAACTAGTAATCTTGGATGTTACACTCGGCCCTCGGCCTCTGTACATGTTATGTGACCGATTGAAAACGATCCCATTTACAAAAATTTGGCTTATTTTACAAGAGGGCGCCATAACAAATACCTCCTGACGGTTGAAAACGAATGCCGTTTTTCTCGTTTTTTCGCCATCCAAGAATGCAAAACTTTGAGCAGGTCAGTGGAACGATATTTCCAAATTCGCCCATTTCTAAAAATTGCAACAATGACCAATCATGTACACTACCTTTAACCCCTAACTCTCTACATCATTTTCCCTACATATAACCCGGATCTTCCAAAATCCTCCAATGTTTGTTCCTAGGGACCACTGCCTGAATCCTGCAAAATCCCCCCCCCAGTGGGTTTGTGACCAGTATCCCAGTGATCTCAATCCTCTGAAATCATCTAGTATCAGATTGGAGTAGAAACACAAGTTTTTCCTGTATTCCCACTTTTCCTACTTTTTCCTTGAAATTCCTACTTTTTCCTTGAAATTCCTACTTTTTCCTTGAAATTCCTACTTTTTCCTTGAAATTCCTACTTTTTCCTACTTTTTTGTCCCAGAACTCTGAAAAATGAAATCGCATTGAATATTTTTTCTAAGTGTTGCACACTGTCATATAAATATCATGAACTTAACGAATTGACCTATCGCCGTTTGTGAGTTAGCTACGCCCCTTAGACAACTTTACACACATGCAGCACATTACTGTGAATCATTGCATACGTGCTCTCTCTGACCGGATACAGGAGTTGTCTCAGATTTCTGAGACAACTTTGCCCACGTGTGCATGCAGACTTTCGTGTGACCACTTATTGCAAAAAGTGGGGAAATGGCTTTTCCCAATTTCCAGCATCTCGTTATAACGCGTATCTGAATAATGCAGACTCTCCGGAAACCACATACATAATTTTGACCGTCCGAGAATCGAAATACTTCAGAAATATAAGCAGAACAAACTACGCTAAACGGGCTTGGCCAATGTGCTGCAAATAGAATTAGTATATGAAAACGTGATGGGCCGGTTGAGCGTTTGCGTTAAATTTGACGTGTATTTGCATACTGCGGGCGTGTTTGTTTCACGCAGATCCGGAGCGCGATCAGTGATCCGGAGCGTCAAAAGCTGCTCCGGATCACGTTTTTAGTGATCCTGCTCGCGAGGTGGGTTCGCAAGATCCAAGATGGCGACGTGCGAGACGGACAGAGAAAAGTGATGGTATTTTTTCGTAGATTTGAAGCATTTAACGAGCTATTGTGACAGTATTTACTCATAATTCTTTTACAGTGTATTTTTGTTATTGAAGCTATGTACGATTTATTTACTTTTCTGGAAATATTAGTTTATCATAAAAATAGCCCTACAGAATCTGAAGCAGACGACATTGTCTTGTAATACAAATTCTCCCAGCATGCAACATATAGCGAGAGGGATTCGCGACCCTGTTTGTTTTCGTTCGGTTCTGGATCACCTCACCTCCCTGCGTTTCAACGAACAGGGCGCACATGCGGCCGAATAATGCCGTCTTTGGAATGTTTTTTTGTTTGTCCAAGATTTGGAATATCATGTGATGTTCAACATATGCTACGATTGGATAATGGTCATGAACGGCGATCGGTCAATTGGGTGCAGGAGCCTAGTACCGCAACTTTGCTTTCAAGAGCTTTGTTGAGGATGGAGCACAATGACTGTGTGTGTACTCAATAGGTGCAGTAATCGCTGTCACTGCATTCATTCCATATAAATAGAAAATGATTTGGATATCCAGGTCACCAATATTTTACATTTTATAAATTGTAATGACATCTTCCTGTTTCTATCATCCACTTATCACGCTTTAATGGTACAAATGTAGTATACATCATTTGCAAACTACCGAATTATTACGGAATACCGTACTAGACTGTAAGTAAATAGCAGTCTCAAGCATCCTGTGAAATCAGGGCACCCGTTGTACTGTCATTTTCAAGAAAAGTGGAAATTTATATCTTTTTCTAATGATTGTAGGCCGACAATCGTTGGAAATAGTCTAGTTCCCCGACCTGATAATTCGCCGACTATATAAATTGCTCGGTGTTGTCAAAAGTATGGTCGGGGAACCAGACTACTAGAACAGAATTTCTTTTCTCTCCATTTTCCCAGAATCTATGCCCACAAACCTTTAAACAGTTCAGTGTTACAGTATTTGCTAGCATGCTATAAAATGCTAACCCCGAAATCCATTTATTTCTGAAAATTACAGTAAAAGCAAATTGTGTATACTAACTTTAAGTTTTGAAAAACAACAGGAAAAAAAATGATTGGACAAATGCTAAAATCCCAGGTTAAATCAACTGTCTTTTGTTTATTGTGCTTATTTTTATCTGTCATTGTTAATGAGTCGGTTGAAACCTGAATAAATCAAATCAAAATCACCTAAGTTAAGTTTTTCTCGGAAAGTCTTATGCTACCGAGGTCAACGTTGTAGACTAGTTAGATCAGTGTTTCCACCTCCAGTCATCCCAGGACAGGTATAGGTTCGTAATGAAATGTTATTGTGGCATTCTGATATATGCAGACGGCTGCAAGAAGACAGCGTTGGTGTTTGACCAGTGTCTGGGGTCAGTGGACACCATCAATTGCCAGAGCGTACAATTGCAGGTGAGTGTCGCTGGTTCCCCTGCTGGTAAGAGGATAAAAACTGATTGTTATATCTCCGTCTTGGTTACTGTATTTTGATTGGCCTGGAACGATCACGTGTCCGGTCTATAAAAACGACTGGCACACTCCGAGCGTGATATCACACATCAGCGCAGCCAGCTAGCTGTTGAGCTGTATCATTGGTACCCACGCAGTTTTTACTTTACACTGTTGACGATGGTAAACTATAGTGGGAGCAGCGGACTAGCAGACGATCAGCTGTTTTGATCGCATGATTTGTTTGAGTTAATTTCCACCGAGCAAGGCAAGTTGAACTGAAACAAACTGGGTTTGGCGATAAAACAAAACAATTGTTGACTGCTGTGATGTGGGATATGACATTTTTACACCCTCGGGGACGCAGAGCACCCTCTGCTTCGCCCCAGATAAAAAACGTCTTATCCCACATCACAGCAGTCAACAATTGTTAATTCAATTATAAGCAAGCCATCATAGAGGAAGCCATCATCTGCGCACTTCCGCGTTTGAAAACGAGGATCTCAATGTCACAGTAAACAACTTTATGCTGATCGTGTGCCTGCGCTGCCTTATATGGCCTGATTAATTCATGCATGAATGAATGTGCTGAAAAGCGTTTTGTTTGCCACTGACATTCTCGCTTTCAACCCGGAAGTGCGCAGAAGGGGCTAATGTGAAATTCCTCTATTGGATGTCATTTTTTTTTTTTTCATTCTTTTATCACACCTCATCCGTAGATTCTGTCTCCCTATTTGCTCAGAACGTGTCACATGGTATTGTCTATTTTTACTTTACTAGCCCTCATACATATTCATGAGCGAGAACTGAATTCGAACTGGTCATTTCACTATCATGTACCACTGTAAATTCAAGTGGGAAATTATTTTCCTGCTTTGAGAAAAGGTGTGAAAATATTTTCCCGCATGTGTGAAAAGGCGTGGTAATGTTTTCATACTTGTGTGAAAAGGCATGAAAATGTTTTCCCACTTTGGAAAAACATTTTCACATTTTGTGAAATGAAAATGAATTCCCTGGGAAGAGAAATTCCCATTTTGAGGTTAACTTTCAATTGCAATGTACTGGGCCCAATTTCATGGCTCTGTTAACCACAGCTTTCCGCGCTTACGATCACCATTTTACTCTGTAAGCAGAGAATCCTTAGTTACGGGATGTACGCATGCTCAGGAGCCAAAATTCCCCGCTAACGCGTGAAATACGCTTGCCGTAAGCACAGAATTTTCTGCTACAGTAAGCGGGGATTTTTCGCTAACGGTAAGCAGAGCCATGAAATTAGGCCCTGTAGCCATCACTACACTGTGTGGTCATGACGACACAAGTAAAAAGTCTGTTAAAAAGTGGCTATCCAAAACTGCCCAAACGACTCGTCCCTTATTTTGATCAAGAAGGTTGTGGTAGCTTTGAGACGTTTGTGTAATCTCTTTGCGAAGAATGTTTGCATTGAGAATTGTCATGGTGATGCTCGTGTTCCAGGTGATTGGCAAGGTGCCAATTGTCAGCATCGATAAGACCGACGGAGCCATGCTCTATCTGAGTAAGGAGTCCTTGGAAACCGTTATCGTGTCGGCCAAGTCATCGGAGATGAACGTCCTGATCCCGAAGGGGGATGGTGATTATGTAAGTAGTCGCATCAGAATCTTCCTTTTCTGTTCCGTTTCATGTCCGTGCCGACACAAGATATCCTCCTAAAATATCTTAATTTTAAGGGATGCCAGTTTCTCCGGCCACGGCTGGAATTCCATTTTGTTCATGTTGTGACAAAAACAAAAGCCTGGCTTTCTGTCTGTCTACAGACTAGTCTGGTTCTCTGACCTGAAGATTCCCCGACGTCTATATCTAAGGTCGGGTAGCTACCGCGGTTTCAAATAGATCATGACGTGCAGTGTTAGTCCGAGTGACGTCGATGGCATCATTCAAATTTAATATTCTTGCAAAATCCAGTCGGCAAAATACTGCAAGAGTGTGGCATTGATTTTTCAGTTTTTATATATAATTGAGAATTCAAATTCTGTGATCTGTAACGGGCCTGACAGACATTTTGTGATAGCGAACATAAATGTTATAACAGCCGAATGTTTAATACCGAAAACAAGTTCGGAAAAGTTCGAGTATTTTCGGAAACTGGCAGAATTCTGCCCGTTTTCGCCACGTGACATTGGCGGCTACCGGACCTAATATTCATCAGAAATAGTCGGAATATTTTGGTCTAGGAACCAGACTATCTACAGACCGGGAAAACAAACTGGTCCGGGGAAGAATATTTGCACACATTGACAAAACAAAATGCTGGTGGACTGGTGTAGCACGTGACGTGTTGCAACCAACAAGAACCAAACGCTACACACCGTGCAAGTCTGCCCTCAACTTCTGGGCCCAATGGAGTTGCTAATTGCTTATGGAGTTGCTAATGTGAAGAATATCACACGGCACATTTTCCTGCTCGACAAAATTCAGCTGAGAACCCAAGCAATGTACCCTGTTTATACAATAAGCCAGTTCAGTATCTCAAAGGTCAAAGGTTATTCGGGATAAAATTGTGGACGTAATGTCACGCCATGTTACTCGTATGCCAATTCTGATTGAATTTAACACGTGCGCGTTGTGTGACCACCTTTTGCGGTCACACACACGCGCGTTAGGTCGCGCGGGTCATTCGGGATAAAATGTCATATTGCACATGCGCAGTTGAAATACCGAACTGGCTTATTCTGCCCTTACGGCCTACAATTTTGTGATAAATGTAACTGAGCTTGCGAAGAAATTATGTGCTACTGGGGAGGGGGTTAGATTCCTCTTGATTTTTCCTTATTTCAGGATTTTTAGTGAGATGTATTCCAAATTTCCGGAAGATTTTTGTTGGTCCTTAAACTGTTTTTAATCATTCCAAAATGACCCCCGCAACCTGAAACAGTCTCTTAATTCTAGTGAGAATATATTTTGCAATTTTGAACCATATCTTTTGTGTAGAAATGCAGTTTTCTTATGCATTTTTGTTTCAGCAACGGCATACAAATCAAATGCCTCCTAGTTTTTCGTGGATTTTTCAATTTCATAAAAACTCGCCCCTGATGCTATCCCTGTAAACACAAAATCCTTTGTTATAGGATGTATGCATATGCACATGACAAAATTCCCTGCCAACCCATAAAATAATAATAATACAGGTTCTTATATAGCGCTTTTAGCAAGATCAAAGCACTTTACAAATATTATTACCCCGGGTCATCGGGCCCATTAATCATTCCTGAAACCTTCTCAGCTCCCTTGGGGAGTACACGGGAATTCGCCAAACAAAATTAGAAGCCATTTTTGCTCTGGTGCTACGCTCGCGTGCAGCAAGTTGTTAACACCCTGTTAGTCGAAGCTGCATCGAGCGCGTGCGTTGAACACGCACGCGAGCGTGGTGCCACCACAGTAAATGCTTCTAATTTTGGTCGCCGGATTAGTCTATACAGCCCCGGCTGCTATTTTAAGCGCACACGGGCTAATCAAACACATAACCAAACCATCACTGCCCTCACAGGTACCCATTTACTCCTGGGTGGCGAGAAGCAACTTGTGACAAAGTGTCTTGCTCAAGGACACAAGCACCATGACCCCATCCAGTCTCGAACCCACAATCTGCAGTATCACCAAGATCTTGAGTTCAATACACGAAGCCACGAGGCCACAGCGCGTTACAGCGAAATACACCAATCGTTTTTGAAAAATTCTCTGCTATAGTTAAAAGTGATTCCCAAATTAAGGTTAACCCTCCTGTTCTCAAGGCCAAAATCGAGCCAGCTACCCTATATATCAAAACCTATCAAGTGACAGGTTGAAACACACACAAACTGTGAGAGTTGGTGTTTAGCGTTTTTGATAGGCTGTGATAGTTATAACTTATAAGTATAGGAGGGTTAACTTAATAGAGCCATGAAAATGGGCCCCACTCCATGATAACTGGACCTCGGTGGGCAGAGTTAACTTCCTGAACAGCCATGGCCGAGGTTTGAAACAAAGACCACCTGTCCGGTTGTCTATACGTACATTCCTACACGTACTTAATCCATTGTTTGCCTATACAGGAATCCGCCGACGCCATTTTTACAGTGGTGCCGCGCTCGCGTGCAGGCTGCCCGCGTTCTTTAATTTGAGTCGCGTGCGCATTTTGGCAAGTTGTAAACACCCTGTTGGTCGAAGCTGCGTCGACGCGTGCGTCTAACACGCACGCGAGTGCCTCGCCACCGCAGTAAATGCTTCTAATTTAGGTCGCCGGATTAGTCTATTGTTTGCAATATGTGTGGCTGCACAAGCCCATATTGTCATACCAGCCCCCCTATTCATAACAGCCGGCCAGAAGGGATTAACACATCGGGGGCCAATTTCATGGAGCTGCTAAGCACAAAAATTTGCTTAGCACCAAAAAAATCTTGCTTTATAGTAAAAACAGGTTACCAGCCAAAAAGCCATGGACTTTCTTGCTAAGCAAACAGCTGAATGCCAGCCACAAGCGATACACTTCACATCCAAATTTGGTTGGTAATCCTGTATTTACCAAGGAAGACTTTTCATGCTAAGCAAATTTTTGTGCTAAGCATCGCCGTGAAATTGGCCCCTGTATGTTTTTTGTGTTGATGGATTTTGTTTCCACATTATTTGAATACTTCCTTACAGACGGAGTTTGCACTTCCGGAGCAGTTCAAGAGCACGTACAATGGCAAGACCTTTGTGACGGAGTCCAGCGATTCCCTCGGGTAGTCTGTTTATGTAGCCATAGCAACACCGCCAGGAAATCTAGTCGCATCGGTCGGCTTTAGGTTCCTTATTGTTATACTTCACAGGTGTTATTTAGATTTCCTTTGCATGAAACCCTCTAAAAAGATTATTTCAGAATTTCGAACAGGTCAAGGTTTAATAGGGTGGACTGTGGTTTTACTTCCCTTAGTGCAGCCCTTGTCATTTTCAAATTTGGTCAACATTTTCACTTTTTCAAGGGGAGGGGCAGCCCGGGCTTTTGCAACGAATGAAATCCACACATGACAAATCCAATGTTTGAATTCGGAGGGGCTCAACCATTTCTTTCCCCAAAATGTTCAAAATTTGTTCAAAACATTTTTAACCCCATGAGTACGGTATTTTACGGGAGACGTCGGGGTGCCGCGGCGGCTCTGGCAGCCAAGCGAACTGCTACAATGTGTTTGTGCAGTCAAGCGTAACATATACACAATAATCCATAAAATGGATTGAAACTGAACAAACAGCGGCCAATGGCGTCATCCGGCCTGGTGGCCTATTATTTTTTGAGAAATAAGTTTGAAGTGGGGATTTGGGATTCTCACATTGGTGGCGCCATTTACACATGTATTATACCGAAATGTGCCATGGTGTGCCATCGCCTCTGATTCGTGCGACTGAAGAAAAAAAATTGGAAAAAAGCCAAGCCTGCCTCCCCTTGTGCCTCACTTAACCCAGAATATAAATCCAGCTTTATATAAAAATCAATTCCACTTGAATTGAGCAGAATTGAGCATCCTTAACTGCTCCTTATAAAACAACTAGTTTGTCAACTTCCAATACCTCGGGGAGCTAATATTCACTATCCATCCGAAATATACCATGGTATATTTGTTTGACTATACCTCATACATATTCAGTTGCCATTACAATTTCAGGAAGCCAGGAGAATATTGCTCAGCCTCAGAAAAGTTCGGCTCTTTTCCAAAGCAGTTTCAACCGCATTCTGGACGACTTAATTTTTGTAGAGGAGGCATCTTTATTGTCCACAATATTCTCTAGTTCGGTATCATTGAGCTCGGGAAAAATGCTGATAACATGAATTAACATTTACGTGTGCCGCCATCTTTTCATGTGTATGTAGCTAGGGCGCTGTTCGCGCATGCGTACTACACCCGTGCGACAGTTCCACGATTGCTTCGTTAAATCACATGCGTAGTAGACTGTCGCACGGGTAACCCATTCATCAGTCAACTACACATGCGTATTTACCCCGTGCGTGAATACTCGTGTGCGCGCTTGGTAAACAGCAAGAATAGCGGCTGGCACGTGATGGTGAATGGACCAGTGAGAATTCGATCATGAATATGTATGAGGTATAGTAATATAAACATAAACAATCGTCAAAGGATCTCAGCCTGTATACGACTGCTGCATTTATTTGTATTGAATTAGTTTTCAGTTGTGGATAGGCCGGGCCTGAATTACAAAGTGGAATTCTATGCAATCTGATTATTTTGATGGCATTTATACCGGCATTAGCTCTTTGCTCTTATATGTTGGAAGCAGAGCTGGATAACGTGTTAGCGTTGTTCAGCTCATAGACCTAGGATGGCTTACGATACTAATGAGGTTTAAATATTTTGTTAGATCTGCCACTATAATTGTCAAGGCAAAATGCGGTTTAACTTGTGATCAAGTCAGAAACGTTTGGGGTACATCTATAACCTGTGGCCAACCAGACGATCGTGAAATTTTTGCTAAGGCACGTGATTCTCTGAAGAATGTTACTATTTTGCTTTGGTATATATGTAGGATATGGTTGCTTTGCCATAAGCGTACGTCTTTTCACTACCGGTAACTGTAGTGGAAAATTTGTGCCAACTGCTGTTATTTTACGGGTTAACAAGAAACTTTGGCTTTGCGCATGTAGCTATAACAGTTAGGATTTAATGCTTACAAGATTCCATCTTGGAAGAGAAGAATTTGTTGCAAATTATAATTAGCAGCCTGCAAGGCAGTGCAGTTGCTCATTTGCATAAAAATGCATTGTCATTGCTTTGGTTAAATGCATGCGCAGCTGTGTGTTCGTTTACTTCAATACACACAGAATTTATTACACTCATGTGTACCATGGTCTGACCAATAGAGTACCGAAGTGATGACGTCAATCAATGCAATGTTTGGAACCAGAATACATTCTAAACTGCATGTGTTTGGAACCATTGCCGCGGCAACTGACGTCGGACTTAGGTACTCTATTAGAGAACAGAAATAACCATGAATATGCATGAGGCATAATTATAATGAACCTTCACTACGTGGTATTTCTGGTGAAATGTACCGTCAAACCAAAGGTAATCATGGAATATTCTGTTGTATGAATTAACCAAGGTTAAAGGAATAATTGTTTAACTACTTAAAATCAAACCACAATAACGTAGACTGTTATACCTTTTGAAAGTGACTTTGTCTGCAGCAAAGCTGTGCATAGTTATACATATTTAAAACTGCTTAATTGATTTTGGGGAAATTATCTGATCCTTGATGGTAGGGTTTGTAATGCATGTATATTGATAGCTGTACTAAACTGCAAAGTGAATATTCCTTTCTGATGCAATAAACCATATCGGAATAATACTACAAATAGGACTTTGCAGTGCATGTGCAGTTGGCCAATTTTGGATAAACAGTATGCGAGGCAGTGGGTTAACTGGCAGCCAAATTGGAACTATTCCCTTTTTCACACAGATTGTCCCAAAAGCAAAAACGAAAACCTTCACAGATCAATTCTTTTCCTCACATTGTGTCGTAAGATTGGGCGTCATACGTGGCTATACGGCATTCTTGGTTTATGACTTCTGGCTAGCGCCCTTGAACAAAAAGTGCTGACAATTTGTGAGACCACCAACGTGGGGCAAGGTGGCGGTATTCCGGAGGTCGCAGGTTCGAATCCCGCTCCTGCCAGTTTTCTTTGTTCACTTCGAAATTTTTTTCAGATTTACCTGGTCAGTTTCGCAATAAATTTCATTGATGCCCTCATCATGAAGGGACCAGTAGAATTTATTGAATAAACTTAAGTTTCAAACTGTTAGGAAAAAAAACTTTATTTTGTTTTTACTGGATCACAGCTCTGCCTCCATGTCGACTGATCTGTGAATTAAAAAAAAGTTTTTTTTATTATTTCTATTTTTTTGTACTTTATGGTAAATTGCATAAAAAAGTGAAAAGTTTCAAATTGTCAAACAATCCACAAGGGAAACTGACTAGGTAAATTTGAATACATTTTAAAGTAAACATAAGAAAACTGGCAGGAGCGGGATTCGAACCTGTGACCTCCGGAGTTGCAAATTGTTTAGTAGTTACCAGTTCCCACATTGACTTACGCACAAAATCAAGCCATGTTTATCCGGAAGTAACCAACTGCACATGTGCCATACAGTCATATTTGGAGTTCCGATTTGGATTTCCGATTTGGCTTATGGAATGTATAATCTTTTATACCATGAATGATTGTGACTGCAAAAATGAGTCGCTTGTTGCAAACTCTGGCTGATTTTTTGTATCTTTGTCAGAATTAAAGTTTGTATTAAATGCACCATTGGCATCCCCAGGATATTTTTATTTAGAGATGTGACTACTTTTAAATGAATTCCGGGAAATTATTTTGGGAAAAAGAATAAAACTTCCATGCAGATACAAGGCAAAAGTGCACTGAATATCTTAAATTTAAACAATTTTTTTTTGGAGGGATGGATTGGATTACAGTTTGCTTGTGGTAAATTCTCAATGAAGCAAATTAATGTGTAAAAGAACAATTTTGCCGCAAGAGTTAATTTTTTTGACAAGGGACTCAATTTTGCAGTGTGACAGATTGTAATATGAAGTTTAATAAACGTTAAAACCGTTCCAATTAATTAAAGATGTCTTGGTGAACTGCTATTCTAACGACCACATGTGTGCATTTTGATTTCTCTCTAAACAAATGGCTGGTTTTGTTACATTAAAAATATATTGTAAAATTTATATGCTCTTATAAAAGGTAGAATAACCACTAAAGCATGTGTTGATATCGTGTATTTGTTTTCTTGTTTACGGCAAACGGTGGCATCTTGTAAAAGTGACAGGGATTGGAAAAGGGTAAGGCCAGCGGCGTAGCTAAGTGGGGGGTGAGGGGGGTGAGGGGGGGGGGGGGGGGGGGGGGGCGTACCCACCCCCCTAAAAATCTCGCAAACGCAGAAAATAAGTGTCAAAGAAAAATACTGTGAGTACCCCCTCACTGTAACATCCGTCCCCCCCCCCCCCCCCACACCCCATAGTTTTGGAGAGAGCCCTTGCTATACGCTGCTGGCTTAGATGGGTGGACAGCAATTCATCATTTCCACCCAAATGGCCCTGAAAAAATGTTCCCTCCAGATATCAGTTTAAACAAAAGGGTGGGGGGGGGGGGGGGGGGGGGACTGTTTCTTATGTTGATGGTGTTATTGCATGAACATGCACTGCTTTGTATTAGGTAATTGATCAATAACTACACAATGAAGGAAAAAACAAACGCCCCTTCCCCTAAAAAGACAAACGATAAACAAGAGCAGAAAACGCCCCCCCCCCCCCAAAAAAAAAAAAACCCACAAAAAAACAAACACCAAAAAACCCCAAAACACAACAACAACAACAAACAAACGACAAAACTAAAGAAATTGAGAAGGGGGGATGGCCCCATCCCTTTGGTTAAAGAACTGCAATGTTTCAAGACAACAAGAAGCTCCAAAAAGCCTCGGAAGGGCTCTGGGTTTTTTAGAACCCCCCACTTTTTTAGGACGGAAATACCACTCCCATGCCAAGGCACAGCTGATCCCTAATTGAGATCACAGTTTTGCTGCAAATTTCCCCTTGTTTCTAATCCAGTCCCCCTACAAGTTTGACCTCTGTTTTGATGCCACTGACCGGCCCTATAAACCTCTGACTCCGTGCACTTATCAATTGTTCCCCACATGGGCGGCGGTCCTGGGGGTGGGGACACACTCCCAAATATTTTGGGGGAGGGGATGGCTATGGCAGTGTGTCCCCACTTGTCATATACATTTTATGGCTCCCATCCCCTCCGCCCCCCCCCCCCCCCCCCCCCCCCCCGCTGGGCCGCTCGGACCGCCCCACCCCAAAAAGTCTTATCGCAAATACCGCCTGGTTGAGACGTCACATTGGTTATAAGGGATGTTTGCTCCTGTTTCCTTCCCACAATCCCTGTTGACCACTGTGACGTCGAAACCAGGCGGTATTTGCGATAAGCTCTATACAGGGTTTCATTTCAGAAGTGCTCATGCAAACCCCCACCCTGGGGTTCAACTCTCCTGTGCACACCTACATGTACACACATACTGCACCGACGTCCGCTGGCGCGGCAGGCCAGGGTGGGTGGCGGCGGTCCGGGAAATCAGTTAACTATCATGCTGCTTTAATATACATTTTATCGCTGAAAATTCATCCGTTTTTCAATCTACTATTTTCAGAGTTTTTTAATAGCAGCAATCTGCCTTCCCCCATTCATTTTATATAAATAAATTTTACAAAAGCATGGCACTTCCACGCCCCACCCCCCCCCCCCCCCAACCTTCATAAAATGGGAGTGTCTTTTTGTTCAGTGTTTTGTATTCTGTTACAAGGCACGCGAAAATGAAGTCTGGCGTCTGATACCCTTTTAGTGTCATCAAACAATATTTGCAGCAGGGAGCCAGTCTAAATTTGGCGTACGTGCCGGCCAGGTGGGATCGTGTGTCAAATCAAATTGATCACAAAAGAGTGATCAGTTTTTCCCCCCGAAAATCAACCCAAAACACAGCCTGTGAAGATGGAAGAAAGCAGTGACAGTGACGCTCCCAACGTCAAGAAGCTCAAGGCGGATCTTGGCATGATTGGCCGGACGAAATCGCTGTCGTTCTCCGGTGGGGAGGACACTGTTGATACCGTGTCCAAGTTTGCCAAGGCGGGCCAGGGCTTTGGCATGGTCGGCACCGGTAAATGCATTGCCGTGTTCACGAGCGGGGGCGACTCGCAAGGTACTTAGGGGAAAGCGTTTACTTTTAATACTCTAATACTCCCATCAAAATCAGTCAGGAACTGCAAAATCTTGGAAAATCTTAGCGCCCTGCTCCCTGTAACTTTTTTAAGGGAACAAAAATCCACTTTTTAATATTTATTATTGGAATTGCCAAACTAACAGTTTAGGTCCTAGTAAAATAGTGACATTATAAACATGATACCTAAACCAACAAAGGCCTAGGGCCTATGCTGTAGATAAAGGGCAGGGTTTTAGTTTTGAGGGAAATTTTGGGGTAAAGCACGAAAATAAAGATGGCGATCACCTCGATGCACAGTAAACACCCCAAACTGCGTTGATTTTTGCTGTAAAACAGTAAAGCGTGAAAGAAAATTGCACTGTGATTTTCTACCGCAATAAACTGTTCAAAATTACACACAAAAAAGATGTCAATAGAATTAAGAGAAGTCTGCTTTTTTGTTGAAAAAGTCATTTTGGAATGAGAAAAAATACCCTTGACTCTAATTTGATCAAAACTATTATAAATGAGGGGCCCTACACTACACAATCGCCTCAAAAATAACCATCCATTTGTGTTCAGAATTTGTGTAGATCATTTGTACTTTAAGTCTTTAGTCCAAGTAACTTGAATTGGGCCCTACTTATCACCTTTGGGACATAATCTGGGGATAGTAAGGTCCAAGGCAAATGCCTGCCATCGACCATTATTTAATTTAAAAAGTCGGAAGACCCAACAAAATAGTAGATTTTCCACCCGAGTACAAGTAGAGTTCAAGGATTATTAGATGGAGGTACCAAGGTTTACTTCCAATCTGGATCTAAAGTGAAATTTCCCGTTAAAATTCCGAGCGGCACCGTGACCCTTAGTCATTGTGACCACACGTTTTTAACCTTCATGACCCGACTTCACCTCGCATATATCATTACGGCATGACGTTTGGACTTCTGCGCATGCATAATGTCCACCCGGCTTCCTGGCGACTGTTTCCTGAAGGGTACAACGGAGGTTCGTGGTATGTTTCGGTTACTGCGATAACATTTTCTTTCATAGCAGTTTCAATGCGTCTCTCTGTAAGGTTTTTGAAAACCTTACAGTTCTGTAAGTACATTTTCAAAGTGAACAAAGAAACTGGCAGGAGCGGGATTCGAACCTGCGACCTCCGGGTTACCGTACCGGCGCTCTACCAACTGAGCTATCTCGCCCTATGTTGGCGGTCTCCCAAATTGTCAGCATCTTTGTTCGGGTGGGCGCTAGTCAGAAGTCACAAACCCAGAATGCCGTATAGCCAGGGATCACACCCAATTTTACGATACAACCTGGGAAGCGACATTGTGGGGATCACTCAATGAGTTTGTGTTTCTGCTTAAATTTTCAGGAATGAATGCTGCTGTACGTGCTGTTGTTCGAATGGGTATCTATGTTGGATTCAAAGTCTATGCTATACATGAGGTTTGTGTTGAAGACAGACTCACTCTTTGGTAGAACATTTTGATGTATCCTAGCTGCATCTAACTTTCATGTATGTGCTGGGAGCTATTGGTTGATCTACACGATTGCACTGTGTCTTGATCTGTCATTCATGCAAGCAGTTGTCAATTGCACATGGCAGAGTTTGCATTTGCTACTGATCGTGCCGGGAACTTGCACTGTTGGCAGATGGTCAGCCCACTCGAGCATGATATACCGATTGTGCAAGTTCTGCCCCGTGTGATTAGTGAATTGCAAACCCATTCGGTATGCTCACACTCGGCCAATTGCGCAAACCTCTTCCTGCACAATCTGCCGATTGTACAACTTTTGCCCTGCCTGATCGGTAGCCCTGATCGGACGCCATGATATGGCATCCTAGCGCACAAAGTCAGCGTCACGGCCAGATGATTTTGAGCCGGAAATATCCCTTGTAAAAAAAACATTTTTGGAGGAATATTTCTACCCTTCGGGAACGATGGACTATTAACCACTTGTGTACTGATGACGCCATATGGCGCAAAAAAACCATTGCCACCAGGCCGGATGACGCCATTGTGCATTTTCAATCCATTGTTGGATTATTGTGTATGTCATGCTTGACTGCACAAACACATTGTAGCGGTTCTATTTGGCTGCCAGAACCGCTGCAACACCCCGACGTCTCCCATAAAATACCGTACCCAAGGGGTTAAACTGTTTAAAGAATATTTGTGCAAACTGTGATTTCTAGCATAGTCCTCCGGTGGAGTTTCGTGCGCTAGGACACCATATCATGGTGTCCTTCTAGGGCTACCTGATCCATAGATCAGCTGGCCAAACTGGCCTGCACGATCAGTAGATCACACAAAATCAACCTTGCATGATCTGCCAATGTTTGCGTGATCAACCGATGCTTGCATTGAATGATTGATCAGTACCGATCTATCTATCTATCTATCGCACAATGGACCATGATCGCACCCAGCATCTACATTAACCTTAACAGTCCTGAATCCTCCAATTTCAACAAGATTTTCTATATACCCTAGGGAGTTAGGGTTAAGGTCATTTCTCAAACTTGGGCGAGGGCTTGGGCTTGGGCTTGGGCTTGGGCGAGGGCTTGGGCGAGGGCTTGGGCTTGGGCTTGGGCGAGGGCTTGGGCGAGGGCTTGGGCGAGGGCTTGGGCGAGGGCTTGGGCGAGGGCTTGGGCGAGGGCTTGGGCGAGGGCTTGGGCGAGGGCTTGGGCGAGGGCTTGGGCGAGGGCTTGGGCGAGGGCTTGGGCGAGGGCTTGGGCGAGGGCTTGGGCGAGGGCTTGGGCGAGGGCTTGGGCGAGGGCTTGGGCGAGGGCTTGGGCGAGGGCTTGGGCGAGGGCTTGGGCGAGGGCTTGGGCGAAAAATGTAAACCAGGCATTGTAAGGCAATAAATATCAATTTCTTCAGATCTGTCAAGTGTTCGCATAATTTTGCACACCGCTGTAAATGTTTGCTTCTCAGGGCTACCAGGGCATGGTTGATGGAGGTGAGCGTTTTAAAGAAATGACCTGGAAGGACGTCTCTGGTATTATACAACAGGTAAGAAGTCCTGCTAGCCAGTGTTGTAGTCGAGACCTGAAAGTCCGAGACCTGAAAGTCCGAGACCAAGATCAGCAGTTGATTTCACGAAACAGTGCACAACTTACGCCATGGCATACATGTACATTTGCAGGACTTGCGCTACAAAATGTTGTGCAGCTGTGCTACATCCTTGCGATCCATTTCACGAAACAGTGCGTAGCTGCGCAGTGTTTTATTTGTTTTATACATTGCAGACGAGGCTGAATGCCGCTTTTATGACGACTGTTCTAGTACAACAATAAAAATACATGGAACAGTCGTGAAATTGAACTGTGGGGCGCTATTTTGAAACTTTTCACTTTTGAAACTTCGCTCCGAAAAAAACAAATTGATGGCAACTTTCGGAAATATCTCACTTAGCTAGCTAAGTCATCATTTTGGTGTTTGTGCGGACAACTTAAGCCACCTAAAACGAGTGCGTAAGTTACGCCATAATTTGTGGCGCAAGTCCGCGACTTACACACTGCGTACATTTCATGAAATCCCCCTATTCATGTGAATGAAAGCTTTGTTTGAAAAAGCACCATCTATTCACAACACTCCCATTGAATGGATTGAGTACGCACAGGAATGTGACTATGGCCGTTGTCCGTATTAAAGAGTTTAAACTACCCTAAACCCCCACATAGGGAGGGACTGTGATTGGCAGCGCAAGATGTCGAGACTTCCGGGAGCGGAGCATGCGGAAGAAGGCAGCGCTAAACCTGATCAAGCGAGGGATAAACAACCTGGTGGTGATTGGTGGGGACGGCAGCCTGACGGGGGCTAATTTATTCAGGCAGGAGTGGGCAGAGCATCTCACGGAACTCCTGGAGGGAGGTATTAATATCATTGTAATGCTTTTTGGTGTGTAGCCTGCGTCTCAGGCAACAGAGCTATCTTGGCCCCTGTTGGCGGTCTCCCAAATTATCAGTGTCTTTGTTTGGGGGAAGGGTGGGGGGGGGGGAGATTAGGGGGTGTGGGGGAATGGGGGGGTGCTAGTCAGAAAATAGACCGTAAAATTGGTGGGTTTCCTTGGTTGGGAGATGTGAATTATGTAACAGAATTAAGGCATTGACTTCAAGTTTGTAACTACTGAACTAAATAATTTATTCCTGGCGATCAGACACAGGTCAGACACATCTGATCCGTCCGAAGTCAGAACAACAACTCACTTATTATCGTGTAATTCGTACTTAACCAATGCATGTTTACAAATGGAATTACAGAACAAAGCATTCCATCATAACACTTACAATATAATTGTACAACGGCAGCGTTTAGCTTGCAGCGTGGCAAAACAATTTTACGCACTCCACCAAGAGAGGGGTGTTCACGCACTAGTGTGTTCACACACTGTACACAGCGGGTGCACATAAAATGTTCACGCAGGTGCTTAGCGTTCATAGCGTGCACGCACAGGTAATTACAAAGCGCATGCAATTACCAATAATCAATAAGCAATTGACTATAATCGATGAGCAATTATGACTGTGTAATTTCACAACAATACCATTTAGCCGGGGATCATGCCCAAACTTTACGATACAACCTGGGACGTGACATTGTGGGGATCACTCAATGAGGATACGACTTGTTGACGAATATAATATCATCTAACAAACGAGGGAAACTGACTAGGAAAATTTAAATGAATTTTCAAAGTTGAACAATTGTCAAATGATCACATTGTCAAATTATCAAATCTGATTGAAATCAAATTTGATTTGATCTGTCTTCGTGTCTCCACAGGAGAAATCACAGAGGCCGAGCAGCGACACTGCAGCCATTTAAACATTGTTGGGATGGTAAAGTATATTTTGAAAAAAACGCTTTCATGATTCAATTCAATTCAATTCGGTCGATTCACAACTCGGTGCACCGCCAGCGGCAAGCCGGGGAGAGGCCAAATTACGCAGTGCATCATGGGAAAAAGTCGATCGCAAAACCGGAAGTGGGTATCACCAATGCATCGACCGTACTTCTTACACCACTTCTCCGCTAAAATCTATCAACTCCTCTCTCTTCTTTTCCCGCACAAGGTATTCCCCGATTAGTCAGAAATTGCTTCAACTCATCCACTCGCATTCGTGCGAAATCCACCATCTAATACAACGCGATAGACGCGATGTCGACCCCGAAAGTGGGAAATTGAGTTGTGAATCGACCAAATTCAATAATGGTTTAATATATCCACCTGTCGCGGTGCAAGGCCGAATTACAGTTGGATTAACCCCTTGCGTACTGATGACGCCATATGGCGCAAAAAAACAGTGCCACCAGGCCGGATAATGCCATTGGCCGCTGTTTGTGCAGTTTCAATCTATTGTTGGATTATTTTTTATGTTACGCTTGACTGCACAAACATTGTAGCGGTTCACTTGGCTGCCAGAACCGCTACAACACCCCGACGTCGCCCCATAAAATACTGTGCTCAAGGGGTTAACATAATATAGATTAAAATAAGAATAAAATAAATAATACTAACATTAGGAAGGAAAAAATTACAAAATGTAACTGACGTTAAAAGTAGTGTACATGATTGGTCATTTTTGCAAATTTCAGAAATGGGCGGATTTGGGGGTTAGTATTTTATAGGAAATATCGTTCCACTGACCTGTTCAAAGCTTTGCGTTGTTGGATGGCGAAAGAAAGGAGAAAATAACGGCGTTTGTTTTTAACTGTCGGGCGGATGATAGCCTTTAGTCAAGGCACGCGTGGCTACCTGGATGCGTGACGCGCCCCGAATATGCCAGCCACTGATCTCTACACTAACTGGATAGGTCGCGCGGCCCTGCATGTGAAGCAACCGGAAGTGACTCCGCGGCCATATTGGGATATTATTCATATCTTTAATTTTTACCAACACATTCATATGCAGATACAATTATCTATTAATTTAAATTGTGTGTGGAAGGAGGTCTCCAAGAAGCATAAGCTTGTCGAGCGAAGACCCCACTGTGTATCAGGACAATTAAAGTTAAATAAGGACATAGACGTTGGTACAGAGCTAGTAACTATTGTACATGTATAAGGAGTTACAATTATTATTATCACCAAAAAGATTATTCAGCCTGCAAATAGTTGTTAAATAATTGGGTTTTAAATTTACGTTTAAAAAATGATGCATTAGATATATTTTTAAGAGAAGAATTAAGAGAATCCCACAGCTTGGGCCCTTCATGTTTGACAGTTTTTTTAGCTAAAGATATTAAAAACAACGTGCAGACGTCGGAACACAGAGATCAGTGATGCCAGCATGTCCGGGGCGCGCCACTCGCCCGGGTAGCTACGCGCGCCTTGACTAAAGGCTACGGGGCAGTTTTCCAACGAAACCTGTTGAATAAGCCAGTTCGGTATTTCAACTGCGCATGTGCACAAGGATATTTTATCCCGAATGACCCGCGTGACCTAACGCGCGCGTGTGAATTCAAAAGGTGGTCGCACAACGCGCACGTGTTAAATTCAATCAAAAATGGGCGTTCGCGTAAAATGGCGTGACATTACGTCAGCAATTTTATCCCGAATAACCTTTGACCTTCGAGATACCAAACTGGCTTATTGGTTTGACCCTCCAGGTCGGCTCCATTGATAATGACTTCTGTGGTACGGACATGACGATTGGAACAGACACGGCCCTGCATCGCATCATCGAATGCATAGATGCCATCTCTACCACAGCTCAAAGGTGAGAGTCTCCAGTGTCTTCCCATTACACCGATCCAGTAAGCCCCACCCATTACGCACATGGGCAATTAACACGTGTTCCTCTCTAATGCCACACTGCATGTTCCAGCCGCGCACGTCATGTGCACGCGGACGCATGTCGTACTTTTTTGCAGGCATGACGGACATAAACCACGAATGTGATTGGTCAGAACACCATCGGGCGACGCTCCTGGGTATTTAAAGGTAGTATACAACATTTGCTTTTGCTGTAATTTTCAGAAATGAATGGATTTGGAGGGGTTAGTATTTTATAGCAAACACCGTAACACTGACCTGTTTAAAGTTTTTGGTGCATGGATGCTGGGGGAACAAAGAGAAAAAAATGCTGTTCGTGTAGTCTGGTTCCCCTGAACTTACTTCAGACAAAACGGAGCAGTTTATAGACATCAGGGTATTATCAGGTCGTGGGACTAGACTAGCTGTCTTGCACCCGTTCACGGATGTGTGACCAATCGCCAAACAAAATGCGGACTAACTAAAGTTGGTAAATTGTGGGCAGCATTTGAAAAAAAAAGTCCACTTTTCTTGAAAATGACAGCACACCAGGCGCCATGCTTTCACAGGATGCTTGAGACTATTATTTACTTACAGACAAGTAAGGTATTTCATAAGAATTCATTAGATTTATCCTCTATTTATATCTGGACCCAGGAAAACCATATTAGGGTGGTTGGGCTGGCAACCTAAAATGTGTCCACCACCACCACCTCTGTTGTATCCCTTTACCTAGAGTTTGTTTAGTCTCGTATTGGGCGACTTCCATTAAGAAAAACAAGAGTGGAGAAGCTTTGTATAAAATGTGATGCGATCAAGCAAGATCGGTCGGAACTCGGCAATCCTTGTTTTGAGATATGGGCCAAAATATCTTAGCAGTGGAAAAATCCAAACAGAAGGGAAAAACATTCTTCTTTCACATGAAAATATGACGTATTATAAATGTGCTAAAAATGACTCAAAGTACTGTAACTTTAAACTTGATTTTCTCAGTTTCTTTCTTTTTGTATGTGCCGGTGTTCAAATATTTGTAACTTTTTAACCAAAGGTCGTATTCACATGGGGTTTTCACTAATATGGAGCTTGAAGTACGCTACAGATGAATAAATCCCAAAATTGACCAGGGCCTACTTCAGACTGATTTTGCTTGATCGCATCACAAATGTTGCCTGAAACAACTCCAAATGTCAAGCTACATTAAGTTAATTTATTAAAGGGTGATTTTCATAATTAGGTCATCACAATTCACTCTGATCTCGAGCCCAGTCACCAGCTATTTAAATGAACTGTGATGAAAGCATTCCTTTTATCACTGTAACATGTGACTTGAATTGGTAAATAATTGGTGGTTGAGTTTTAATTGACCTATCACCGTTCATGACCATTATCCAATCGTAGCATCTTGAACATCACATGATATTCCAAATCTTGGACAAACAAAACACATTCCAAATACGCGCATTATTCGGCCGCATGTGCGTCCTGTTCGTTGAAACGCAGTACGCGAATACTGGTCAACCGGCAGATCACATTTTCATTATACTAATTTTGTTTGCAGCACATTGGCCAAGCCCGTTTAGCGTAGTTTGTTCTGTTTATATTTCGTAAGTTTTTCCCGATTCTCGGACGGTGAAAATTATGTGAGTGGGGTCCGGGGAGTCTGCATTATTCAGATACGCGTTATAATGAGCGGCTGGAAATTGGGAAAAGCTATTTTCCCACTTTTTGCAATAAGTGGTCGCACGAAAGTCTGCATGCACACGTGGACAAAGTTGTCTCAGAAATCTGAGACAACTCCTGCATCCGGTCAGAGAGAGCGTGTATGCAATGATTCCCCGTAATACGCTACTGCGCATTTCGCGCATCGCATCCACGTGCAGCACGTGTGTAAAGTTGTCCAAGGGGCGTGGCTAACTCACAAACGGCGATAGGTCAATTTTACCATACAAGGGCCGACTTAGGATTGATACATGGATTGCTGCTCTTTTCACCGACAGCCACCAAAGAACCTTTGTGCTGGAGGTCATGGGTCGTCACTGTGGTTACCTGGCGCTAGTGGCCGGGTTGGCCAGCGGGGCAGACTGGATCTTCATCCCGGAATGGCCGCCAGAAGCCAACTGGCAGGAGAAACTCTGCAAGAAACTAGCACAGGTCAGGACCATGGTGATCAGGGGCCAATTTCATGGAGCTGTTAAGCACACAAATGTGCTTAGCATGAAAATGTCTTGCTCAGTAAAAACAGGTCACCAGCCAAAAGTCCATGTGATTTTCATGCTAAGCAAACAACAGCTGAATACCAGTCAAAAGAAATATTCCACACATGGAAATCTGGTTGGTAATCCAGTTTTTATCAAGGAAGCATTTTCATGCTTAGCAAATTTGTGTGCTTAACAGCTCCGTGAAATTGGCCCCAGGAGTGAAGTGGTCAGGGTGCTTAACCCCTTGCGGTCGGCTGTTTTTGATAGAATACTGGGGTACCAGGCTCTCGCTGTAAGGGCCGTGCAGCAGAGCGTAAAGACGGACGATAGGCACTACACTGAATAGAGTGTTCCTATTCATCGCACGCTGAGCCCCCTTCCTCTTTCGTGTGAATGAAAGCTTTGTTTGAAAAAGCCCTGCATGTCACCGGCTCTGCAAAAAGGGGGTAATAGGTCGCAAAATGTGAAAAATGAGTTATATAACATAGTTGAATTTGTCACATCCTAAGCTTAAATTTGGTGTAGGTTTGACCCCTGTGGCATTTTGTGTTCTTGAGATATCTTGACATTTGTATACTCCTTTTTTCCCAAGTTATTAACGGAAGTGCGTTTAGAGATACAGGCCTTTAAACACAAAAAGTGCAAGGAAATGAGATGGAAGTAATTTTTATGAACATTTATTTTTTCATCTTTATTCATCAATATTACTGTTTCTGAAAATCAATTATGAAAATATCGATATAACAGAAGCCAACAAACCAAAAACAAAAAATATCACTGATGTGAAGATTTTTTCGCCCGCTTTACATAGAACAGCCCTGTGTGTGTTTTCACATAGTGCGACATAATACCCCATTTTTGTAGAGCGGGTCATATTTGCTGTATTTGTCTGAACAAAATATGGCTTGTTAAGAATAGGGTTCGTGTGTTATCGCTATGCCAGGGCAGATCAAAAGCTGATAATCTCGAAGTTTTTTTTGTGTGTCCAATTTCACCCTCTGCTGAAATATGATTCCAAAGTGTTTGCTAAGGTTTTTTGTTGCAGAATTGTCTGAAGTGTGAGTTGCGATTCTTCATTGTCAACCGCAGTTGGTAAAAGTCGGATCTCGGACAAAGCCAGACGAAGACTAATAGTGTCCTTAGAAATAGAAACAAATGTGACCCGCTTTGCAAAAAGGGCACTTATGTTGCAAAATTTGAAAATAGTGTTTTATATATAGCTGGAAAGGCCATTTTATAAGCTTTCATATGGTATATGTCTGAGGTCGCTAGCATTTTGCAATCACGAGATATTTGGAAATTTGCATGTTTGTTTTCAGGAATTTTTTGAAATGACTTAAGGAGAAACAAGCTATTTAAAAAAACAAAAAGCAATGCAATAGATGGAAGCACTCGACAAAAACACATTCTTTTTCCAACTTTATTCACTGAAATCAAAGATTTTGGTTATGAAGTAGAATAATATAGGTATCAAAGATGCAAACAATTCCCTCCCTTCAAAATCACTTGTTTGAAGAATTTTTCACCCTCTTCACATTGAATGGCCCATAACTCGTAAAAGCATACAGCGACTTATGTGCCCTTTTTGCAGAGCGGGTCACAAATAGACTTTTTAATTGATTTCACGTGCCAAAAATCATGAACGCCCATCAATTTTCAGAATTTTTTTTTGGACCACAACAAGCATAACTGGACACAATTTCCATTTACGGCAAATTTTTACCCTAATGTCACCGAATACTACAAAATACTACTTATAAAGTAAACTGTAGTATGTAGTACTTTTACTACACTGGCCTATTAGAATTGAGTAGTATTTTGTAGTACAGTGTACTGGACCCCAAGTGAATGCCTAGGACGTTAAGGTTAAATTTGTTTACTGGGTTTCTTCAGGCTTGCAAGCTGCAGCGTGATAGATGCATTTTAGAGGAAACCTGTGGTTTACCACCAGATATGAAAGATAAAAATGATTGCCCAGGGTGAGTCCTCTACCGTTGTTATCGGAGTTGTGAGATGTTAACCCTAACCCTCCAGGGTATTTTGGCTAGAAAACCTGCCAGACGCATCAGATTGCATACTTTGTCACATTGACTTGTGTGCAGAGTGCAGCAAGGTCAAGCTGTCACCACAGATGCACTGTGCTGCGTCTGGCAGGGTTAGGGTTAACGTCATTCTTACAGCCCCAATAGAAATCGGCTTCTTTTCCTTCAGACCAGAGAGTTCGGGAAGCGTCTGCATATTATCATTGTCGCGGAGGGTGCCAAGGATCAACAAGGCAACCCGATCACTGCACAAGAGGTCAAAGACGTAAGTTGTGACAAGAAACGGGGCCGATTTCACAAAGTGCTGTGAACCGTCGTAGCTTGAGTTCTGATGCAAAACACGTCATTCAGACCATTAAAACAACAACTTACGGTTTGAACGCATCGTGAAACACATCGAAATTAAGGCCAAGTAAAAAAAAACACCAGTTGATCGTCCCCGCCAGCATCCTTTGAAGCCGCATCCTTTTTTTAAATGTTGAATTTTTTTTATTTTAAAGTGAAAATGCAATTGAAAAGAACACGCATAAACAATTGGGTGCTTCATTCAAATACATAGAACACTGTTATTATGGATATTTTGACTCGACTTGCTAGTAGAATAGCTAATATAAAAACTTGTTGTCATTTTAACATGAAAATTTGGCGACCATTTCTAATTGAAGTGCTTGGCGGCCATCTTGGAAAAAAATTAAAAATAAAGAGGCCCTCTTCCTCCTCTTTTTGAAAAAACCTGGACGATCAACTGGTCTTTTTTCCTACTTGGCCAAAGATGTGTCTTTTAATCAGGTTATAATGCACATGAATTTATCTATATGAAGTTAGGTACAAGTGATTTACCTTGAAAATAAAAAAGAGGAGCGATTTTCAGTCGGATCGTATTGTTTATTATTTTCCCGTCATCAACTACATATCATCGACTAGCATTTTTAGAGAAAATCCCAACGACTCTTTGCTGGTAACGGTACGACTGTTTCTTGTTCAGAGAGTGCATACATGAAACTGTCGTGGTGCAAAAAAATACTCTTGTGACACACGGTTGCTTATGAGTTTTGTGAAATAGATTGCAGGGTTCATCGCAGCTGCATAGGCCTGCGTCATTCTTTTTGTTCATTGTTGGTATACACCATAAACACATACTCTTTGACGCAGTCGCTGTAGATGTTAGAAAAATAGTACGGACATATGCTTTAATATGATAAAAGACATAAAAATACTAAATCTTGTATTGAACAAAAGCCCATTGTCAGCAGTTGGTTGTTTATACATAGTTTCACTGTTTCTGTAATCCATATCAGCTGATAGTCAAGCGTCTTGGCTACGACACCAGAGTGACGGTTCTTGGTCATGTGCAGCGCGGGGGCAATCCATCGGCTTTTGACAGAATTCTGGTAAGTGTTTAACAGTCCATTTTGGTTGCAAGGACAGACTTGTCCGTCAGAAGTTTCATTTAAAACTTGATTTATCAAAGCAATTTTCTGGTTTGGACGTTTATGTGACGTAGCACACTATATGCGCAGCAAGTCATCCCGTTTCATTCTGAGCTACAGGCAGGAACAACTGTTGTTCGAAAGGCTAGTATTGTGAGATACTCTTAAAGGTTTTTTCTCTCGTTCTGACTCTCTTTGGAAATCCTTACCTGTAACCTGCTTCCCTTCCACCTATAATCTTTCACAATTCAATCGAAACGTGAATGGATACCTCCTATCCCTGTGATTTCTGTCTTTTCTTGTCTTTTGTAGCCCACACCTTGAGTGGAGTTTTGGCCTTGCGTTGGGCGATATCCATAAACACAAAAAGAAATAAATCTTTTCAGTCGAGTTGTGAATGTTAGGCATTGTAATAAGACGCAGCGTGTAAGGTTTACATTGGGTGATGTTAGCAGCAGTACTTTGTCTTGACAGCTGTCTGCCGTTTCGTGCCCTTGCAGGCGTGTCGTATGGGAGCTGAAGCTGTCCTCTCATTGGTCGAAGCAGATGAAGAAACGCCTGCGTACGTCGTCACCCTAGACGGAAACAAGTCCGTCAGAATGCCCCTGATGGATTGTGTTAAAAGAGTAAGTTGTCCAAACAAGTTTGGTAGATCAAAGAAGGTATACCTCCTCCACCCGATCTTTCCTAATGCTCAGTTGTACCTGCCAAAATGATGTTGGTCCCGGTTATTTTAAAACGGGATAACTGATCTACTCATTATAGGTAGTGTAGTGTTTCTCTTTTATTTATATAAGGTTACTATTGTTCGTGTTTACGCTCGGCTGCACATCCATTTCAGTGAGAGCGTAGCACCCCCGCAATTTCATCAATAACAGCCGACCGCAAGGGGTTAACCCCTTGCCACCGGTTGACACAAATACGTGCAGATTGAAATTGCCACCTGGCCGGGTGACGTCTATACACGTCAAATTCTGCATTTTCAATCCATTATTGGGGTATTGTGTACGTTATGCTTGGCTGCACAAGCCTCTTGTTTCCATTTTGCTTGGCTGCACAAGCCGGCCTGGCGCCCATATGAAATCCGGTGTCAAGGGGTTAAGGAAATTCCTTGATGGTCAAGCTCTTCGACGTGCTAGTCACTGACCAACTTCTGACAGAACCCCTGTTGGCCTGTAGAAGCGTCTGGGATAGGAAACAGTTGATAATAAGATAAACATTTGCGGGAGAACCAGGCGGCAATGTCTTTTGTGAGTTTGTATGGTTCTGAAAGGAACCGGGGAAACTCAACGTTTCGGACAGTTTACAAATACTACATGGTTAGAGGGGAAATAGGGCAATCTATTTTTCCCGAGGTACTGGCTACAGGCCTACCACCCCGAACCCGGAGGGTGAGGGGTGGTAGGCCTGTAGAGCCAGTACCGAGGGGAAATGGATGTTCTATTTCCCCCCGACATAAACCATGTAGTATTTGTTTTATTGCACCTTCTAAATATTCATGAGCTAAGGGTACCAATTCATGAAATGTAAACATAAAATACGACTTACCTGTTTAGATTCCATCTCCAACTTGAGTCCATTTTTCATGCAAACAGTCGAACTTCCTTCAATAACTGAAAGTTCAACAAATTTTACAGTTTTCTTTTTCTTTGCTAGGAGTCTGCTGGTGAATTTGCAAGTAGCAGTTGTAGAAATTGGACGTGTTTGTGTTTCTCACACTTCTACTCGTAGCACTGTGGCTCAGTCCTAATACTTACATGATTGGATTTTGACTCCGGGGGATGAGGTTGTAGAGAAAAATAGTAAAAAAAATAACACCCCTTTTTTGAAACAGATAAATTTGTTTTGGTTGCGTCATTCTTGACTGACCAATGAATTGGTACCATTAGCCCATGAATATTTAGAAGGTGTAATAATTTAGTTTGCCCATCATCGGGAGAAGATTGATAATCCAAAATTCAAATGTCGTTTCACCTGTTGCAGACCCAAGCAGTTGCTGAGGCATTGAGAGAGGGCAAGTTTCAGATGGCAGCAGATCTGAGAGGAAGGTAGTGAAGTCTAAAAGTGTTAATATCAGTGGCTCTTAAAGTTGTGCGATCTGGAGCAAATTTCACAGAGCTGCGTAACCCTTTCCTTTATACCCCATTGTTTATTGGTTTATCTTCCCCCAGTACCACATTCTTTGTTCAGTCAAGCATAAAACCACTTACGCAGAAAAAGCAGCTGACTGCTTGTTGAATGGTTGTATTTTCAACCAAAGATTTCACCCTCAAGAATTGATTGAAAAGGAAAATGTTGTGTGTAAAGTTTGTTCCATGAAAATGTCTCTTTCATATGGTGTAAAAATGAAAGTCATAACTGCTAAAATAGCAAAGTCACGGTTGTTTTCTCTTCTGGCCCACTTTATCAAACAGAAAAGTTGTTTGTCACATGAACCAATGGCACTCCATACACATAACTCTACAGGGAAACTTCAGATACAGTTTTCTCAAAATATTGAATTTGATAGCTCCATTGGAAAGATCCGAACAAGCTCTTTCCGTTGGTATATTGATCATGTATATGGACAGCGAAAAACACAAGTACTACAGTTCGTTTGAAACATGGTGAATATATTTGTTGTTTGGATACTCTGGTGTGTGGTTTCCTTGTCGAGTAATTAAACTCGACATTGGTAAGGAAAGGGTGTAACACAAAAAAAACCTGCCTAATAAAATTGGGTTACCAGCCAAAACTCCATGTGAGGTATATTGCTTGTGACTGGTATTTTGTTTGTTTTTTCCCTTTTTTTATGGAAGTCGCCCAATACAAGGCTAAAAGCCACTCTAGGTAAAGGGCTACAACAGAGGTGGTGGGGTTGGCCACATTTTAGGTTGCCAGCCCTACCACCCTTACGGTTTTCCAGGGTCCAGATCTAAATAGAGGATAAATCTTCAATAGACAAATACAGAGCTGCCAACCAGTACAGATTTTCCGTATTTTGTACGGAAATTCATGAAAAGTACGAATTTGTGTTTAGAAATAAATTGTGAAATCCGACCATAATAATCGGGCATGTGAAATTTGCCGCTGTTTTCCGCGTTTTTTGTTTCCCCACCGTAATTTTGTGTGTATCTCGGCGTTTTTAAGTCCGTCCGCACGTACATTTTGTTCCTTGGCCAGCGATGCACGGATGACGCCGAGTTTTAAGTGGCGAGTGCTATTTGAGGCCATGACTGAATCACTTGGTACACACAAAGATCGTATTCTTCTTGTCGATGTTCGGCTGGGAGTACATGCGCATGCAGCAAAGTATGGACTCGTGTGGAAGAAACCTTTTGAGCGTGCGTATTGTGCCTAGCGAGTCCATTGTTTGGGGGACTTTAAATCATGCAACACCGAAATTCATAGTCGGGTTTCACCTGCGTGGAGTGAAGAATGCCCCTGTATCAAGTCCAGTAGCTAGACACGCATGCAACTTTACTTTTGAAAATAAAAAAAATAAGGAAACGGTCCATCCAGTGCATGGGTTTGTTAAACCATTGCTTTTACAGTGGTACGTGTGGACTATCCTGCGCGAAAAAAAACAGATCGGACTTTCAGGTAATGTTTAAATTTCATGAAAAATACGGATTTTCTTAGCCAAATACTGATTTTTGGCTTTCTGAATACTGAAATGAGTTTTAAAAGGTTGGCAGCCCTGCATATAGACCCATATATAACGATCACATAGAGTTTTGACCAGTAACCTGATTTTACTAAGCGAGGTTTTTGTGCTAACTCTTAAACCCCCTAGGGTATATGCAAAATCATATTGAGATTGGAGGATTTGGGACTGTTGAGGATTAAGCAAATTATTTTGCTTGAGCCGCTCAATGAAATTGGCCCCTGCTCTTGATTATCTTCTCCATAGTTTTCAGGAAATACATCGGAATCGTTATGATTTAATAATTGCTTGCTACGCCTACGTCTTGTTTTCCCTATACTACAGAGGACAATGCTTTGTGTTTCCTATTGTTCCTTTAATATAACCCAATCCCATAGACTAAGCACGTATTTTTACATCCTAGAACCGTTTTTATAATTAACAAAAGACCGACTCCCGAGAACAAGAAAGATTCCTTTGTATTTTCTTTCTCCTCTTGTCCTCGAACGTATATACAGTAAATATACACACAGTCGTACTTTCCCAATACTTCCGAGGACAATGCTTTGTGTTTTCTATTGTTCCTTTAATATAACCCAACCCTATAGACTAAAGCACATATTTTTTACATCCGAGGACCGATTTTAACAAAAAAGGCAGACTCACGAGGACAAGAAAGATTCCTTTGTATTTTCTTTCTCCCCTTGTCCTCGAACGTATACATGCAGAACATGTACACATATACAGTGTAAGTTTTGTACTCAGTTCCAAACATAAGGGGCGTGGCAATGCTTTTACTTCCAATCATGTCACAGCCAGAACGTAAAATATTTTTGTGGGCGGGGCATGCTACATGATTTTTCCTGTCCTAAGACTTGAAACATTACTGAAACACAAACGTACATCAAGATTCTGTATTTCTTTGGAAGCTTTTGTACATTTTTTCCTTTTTTGTTTCTGTGAACCTTCAAGAAACACCACCGTACATCCCTGACAGGTAAACATGTCCGAGTAATTATTTGGCTTGACCTCATTTTGCTTTTGATGTGTAATATTTGTTTGTTAACTTTTTTTTTCTTTTTTTTTCCCATACAGGAGCTTCGTGAACAACCTGCGCACGTACCTGACTCTAACCAGATTGAAACCACCCGACAAAGTCTGCAGTCTGGATGGAAAGAATTGTGCAGTAAGTTCATGAGACGTCAATCTAATGTCTGATCATTTACCAATATCTGTGTAAAAGAGAGGAGTAAAGTCTGCCCCTAATCATCTAGGCTCATCTAGGCCGGTGTCTATATCCAGTTTCTGTGGCATTAACCCTAACCCCCTGGACCCTTTTTGCTAGGAACCATCCTCAATCCTCCAAAATCCTCCGAATTTTTGCATTTATGTAAGAAATGAAAGGTACCCAGATTCCCAAACACCATTCATCCTCAATCCTCCAAAATCCTCCTTAAAAAAAAAACCCAACACCATTCATCCTCAATCCTCCAAAAACCTCCAAAACTGCAAGTAGGATTTTGGAGGATTGAGGTGCGTTAGGCACCATTACTTTACATGGAGCTATGATGCCCCATTTTGTAGTACAGAGAATGTGCCATTGGTTTACTGTACAGTGTTGGATATTGACAGGTTGAGGACACTTCCCACTAAATGTGCCACAGGCGTTAGGGTTAATGGGCCATCCTTTGTATTTTAACTTTCTAAGGACATCAGGTCTCGTGCAAAGTAATAATGTCTGGGCTCGACTCTCTAATCCTGCAAAATCCTCCAAATCTTCCTGGGGGATTGTGAAGGATTAGATATAATTGATTAATTACACTAATCACCAAAACAATGGCAAGGATATATTTGTCTTTCTTTCTTTTTAGTCTAACCTTAACATTGGAGTGATGAATGTCGGTGCCCCGGCAGCCGGCATGAATGCGGCCGTCCGAGCATTTGTCCGGACGTCACTGTTTAATGGCTATGGTGTGATGGGGATTCAAGATGGCTTTGAGGGGCTCTTGGAAGACAATGTATGTATTCCTAGTCGGACCCTTTAAGAGTATAATATCGGATTAAAATTTGACCTGTTTTGTTATACATACATGTAAATTTATCTTCGCATGCGATTTTTAATTCTCTGTACCGATTTATTAAGTAATATGTATTCCCTTTAAAATGTCTGAAATAGGGCTGTTCATTTTCGAATAATTTAGTATTTGATTATTCGAAAATGGGTTTGACCGAATATTCGAATATTCGATACCAGTGAGTATGGCCCTGATAAAGTTTTTCACGGCTCAGCTGCAAATTGAATGCCGCGCCGGTAAAAAGATGCACGCGAAGCTAGCTGGGGTTTTATGTGCATAATTACTGCATTTTTGCAGTAAATTATTTATAAGTATTAGAGGTTTTACGGACAGGAACAATAAACCTCCGTCCACAAAAAAATACCATCCACAAAAATGCGGCATTTGACATTTTTAAGCGCTGTACCTTTTCTATTAAAATAGCATCAGAGTCGTATCTGTACTTGCATATTTCTTTTTCTCGAATATTCGAACCGGAGAAAAGGTATTTGAATATTCGGTTGACGATCGAAAACTCGAATATTCGGTATATTTCGGGACAGCCCTAGTCTGAAAATGTTAGTAAGAATAAGAAGTGAGATGACCTGATCGTTACCATGCCAATAATAGTCATTACTGTTAATGATCTTGTCGAAATTAAGTTGCCCAACTAAAGATTTGATCAGCACTTTTATTCCCATTCATAAATGCCTTTTTAATAAATAAAAAAAAAAAACTATTGAAAAGGAGTTAAAGCATAGCTTTGTTCCCCACTTTTTTTTTTATTTATACAAGAAGTTTTGCATGCATACATGGCAAAGTTCAAGATATGCACAGGTGTTCCGCGTTGTATGCATAAGGTCAACGATACAGCAGTTTGAATGCTTACATGGGCACTATCTGTCATGTAAACTTTGATTACTTTTTAAAACTTGGAAAACCACCTTGTGCATGTAGTAATTTTCGTGGAAAAAAAAGTAACTGGGGATGTCAAATTTGGAACAGACAAAAACCAAGTCGCTTTTTTCTCTATGAAGTGACTGCGTACTTGACCTCTGCACTTTGACCTGTGCCCTTTGACCTTAGGTCAGACACATCGGCTGGATGGATGTGGATACGTGGGTCAGTGCAGGCGGTTCGCTGCTGGGGACGAACAGGTGAGGCACAATCAGACATTCGTTCTGGAGTGCAGTTTTTCGTTTCTCAGATTCACCAATTTCATGGAGCTACTAGGCACCAGAATTTGCTGAGCACCAAAAATGTCTTGCTTCATAAAAATAGGTTACCAGTCAAAACTCCATGAGGTTTCTATGCTAAGCAAACAATACGTGAAATACCAGTCACAAACAATATATATCACATGGAAATTTGGTTGGTATTCATGTTTTTACCAAGGAAGACTTTTCATGCTAAGCAAAATTGTGTGCTTAACAGCTCCTTGAAATTGGCCCCAGATCTACACATGTTGTGATCAGGGGGCCAATTTCATGGAGCTGTTAAGCACAAAAATTTGCTTAGCATGCAAATGCTTCCTTGAAAAAAACTGGATTACCAACCAGATTTCCATGTATGGAATATTGCTTTTGACTGGTACTCATGAAAATTGCATGGACTTTCGGCTGGTAACCTGTTTTTACTAAGCAAGACATTTTTTATGCTAAGCAAATGTTTGTGCTTAACAGCTCTATGAAATTGGCCCCAGTGCTATCAACATCAGGAATAAAAGCCGGGAAGTTAAATTTTGAACTATCTTGTCATTTTAATACAAGAGGACATTCAACATTTTCTAATCACCAAGACGCTGCCCAGTTGGTTTCAAAAGTCATGGCTTGATTCATTGCATGCTGTGGGAGTGACTTCTTGAAACTTAGTTCTGACATTTAACTCATTGACTATGGATGATGGCCGTAGCCGCATGTGTTTTTGCATTTTGTTAAGAATTGACATGAATAAGTACATTCAGGGACTTTCCTGAGGAATTGCATCAGCACACCGACGAATATCTTTAAAGCACTTGTTCCTGTGTTCGGATTCTTTTGAGTAGAATGCATGAATCTTGAATTAGTTGTGTGTCGGCATGACTCGGCATGTTTTGTTAACTTGTGTCGTACAGACTGGGTTCTAAAAAGAATGTGCCTCTAAAACTTTGTGGTTTTTTTTGTACAAAGATATAACTGAGCACAGCCCTAAATCTTTGTCTCGGGTGAAAATGGATGGATTTTTGGAAGGGGTTGGGGGTGGGGGTTCAGACTCGACAGTTTTACCAGAAAAATAGAAATTTCAAAGAGAACAAAGAAAACTGGCAGGAGCGGGATTCGAACCTGCGACCTCTGGAATACCGTACCGGTGCTCTACCAACTGAGCTATCTTGCCCTATGTTGGCAGTCTCCCAAATTGTCAGTATCTTTGTTCGGGTGAGTGAACAAAGTTGCTTTTTTTTTTTTTTTTTTTTAAAGGTAAGAAGACTTGATATTTTTTTATCAGAAGATCGAAAAATGTTGCTAACATTTTTTTCACTGATGTTGGTGATTATTTAGCATTCCAGAAAGATTTATTTTAGGCTGCACTTTATCTTTACCCTCTTGTACATCACAGATTTTAAATTTTTCATTGCAAGATCATGTATTTGTTACCCAACTTTGATGCGTTGCAATACAGCCTTGTTGCCCCCTATGTCAGGGTCCTACGGAATGCAAATGTCCAATGCAAAGAAACTGCAAGTTTCTTTTTTTGGACATTTTATCACCAACATGCCATTCCCGAAGGCGACATTTTTAAAAGCGTGTACTATTCGCCAACATTTTGCAAGATATAAATTGATTTCTTTTTGCTATCCAGGGATCGTAATATCCACTGGACCGCTGGACCGAGTCCAGTGATTTGAGCGTTGGTCTAGTGAACTCTTGACCGGACTAGTCCGGTGGTCTAGTGATTTTTTTTCATAAACTGCGTGAAATGCTATCACTAAAGTACTTTTTTTTTCTAAATCTGGTGAGCCGAAAAAGCCCCATAATTTCTGGAATGGCCATTTTTAGTTTTGAGGCAGGGAGTTTTAATCAAAACAACATTTCTAACTCCTCCCCCAACAAGGTCGGCAAAGGGGGGAAAAATTGAAACGGCTCACTCATTCAAAACACTGTGTGTTCTTATTTTTACCATTGGTCTTGTGAAATACCCTCCGGTCTCGAAAAATTTTGTGTGCTACTAGCCCAGCTGTCTAGTAGTTTTTTACCTGAAATTCGACCCTTGCAGTATCAGTTTATGATATTTTGTGAATGCTGGTGAATGTTGGGGAAGCTTTTCAGAATTTCCTCTTCAGAAATATGCTTGAGAAAAAAATAGGAAAATGTCGTAAAGCCCTATACTTAACTGCATTTGCCATGTCTGTAGGACTCTGACATAGCAAGAGGGCCGTGTCTAGTCCTCCGATGTCGTCTCTCTTTTTGTTTTCTTGTTTATTACAGTGACCTGTATTCAGCATGTGGGACCCCAATGCCTGATGGGTATTTGTTGAATTTAGCATTTTTATTGCAGATTCCAAATTGGGCATTTCTCAGTTGGCGTATATGTTGGCGCAGGCAGGGGGGCATGTTAGAAAGTTGATTGGGTATAGTACCTTGTCTTCTAAAGTGCTTTGATGATTGAAAACTTCTTGGGGATATGTAGGTATCTACCTAACAGCTTCCCATGCGTACTTCCAGTGCGATATTGTCGTTTAGTAAATGGAAAAAGGTTTATACCTTTGTCTGATACCACTTCACGGTTTCCATTATAGTGTAAAAGGCACCTACACGTATACAAGGTTCCTTTCATTTGATAATGCAGTGTAACCTTTGACCTTTCACTGTATCTGCTTTGTGCACAGCCAATTGAGGGGGCTGTGCACACCTTGGTTACTATTTCACAAGATCATTTGCATTCATCATTTGCATTCAAGATTTGATGAATACTTGATATATTCCGCCGGGGGCTGAGACGGGTGCTTTATAAGCCCAAGTAAGACCAAGGATATTGTTACATGTATATTTAGCTCAGTTTTATTTTGTTTTATTACAAGTTTATACATGTATATCATTGGTGTTTGATTTCTACATCATGTAAACTGATGATCGTCTTTTGCTTTCTTTTTTCATTTGCGGTTGATCATAATTACATGCATCAGTTTCTCTTTTTTTTTTTAATCCATGTGCTACTTTAAGCCATGTATAAATAAAAAAATAGAATAAAAAAATCATCAAAATGCCAAACCCAACTTTAAATGCTCAATTTGGATGATAAATAATAATAATGCAAGTTAAACTTAAAAGAAATGCTCAGAAACGGCTTATCCATAAACGCTTGTCATTTTTTGCTTTATTTTTCACTTTCTGCCCATTTCTATAAAATCCCAAGCATTTCTTTTTTTCACTACTGACATTTTGGTTAACGTTAATATACAACATTTGCAAACATAAAAAAAAAAAAAAATACTTAATTATGAAATAGCTTAACTGACTGAGTAAATATACAAATATTGTATACTACCTTTTAAGGTAGTATACAACATTTGCTTTTCTGTAATCTTCAGAAATGAATGGATGTGGGGGGTTAGTATTTTATAGCAAATACTGTAACAATTACTTTAAAGTTTTGTGTGCATAGATGCTGGGAAAACAGAGAAAACGGAGGGAAAAAAAGTGTTCTTGTAGTCTGGTTCCCTGACCCTACTTCAGACAAAACGGAGCAATTTATAGATGTCTGGGAATTATCAAGTCGGGGAACCAGACTATTTCCAACGATTGTCGGCCGACAATCGCTGGAAATTGATACAAAAATGTCCCTTTTCTTGAAAATGACAGCACGCCAGGTGCCATGACATGATTTCACAGGATGCTTGAGACTATTAGTATTATTAACTTGGTCAAGTTAGGTATTTCATAATAATTCAGTAGTTTTGGTTTTTTGATGTTTGCAAATGTTGTACATTACCTATAAATATTTCATGCTGTATTAGCTGTATATTTCATCAGAGGATGACTTTCACCAATCCCGAGCCCTGCCTCTTAACCCATTGAACCCGATTGACGTCTATAGCCGCATTTACCTTTATATTTGCAATCCTTTGTTGGGTTAGTGTGTGTGTTACGCTTGGCTGCACAAGCCTCTTGTGTCTGTTTTGCTTGGCTGCTTCTTTGGAAGCTTTAATTCCATTGGATCCTGACCAACCAATGGCTTGCCATCCTATCAAAGATACATCTCAAGTTCAACTCCATATTTTAATAGTTTTAAATGTCACGTTTTATTATTAGCATTGTTTTATTTGGGGGGGGGGGGGGGCATTGTTGGTTTTGGTTTGGTTTTTAAATTAACAAAAAATGACGGGCTTGAAGTGACTTTAGCTTGGTTGTTGGGGCAGAAATATTAACTCATATTTTCTCTGGTATTTAACACTACATGACAACACTATCATTGATATCATGCCAATATTAAATAGCACCTTGCTTTCATTATGTGCACTTCAACACTAATAAGCCAGTTTTGGTATTTCAGTTGTGCATGTGTACAATGGCATAGGTCACGGGTCATTCGGGATAACTAATGCGCGCGTATAAACGCACAAGGTGGTCGCACAACGTGTCAACATGAGAAACGTTGTCTCAGACAAAATCCAAGACTACTTTGGCCAGAGATACGTGAAGCCAAACGCTTTGCGAGCGCCTGTGTATGCATTGCACCATTATACACCGTGGGCAAAGTTGTCAAAAGCCCTGTCCGCACTGGACTTATTTTGGTAAAACTTACCGAGACGATGGGTACTTTTCCCATTTTAAGTCCAGTGCGGACAGCCTAGGACGTTTTCCTCTCAGTTACTTTTTCTGAGTCCAGCGGTTACTTCTACCGGCCAACTGCTGCCCAGGAAAACTGACCAGGTAACTTTTCCCGAGACGATAAGTCCAGTGCGGACAGTGCGAGTCGGTAAAAGCGGCTCAGGAAAGCGTACATCCGGCCCGAGCGCAAGGTCATGCTACACTGGGACACCACGCATGCGCTTTGCATTGCTTCACCGCGGTGCGGTGCACATGGCAAGTTTCCAAATTCCAGTGCGTTGTTCCTTTTTTGTTTGCAATCATGGCAGATATTATTATTGATACAGTCAGAAGTATGATTGGTGCTAATCGATGTAGTCCTATGTGTACAAATCAGCCCGAAAAATGAAAAGGCACGCGTGATTTGGGTCAATCGTGTCAATGTAGTAAGGTCATGCAAAGCGCCCTCATGAGTCCTTATATTGACAGCTCGGTTACTTCTCCCACGGTCTCGGTAAAATGTTCCCGTGTCGAAAGTCCAAGTGCGGACAGTGGTCACATTTGACCATTTTTCATTTTACCATCGTCTCGGTAAAACCTTCCAAAAAATAAGTCCAGTGCGGACATCGCTAAAGAACTCGCAAACGGCGATAGGTCAATTTTCATGGGCACTGATAAGGGTTATCTGTTGTGCATGTATGTAAATGCCAGAAATGGCTGAGAGTGTGTACTCAATGTAGTACAATGTACATGTTTTTAGCAGTAAAAGGGTTTAGGTACTTTCCCTTGATTAGGGCGATTAAATCAAACAAAATCACCATTTCTTTAATTTTTTATCATATGTGACCAGCTCTGCAAAAAGGGCGCATAAGTCGCTGTATGCTTTTACACATAATGGGCCGTTCTATGTGAAGAGGCTCGAGAGGGTGAAAAATTCTTCAAACAAGTGATTTTGAAGGGAGGGAATTTTTTGCATCTTTGATACCTATATTATTCTATTTCATAACCAATTTGTTTTATTTAAGTGAATACAGTTTGAAAAACAATATGTTTGTGTCAAGTGCTTCCATCTATTGCTTTGCTTTTATTTATTTTTTTAAATGGCTTGTTTCTCCTTAAAGTCATTTCAAGAAATTCCTGAAAACAAACATGCAAATTTCCAAATATCTTGTGAATGCAAAATGCTACAGGCCTCAGACATATACCACATGAAAGCTTATAAAATGGCCTTTCCAGCTATATATAAAACACTAGTTTCAAATTTCGCAACATAATTGCCCTTTCTGCAGAGTGGGTCACATATTTTTACTGTTTATCACTTGCGATAAACAGTTTTTTTCTTCAACTTTTACCTAATTTGGGTATACGGCTGATAAGAGCAGGTCAGTACCGAAGTATATTTTTTTAAAGTGTAGCTCGGCAAAAATAGAAAATATCAAATTGAAGCTTATTAAAACAGCAATCCAATGACATTCAATATTACCAACTGTAAAAAACCTGTTTTCAAAAAACATGAAAAAAAAAGTGTATCTGTCTTGTGACATTTAATTAATTAATTTGATATTAACTTTAACAGTCCTGAATCCTCCAATTTCAATTGGGTTTTTCACACAACCTAGGGAGTTGGGGTTGAAGGTTGTATACACCATTTGCTTTTGCTGTAATTTTCAGAAATAAATGGATTTGGGGGGGGGGGGGAGTATTTTATAGCGTGCTAGCAAATACTCTAACACTGACCTGTTTAAAGTTTTGTGTGCAGAGAAAACGGAGAAAAATTATGTTCTCGTAGTCTGGTTCCATGACTAGGCCCGGATCAAATTATATAATTGAATATTCAAATATTTGACCTTCCATTCGATTGAATATTTAAAGTTCGGTTGTCCGGACGGCCGATTTTTGGGTAAACATATGAACAGAGGCAGTCTATTTAGCGCACGAAACTGCTCATTATCATCATTATAAACAGATTCTTAGCTTCACTATCACCAGCACCTATTAGTAAAATGACATCGTTTGCTTTTGTTTACCTTTAACCCTAACTCTCTACATCATTTTTCCTCCAAGTAACCTGAATCCTCCAACATCCTCTGATTGCAAAGTGTTCAAGCTGCATGTAACCTGAATCCTCCGAAATCCTCTTATGGGGACCATTGCATGAATCCTCCAAAATCCTCTTGTGGTTTTTGTAAACACCCTAGTAACCTCAATCCTCCGAAGTCAGATTGGGCCTGATGACCTGGATCCTCTATTTTCCTCAAGAGGCAAAATCCCCTTATGCCCTCAATCCTGCAAAATCCTCCGATGCTTCAACTTCCAATGACCCTCAATCCTCCAAATTCCTCCATTTGGCAAAGAGGATTTGGGAGGATTTGGGAAGGTTAGGGTTAAAGGATGAAACTTGTATGTGAACTTGATTGGTTTTGGTGAGAAGTTGTTACTGCTATTTAAAACCCGCAGCTCATGAAGTCTTATTCCCGATCTCCTCCTCTTGATTCATGCATTGATGGAGTCCTCTGAGATTGCACCATGCTAAATATTTGCACCAGTTCTTGTAGATTACCAAGCAAAAGCACCAGGCATTTAAACCCCCCCCCCCCTATTTTCCGAGTGCGTTCATTGGAATTTTCTTGTAACGTTTGAATTTACATTCCAGGATGACTCCGAAAACAATTTTGGGAAAAGTCGCTGAGAAATTCAAGAAATTCAACATCCACGGCCTGCTGGTGATTGGTGGATTTGAAGTAAGTATTCCTACATGTCCTGCTCTTTCCTAATTCCCCCCCCCCCACCCTACTTTGTCCGTCCCACAGCTCTGAAAAATGAAATCTCATTGGTCATTGGGTGCAGGAGTATTGCAACTTTAGTTGATGATAGGGCTGTCACAAATATACCGAATATTCGAATACCTTTTTGCTGGTTCAAATATTCGTAAAAAAAAATATAAATGGATGTATATTTTAATAGAAAGGTTACGGCGATTAGCAGTGTCAAATGCCGCATTTATGTCCACAGAGGTTTATTGTTCCCGTCAGTAAAACCCTTGATACTTACAAAATGATTACTACAAAAACGCAGGCTTGAGTTTGGTTTCTAGTTATCAGAACGTTATACGTACCCGTAATGATCTTAATACAACAGGCACATGCCAAAGAAAATGTCGATCAGGCTGTTCATATGGAGAAGTTTCATTAGCACCGTTATTAGAGAGACGACTACGTTTAGTTCCCGCGACGTCATCAGTTTTTGCGCTTGTTTGATGTTTTTCTCGCTCATCCTAAACGTAATCACCTTGTTTACACGTATAGTGGTCGCTCCACACACGTGTAAGAAACAGATAAAACCAGGAAATATATTTTACCAATTTTCGTCGCGTACCGTTAACAGCGTGCGCTAACGAAAGCTCTCTAATATCGATCGCCGCATGTAAAACACTGGCGTGTTTTGCGTGCAACCTTTTTTAAAACCTTTTTTGAAGCGTGAAAAACTTGATCGCCGAGTATTGAATATTCGGTCAAACCCAGTTTCGAATAATCGAATACTAAATTATTTGAAAATAAACAGCCCTAGTTGATGAGCTTAGTTGAGGATGGAGCACAAGCGTTCTGAGTACAGATGAGGCATGTAATGCTGTCGACATGGGCGAGTATAAAAAAAAAGTACCGAAAGCCTACAAAAGTCGTACTTTTATCTTGACTTTGTCCTCCAACTCCTACTTTTGCCCTTTAAAATAAAATTTAATTGTACTAATCTACTTTTTCACCCGGGTTTGCTTGAAAACCCCCTTTGGCATTAGTATTTATCCAGTTAGTATCAACTAATCAACAAAAAATAAAAATGCATTTATATTTATCAGGGCTATCAGAGCATTATTCAGATGTCTGAGGCACGGGATCAGTTCCCGGCATTGTGTATTCCGATGGCCGCCATCCCTGCGACTGTTAGCAACAACGTCCCTGGAGCCGACTTCAGTCTTGGATGTGATACCGCCCTCAATGCCATCACTGAGGTAAGGAATTCTCAAGTCTAAACCAGACAGGTGTCTGTCGCAGAGTTGACGGATCAATTAAGCCCCACCCACTGTGCGTGGGGGGGGGGGGGGGTGGAGGTGAGTTAAGCCGTGTCCGCACTGGACTATTTTTGTTGTTGAAGATTTTACCAAGACGATGGTAAAATTAAAAATAGTCAAATGTGACCACTGTCCGCACTTGGACTTTCGACACGGGAACATTTTACCGAGACCGTGGTAGAAGTAACCGAGCTGTCAATAGAACGACTCATGAGGGCGCTTTGCATGACCTTTCTACATTGACGCGATTGACCCAAATCACGCGTGCCCGTTTTCATTTTTCCGGCCGATGTGTACACGCAGGCCTACGTCTTTAGCACCAATCAAACTTCCGACTTTATCAATAATAATATCTTCCATGATTGCGACCAAAAGAGGAACAACGCATTGGAATTTGGAATTTTGCCACATATGCACCGCACCGCGATGAAACAATGCAGAGCGCATGCGTGGTTTTTTCTGTGAAGCATGACCTTGCGCCGGGCCGGATGTACGCTTTCCTGAGCCGCTTTTACCGACTCGCACTGTCCGCACCGGACTTATCGTCTCAGGAAAAGTTACCTGGTCAGTGACCGCTTGACTCGGGAAAAGTAACTGAGAGGAAAACGTCCTAGGCTGTCCGCAATGGACTTAAAATGGGAAAGTACCCATCGTCTCGGAAAGTTTTACCAAAAATAGTCCAGTGCAGACAGGGCTTTAGTCTCACTGATAGTGGAAGTTACCTCACCTGGGTCTATAGGTCTGAAAATTGGGATAATTTCTTTGGTATCTGTTGAAGATTTCTCCTCTATTGAGATCTGAAAAACCGTATTTAAGGGTGGTGGGGCTGGCAACCTAAAATGTGGCCAACCCCACCACCTCTGTTGTAGCCCTTTACCAAGAGTGGCATTTTACCCACAAAAAACCCCAAAAAAACTCCCCAAAACATGGTTAATATATACGTGCACCAATTTATCATCTCACTTAATAATCCGTAGATGCTCTGATTGGCCAATGGATTGCATTAGTTCAGTTGAGGAAACCAAGAAAGTGTCCACTGAACCCTTGATTTAATAACCTTTGACATTTTTAATGGCCTTTGACATGGTGCAGGCATGTGACAAGATCAAGCAGTCGGCCAGTGGATCCAAACGTCGAGTGTTCATTGTGGAAACCATGGGCGGCTTCTGCGGTTACCTGGCAACCATGAGCGCCCTCGCCGGTGGCGCGGATGCGGCCTACATCTTTGAGGAGAATTTTGGGATAGCCGATCTGCAAGCAGACGTGGAACACCTCAAGGCCAAGATATCTGACAACGTCCAACGCGGCTTGATCTTGAGGTTCGTCCTTGTGAATGTGATCACACTCTATCTCTCTCTCTATATGCACAGGAGGCTCATAGCCGAAAACAGGCCATCTCATTTCCGTCTTTTTGCCATTTTATGTAATCGGTATTACTGGGGTATCATACTTTCCCTGTCCAGTCCTCTTTGTAAGCGAGAGTGCCATTCTGTAATAAAGTATGTACGCTTTATAACACAGACTGCATTTAATCGCAGTAAACAATCCCATTGAAATGCATTGCCTAATAATTTCCTTCAAGACTTGTGCACAAAATTGGAAAGCACAATCTCTCTTAAGCATTATACAATTGTGGTCCATGGTGTTTTGTGCACCCGAGGAAAGTTTTTGAATATCAAAAGGAAAACCAGGTTACATGGAAAAACAAAACAGAATAACGTTTATTTAATACAGGCATGCAACTTTTCCTCGGATCAGCTGATTTCCTCGTTTTTCACCTCACACTTATGCCATTGAAAATTGAAAAACACGAAGTCTTGTAAAGATTGGAATTTCCTTGTTTTTTGTTAATTCAAAGTTGCATGCCTGTATTTATGACGCTTGCGAAAAAAATGCAATTTACACCTTAAAGCTATAGAGCTCACTGTACACAATTGCATCTTGCTGCATTGATGCACCGATGTGGTAGTATCGTGCGGACCTTTACGAACGATATGAACAGTAGTTTCCGAGATTTAATTTTTGTGTTTGGTTTTTTAACAGGTACCTGGGTACTCGTGCTTTGTTTGAGTCTGGTACCTGAGTCCCATACTAGCCGTGAATGCACACCCCCTGGTAGATTGTCATGTCCCTATGCCGTAGGGATGTAGTCGAGTCCATCACAAGTCCCTGCAAGTCCATCATAAGCCCCCCAGTCCTAATTTCAATCACAAGCTATTCAAATGGGAAAGATTTTACTTTAATACCCCTCACCAAAATGGATCAGGAACGGCAAAATCTTACAAAATAACCAACCCTCCTTAAAAACAACTGTCTAAACATGTGGCACAACCAGTTATTTCAATATTTATGTCAGCAAAATCTGTAAAAAATGAGGCAGAAATCAACATGTATGTGAACACTTTGAGTTACCATACACTGTGCCAAGAACATCTCACACAGAAAACACAAACTTTCTTCCCCTATATTTTACGAAAATGTCCAAACAAAATGTTCAAATTTAAAGGTTGTGACACGTGTTTATACAATTCTGAGCACAGATGGATATTTTCCAAGATTTGCTATTCCTGACTGATTTTGGTAGGGGGTATTAAAGTAAAAATCTTTCCTTCAAATGAGCTTTGACAAAGGCATTCCTTTGTCATTGTTCATCCAGTTACTTCCAGGCATGAGAATCTTCCTGTTCGAATTCCTGTTTTTTTCCCTCCAAATTTGTGTCCTTCGAGTTCAATGTAAATTTGAAATAAAATTTGGGGGGTGAGTTGTAAGGGGGTAATGTTGGATTACCACTCTGGAGCAAAATCCCCCTTTATTCCGAGTGAAATTTCTGAGTTGAGACATCGTTCTATTTTCCGTTTCAATAAAGTCGGAGCTCCTACACAATATAACATGTTTACGTGATTTACAAGGCTCATTGAATTGCGTGTACATCTATACTATAAATACATCTACTCCCAAAAAACAGCCTTCAACAGGTCTCAAATATGCTAAAACCCAGTAGCTTCAGGGGGGCCACCCTAGACCCCCACCGGGGCGCTGCCACTGGACCCCGCAAGGGGGCCTAAGGCGCCCCTTTGATCCCCGGCCGTTGCACCGCTCACTACGCTTTATTTCCTTACAAAATATTTTCCTGTTTTTGTATAAACACCCATTCTCATGCCTGTACTTCTGACTGGACTTGCGAAAGGACTTGTGAAAGGACTCGCAGGGACTCGACTACAACTCTGCTATGCAGTGAAGCTTTTAACAGATGACTCTCGTCTGTACCATTTGTGTGGCTTTCATTGGATATATTTTCTGTCCTGTTCTAAACCACACTCTAGGAACGAGAAAGCAAATGCTAACTTCTCCACGGATTTCATTCAGCATTTGTATTCGGAAGAAGGCAAAGATGTGTTCACTACACGCAGCAATGTCCTGGGTCACATGCAGCAGGTCAGTCTCAAACACCCCCCCCCCCCCCCCCCCCCCCACCTGAATCACAAAATATCCTCGCTTTATAATAGAAAAAGCCAGTTCGGTATTTCAACTGCGCATGTGCACAAGGACATCTTATCCCGAATGACCCGCGTGACCTAACGCGCGCATGTGAAGGCAAAAGGTGGTCGCACAACGCGCACGTGTTGAATTCAATCAGAATGGGCGATCGCGTAACATGGCGTGACATTACGTCAACAATTTTATCCCGAATAACCTTTGATCTGTGAGATACCGAACTGGCTTATTGACCTATCGCCGCTTGTGAGTTCTTGGGCATGCGTAGTGGCACATAACGGCGCACTGCAAACACAAGCGCTCATAAAGCATTTGATGCCCGTATCTCTGGCGAAAGTTCTCTTGGATTTTTCAGAGACAACTCGTCGTGTGCCCGGCAGAAGGGCGTAAGCGCGCTTTGACGCGTAATTACACTTTCCGAGAAAATCGACTTTAAAGTTTTTGTGTTAGCATTTCTAAATTGAGAATCGCATATAAGGTTCATTTTTGTCAGATGCAAATTTATTAATATTTCCAATAATGCTGTGCATTTTTTAACAAAATTATTACTTAATTTTACAGTTATTTGCATATTTATGCTAACGCCCTTTTGCCGGGAAGTCCTTCTGCCTTAAACATGCGCGTAAGCAGCATGTGAAATGCTTAACGCGCCTTTTCCGGGAACAAACTTTGCTTCAAGCGCGCTTACGCCCCATTGAAGTGGAGAGGTGAACGAACATTTATCATGTTTTGTTACGTTGGTATTACACGCTGACAATCTCATCCCTGGTTTGAATTGTTTCATCAGGGAGGTTCACCGTCTGTGTTTGATCGTAACATGGGCACCAAGCTGGCTGTGCGGGCTTCGGAATTCCTCAGAGAAACCATTGAGAAAAACTTGAAAGATGGTAAGCGTTAGTCCGTAGGTGTCTAGCAAATAGTGTAGCAGGGTGAGATTTGTCAGGATTTTTTTTCTTCTGATTTCAGGATTTTTTTGTCGGGATTTCAGAATTTTAAAAGAATCTCTTTTGCAATCTGGAATTCCTGAGGTGTTGTCCTAAAGGTGTTTTTAGCTGTAAAAGTGGATATAGACCAATAAAAACAGATATTTTAAGGGGTTGTCTTAGGCAAATACAAACTATATGTTGATCTGGGGTCCTCGTGGATTTTTCGTGGATTTCGTGGATTTTTCATTTTTTGGCCAATCTCACCCCTGGTGCGTTAGGGCCTGTTTGTTTTGCACAGATCCGGATCTCGATCAGTGATCCAACCGGTGGTTCGCTCCATCCATCAGGCGGGATCCGGGGTGTGAACCAATGCACTGATCACTGATCGAAATTCGGATCTGTGTGAAACAAACGGCCAAATAGTGTATCATTTATCAATACATTGAGTGGAGGATACAGCAGTCTCACCAGGAATTTTCATCAGAGTGGGGGGAATTCAAAATGGCAGTTTTGCACGAGGTTAAGGGTGGTGGGACTTTCCTGTGCAGATTGGAGGGGGGGAGGGGGGTGGGGGTAGTATTTTCAAGGACAATTTGTTGTGTATCGTACTGTGGTATAAATTTCAACTTCTGCATATAATACCTGCAATACAAGGTTCGTTGAGGTAACGTAAGTTCAGTCTGACTAAAGTTAACTAACATTGTGGTATTTTCATCTTGAAGAAATCTTTTAACACACTGAATATCGACGACAACCACAGCCGTGGTTTGATAAAGCGCACCTGGCTGGTTGTTGTCTATATGCGCATTCCTGCATGTATTCAATCCATTGTTTGCCTATTGTGTGCATTAAGCCCATACGGCATACCAGCACCGCATTAATAACAGCTGGCCAGAATAGGTTAAGGTACAATCCTTCGTAAAAAAAAAAAAATTTGCGCTACGTGGGGAAACATTTGAAATGCAGTGGGCCATTTTTCAGCGTGGCATGCCTGGCGGACTTTTTTTCGGTGTGCGGGAAAATTCTCAATTTTTCCCAGGCAGAGTGGCGGGGAACTCTGCACCAAGGTTTTGCCTGGTGTGACCACTGACAGGAGATGCAAAAAATGCCGTCACATTTTTAACCTCACCATAATTGCTGAAATGTTTGATAATATATGCCTTTTTATGTCGCATTTTCTCTTCTATTTTTGTTCTTGTATTGCCACCTGCAGGTGTTGTGTGCACCAAAAGTCCTGATACTGCTTGTCTCTTGGGCATCCAGAAACGACGTCTTGCCTTTCGGCCAGTTCAGCATCTTCAACCAATCACCGATTTTCAGTAAGTCTGCGCCATTCTAAACCCTTAAAGAAAAAGAGAAAAAAACAAAAAAACAAAAACACTGCACTGAAGTAGGCCAGAACCTACAACCTTGAGCAAAATTGTTGAAATGCTTTACCGCTATACCGAACATTCGGCTATACCAAACACCATCCTTGGCTCCAAGATTTTGTTTACAAAACTTACCGAACATTCTTGTTGAAAAAAAGGCAATGGATTAAAAAAAATGTACTGGGCAATTTGGGCTGTTTGTAATTCCCAAACAGCCGCAGCTTTATGTTGAAGAGTGACAGGTGGCTATTATTTCCCCAAGGAATAGAAGAGGAAAAGCCAACTGTTGCTTTAGAATTCGGTAAGCTTAGAAAGTATGAACATGTAATTATGGCTGTCACATGTTTAAAGTCGTCCTTAAGTAACCGGCGGCTGAAAATCGCTATACTGAACGATCGCTATACCGAACAAAAATCTGTGGATCCCGCGATGTTCGCTATAGCGGCGTTCCACTGTATAGGATTGCACGACCTCCCTTCCCCCTCTCAATGTTGAGTGCTCTGAAGTTGGGCGAGGTTATATGCTCTGGGCCAAGCCCCAATAAGGGAGCATTTCATATTGTTCAGGTGCGGTATCGATTGCGGAAGCACTGTTTTTCTTTGGGTACCGCATTCTGTGCGTCAAACCTAGCTGATGAATTGGAAACCAGGGGGCTTGACTATTACTGAATAATCATGAGGTCAAAATGGTAGCTTGTGATTCTAGCTCCAGAAGATCACCACAGGATTGAGATTTCTTCAGATTTTTCCTGATTTTAGAATTTTTGGTGAGACGTCTTCCAGATTTCCAGAAGATTTTGTAGTCCTAAAATTGGTTTTTAATCGGAGCTGTAGTCGAGTCATTTTGTATTTTTAGGTACCCGACAACTTGGCACGTTGGACTGTGTTGGACTGCGTTAGATTGAGCAGGAAACTGGTATGAGTCACCGTTGGACTCTGTCGGATTTATAGCAGGGTAGTCCTGGGGAACCATTAGGGGGGTTTAGGGTTTTTAATATCTGTGATTTAACAAGATGAAACGATACTCTCTTTGCCAGACATCGCATCCCGAAGAACCAGTGGTGGATGAAGCTTAGGCCGCTGCTAAGGATCCTTGCTAAACACGCCAGCACGTACATCGTGGAGTCGGAGGTCGACGAAGTCTTGTCGGACTGAGTCTCAAGACACTGAGAGTTCAGCCCCCAGAGCAGGCTTTCTATTTATTCAACACAACTTGTATAAATGCCAAAGTTTTCTCTTGATGATGTAACCTTGTACTTCTGTTATTTAAACTTTAGAGAGCTAGCTTCATATGGGCATTTCCACACTAACGGGGTACAATTGATAGCGAATTTTGGATTTGAGAGGGGGACACTGGAGGGTACAGCAAATCAAGATATTTGTGACCCGCTCCAGAAAAAGGTGATATAAGTCGCGCTATGCATTTACGTGTAATGGCCCTTTCAACGTTGAGAGGGTGAAATTTTTCTTCAAAGTTCATGTTTTGTTTTTTGTCTTAAATGACATCTTAAATATCTAAAGTTTCAGGTTTGGTGCACAACAATGTTGATTTCAGTAAATAAAGTGAAAAAATAACCTTTTTAGAGTGCATCGTTCCATTTCACTGTATTAGAACTAGCTATTTCAAAGCCTGTTTTCTCTGTTGTGCAATTTGAACTCCATAGAACTAATTAATATGCAAAGACGCGATATCTCCAGAACGGAAAGGGCTTTGGAGCTCTATCATGTACCAAATGAAAGCTTACATTGCGGGCTTTTCAAACATACATAAAACAAACTTTTCATATTTTGCGACATAATATACCTTTTTCCAGAGCGGGTCACATTTTGTTATAAAGTTGTTTCCTGTACATTCCCGAGGACTTAATGATCATGTGTACAAACAAATACAGAGGACTTTCTCTGTACTTTAGAAATTACAGGGGTCGTCGTAAATAATTACGTACGTAACAAAGACGGAATTTTTACTACAAGTTGACAGGACACTAATTATCATGTGCATGAATCTACCCAAATGTCATCTCATGCATATTACAGCCACAATAAACACAATTTTGTTGGTCTTTAAGACACTTATAGGCAACGTACGTAACGTGGACAGAAATGTTGTGACAAATTTCTGTCCACGTTACGTACGTAATATTCTGTACATAATAACCTGTAACATCTGAAATATACAGTAGATTGTCTTGGTTTTTACAGGTAACAATGCTGTAGGGATAAGAATGAAAAGGCACAATATTTGATAAAGATATTTACTGTAATTATAACTTTCTATCAATATTAACAGACTTTCTGTCCATGTTACATTTACATACGTAGCATTCTGAGCATACATATCTTGTCAAATTTGCCTGGAAAGTCTTAAATTCTTGGTGAGCACAATCCTCAACAATAGGGTGGGAATGTACAAGTGGAAAAGAGGACAAACAACTGGATATTATTATCCTGCTTTATTTCCTAATTCCATGTCACACTTTTGTACCCCTTTACTGTGGAAATGCCCACAATGTAAAGATAGCACCAAACAAGGGCTGTTTGCGTTTAAAAGTTTTATCATTGTAATTACGTTGATTACATTTTATTGGGAGGACGTGTATAGGCAAGAAAAGGAAAACGCAAAGGTAACTTTCGAGGTTTAAGAAAATTGTTTAGATAACAAAATTGTCGAGAGAAAAACTGACAAAGAAATTTTCACTTTTGTCATTTGTCTTATTTCTGGCAATAAAAACTAAAGATTTCTATCTTCAAAAGTGCACATCAATGTAGCTCAGTAGCTTAAAGAACCTGGTAAAGAGACTCAAGAGAAGACCAAACAAATTAAGAGAAATGAGGGAACCCTACAATATCAATTATAGGAAAACAAAAAGAATCCGGTAGAGAAAATGACAAAACTGTTTGGACCCCTGTACATTTTCAATCAGCCGATTTCGCTTTTTGCCTGCAGGGCCCATTGATGCGCATGCGTGCATAAATTTGAATTTATTAGGAAACTGGTCTATAAAAATAAGCCGGTTCGGTATTTCAAAGAGTCAAAGGTTATTCGGAATAAAATTGGTGACGTAAGGCGAACACCCATTCTGATTAAATTTAACACGTGCGCGTTGTGCTACACATGTACTACCTTTTGTGTTCACACGCACGCGTTAGGTCACGCGGGTCATTCGGGATGAAATGTCATTGTGCACATAACGTACATGCGCAGTTGAAATACCGAACTGGCTTATTGTTGCCAGAAAACACACCCTGTTCTGAGAATGTATACAGGTATAGTTACCGGTTGATATCCTGTAAAGTGCTGTTTGTGATAGCTGCGCTATGTACAGTCTGCAGAATAAGTAGATGTATAGCGTATATTTTTATTGACGTGCCTGTGATGTAGAATATTGCATGATGAAGAGTTCTGCAGTGTTACTTGAAAGTGCCACGACTTGACTACTTTTGTTTGCAATGTATGTTGAAAGTTCTGCTGTAGTAATCAAATTAAAGGGCTGTCAAGTATCTGACGAGTTTCTTAAATTATAACAGCTGTGAAGTGGACATCTGTAGCATCTAACATGAAGTGCGCCCAGCTAGTTGTCTTTCAGGTTTATTATGGGTTCTGTGCAAATCGCATCCCTGTGTTAGCAATGACAACGTGTAGAAATTACTGTAATTATAAGAGAGGTTGCAGTATACAGTTTTCCCCCATTGTAATATTTCTTTTACTGTATTGATAGACCAGAAGTGTGTAGTAAAGGTGTACGTTGTAAAGGTGTAGTGCATTGTGGGACAGTTTCAGGATTCCCAGTCATGGAAAATCATGGAAAATCATGGAGTAAAACCCTGCTGGGCACCAGGCCAAAATCCAGCAACTCTCGCACCTATGTACTGCGCGCGACAGTACTGCGTACTTACATAGAAACATTAAAAAAAAAAAAAAAAAGATAATTACAATTACAAATCCTGGCTGTGCTACTGGCTCAAATACAGTGGCATAATCTGTAATCAAGATTTTTGATCGGGGGGGGGGGGGGGGGGATGATGAGTTGGGAAAATTGGCAAACGGTTCTGAAAAGTTTACCACTCAAAGTTTTTGCCCTGGAAAATATTTAGAAAAGTTGGGTCGGGGAGGGGGAAGGTGTAGTGGCTGCTTTTAATTTCGTGGAGAGTATACAATCAAAGTCAAGGTAGATGCAAAAAAAGTTAAACTGGAACAAGATGTTAGAACAAAACTCGGAGAGAAAAATCCAATCTCGCAACAAATTTCTTCCCCGGCACCCTTTTAGTCTGCATAATTCTTCCGTGTCATGACTGCTCCAAGCATGCCCAATTTCTTGATTGGGGGCTTCAGTACGCCTGTTTCAAAGGGGAACCCATAAGATGTTTGAAGTCTAGATGTTTTATCCTGTATTCTGTTCATTTGTAGGTTTGAAAAATAATGTCACGCTTGCTAACTACATACTAAAATGTATAACTGATGAAAGGAAGGAGGGTCGATCCTTGCAGAATCTTTCTCTAAACAATCTCAGAATCTCTCTCAACAATTCAAATCAGTACGAGAGAGACTGAGATTGCGGGTAACACCACGTGAAATAAATCTCTTTTAGGAAGAAGTGTGGTTCTGAAGAGAACCGGGTGAGTGTGTAACTCGACGTTTCGGACAGTGTGCTCTCTGATCTGTCCTCAGGAGTGTGAGTGATGTGATGCGGAGTTGCTGCAGCTTTTATGCCTTCTGGGTGCCTAGTCAACTGGATGCTGTTGTGTGCGTTGGGGTGTGGCAGTAGCTTGTTGGGTGGTGTGGGTGTAGGATGTGTGGTGCTTGAAGAGTTGGGACCAATGTCGTTGATGTCTTGAGAAACTGTGTTGTGTTTGCGGATTTCGATGGCCTCTCTGATGCGTCTAGGGTGCCAGAATGTGACTGGGGCGATGATCTTGGCCTGGTTCTAGTTGAAGTGGTGGTCTTGTTCGTGTGAGTGTTTGGTGATTGCTGACTTGTCTATTTCTCCTTTCCTGCTGTTTGCTTTGTGTTCCTTAAGTCTTGTGTTGAGGTCTCTGCCGGTTTCTCCGATGTACACCTTACCGCATTCACAGGGAATGCGGTAGACGCTTTGGTGTTAGACCGCCTTGGTGTTTGGGTCTTGTTCGTCCTTACGGTGTGTCGTAGTTAGCGTGGACCTTGTCTGGTGCTGTGTGGAAGACCTTGATTTGAGCTTGGCTGAAGATGCGTTGTAGCTTGTGGGAGAGGTGGCCGATGTACGGGAGTGTGATCTTAGACTTGAATTGAGGGTGCTGTTCAGGTGGGGTGGGGGGCTTGGGCTTGTTGGTGTTGACGCTGTTGTATCCGTTGAGCTTGAGTGATGTCTTGATGTGGTTGAGTTCTTGACCTAGGCTGGCCTGGTCGCAGGTGTTGTAGGTTCGGCGTACCAGGGTGTTGCATACTGATGACTTGAAGCGTGGATGGTGGAACGAAGAGCTGTGGAGATAGCGGTTTGTGTGTGTGGGCTTGCGGTAGACTGTGTGGGATATGGTGCCATCTGGTCTGCGGGTGAGCTTTGACGTCAAGGAAAGCGATGGAGTTGTTCTGTTTTTGTTCCATGGAGAACTTGATGGGTGGGTGTTGGCTGTTGATGTGCTGTAGGAAAATCTGCAGTTTTTCTGTGCCGTATTGGCCATACTACGAAGGTGTCATCAACGTAGCGTAGCCATAGGGCAGGACGTAGATCCGCTGACTCGATGGTGATGAGTTCGAATTCCTCCATGAACAAATCCGCTAGGACCGGGGATAGAGGAGATCCCATGGCGGCCCTATGTGGATTGTTCATAGTACTGGTCTCTCCATTTGAAGCAATTAGTGGAGGAGACGCAGGTATGGAGGAGGTCTTGCATTTGGTCTGGGGATAGGTTGGTTCTGTCCTGGAGCTTGGGGTCGTGTTGGAGGCGTTCCTTGGCCATGAGGCAGGCTTCTTGGGTGGGAACATTGGTAAACAAGGAGACCACGTCTATTATTTTATTCTCTTGATTCTGAAGTACAATGTAAGGTATTTTAAACTCACTTCATTAAAACTCTGTCATGTTCAACTTGTTGTTTTAATTGATTTATTTTTCAAATCGTATATTTTCGGGAATGGTGAATTTAGTGGAGGGGTGTACGCACCTCCGCACACCTCCCCAGGTATAGACCTGTTCTGTGAACAATTGTAATAGAACCGTACATGCTGAGATACAGTGTCACTGTTTTATTTTTTTAGAGCGTAGGCCTATTGAAAAACAAATACTATAAAATCGGTGGTCTTCAATCAGGGTTGATAAAAATCATGATTTTTTGGATTAAAATTATGATTTTTTATATTTAAATCAGATTTTTTTGTATTTAAATCGATTTCTTTTTACCATCGTACCATATTGCCATTAAAACATTTGTTTCAAATAAGTCAATTTAAATGACCATCATTGAAAGTCAATGTTTTACATTAAAAAACTAACAGAAATAAAAAAAAAATCGAAACTTGATTTTTATTAGTGATTTCCTTAAACAAATTTCTAGTGATTTAAATCATGATTTAATTCGAATGATTTAAATCATGTGATTTAAATCAAACAATCCTGTCTTAAAGAGACCTTTTTTTCACTCACTTGAACAGATTTCGTGACAGTCAACAAAACCACTACCCCGTGGAATGATCTTTGTACATAATTATGGTATGGTGCAGGTATACTAGGTTTGCGCAAAAACGTCTATTTTACTGGTATAATGAATATGCCTGAAAAAGATCTATTCAGAGTACTATTTTTGGGGGTCCCCCACTTCGGTACCTGCGTACAGTACAGCAATAGTAATGGCACAAGGCCGCTTGACCAAATCCTCTTTTGAAAAGAAACTCTCTATTGTGTGACTGTTGCTCAGTGAACCCGGCACACAGATGAATGTCAGGGTCATGTATGGAATGCCGGTATAGCAGATGAGTTATTTCCTCCTCAGCTCATATAGGACAGCAGCGCTCCCACACTAACTTGTAATTTTTTGAAAAATCAACAAATCAAAGGCAATCCTCGGAGGAAATGTAGGCTAGAATGATAGAGCGCTACGATGGACTTAACTATGACAACTCGACTCTCTGTGCCGCTAACCGTTTTGTGTTTATTTGCCACGGTTAGTGTTTTTCCGGCTAATGCAGGTAAATTATCATTACCGACATGAATCCGTCTTATTATCACTACAATGTTATTGGTTGACACTTTAGTAAGCTAATTATCTATAATATCAAGACGGCATCAAACAAGTCGTTGTCAACAGCACAACCGCCACATAATGGAACATAGGTCATAGCGCTCATTTGCGTTGTTTGACTTTTTTGCATGGTTATAACACACAACGAAAGTCACTTTTTGAGTGTTGTATTGAACATATCTTGAGATCGCCGAGAGCAATATTTATGGATTGTTCACCTTTTGAAAGACAAATACATGCTCTTTCAATTCATATCAGTTGTTTACATGTTACTAGACGGGAACGAATTGCCATTTGGTTTTAAAAAATCAAGTTTCTCTTCAAAGTCTATGGCGGAGAGTGGAAAAACAGCGAATTTTGTGGTACTCGCGCAACCAAACCTGCTATGAAATCTGCCCAATGCATTGCATTAACTTGGATTAAACGGCTTCTTAAAGACTAACAACTTCTCTATTTATAATTCGTCGCACAATCCACAAGGGAAACTGACTCTATTTTATTAAAAACCACATCGCCCTCAACCACTTCGCCCCCAACCACTTCGCCCAAACGCCACTTCGCCCAATTACCCCTTCGCCCAAACGCCACTTCGCCCCAAAACCACTTCGCCCAATTATATACTACTTCGCCCCAAAACCACTTCGCCCATAAACCACTTCGCCCAAAAACCACTTCGCCCAAAAACCACTTCGCCCAAAAACCACTTCGCCCAAAAACCACTTACCAGTGTATTTATCAGTTTTAACTGAATGTTACTGAGACTTTTGAGAAAAATGACACCGCCACTGCCCTGGAAGAGTTTTAAGCCAAAAAAGGATAGGGCCTATCCGTGTTTTTCGAAAGTACAAAATGACTTTGTGTTTTGCCCAACTTACATACTACTAGTTCTTTTTCGCGGTTTTTTTTTTCGCCCTTCCCGTACGGTAAAGCAGGAATCATGACAATACTGGAATAAGTTAAAACCTTATTGTATATATATGCAGATTTAATTTATTTGTGTGGGTAATGTACTTGTATGCGTGTAAATATTAATGCCATGTAGTCGTGTTTGTAATATAGGTTTTCCTGGCGGCCAATTTGCCGTTTTCGTTATTTGGTCAATCAAATTCGTGTGGTTTTTACACAACCGGACGTGACTGATCAAATTAGGCCGGGAATCCATGTGTCCGTATTACGTTATGCGTAAAAACGAAATTACACGGAATTATAAAGCAATGGATCACGCGAAACGGATAACGCAATACACATTATTGCGGATACGGATCGCAATACGGACACATGGATTCCGGCCATGTACATGATTGGTGATTGTTATTGTTGCAATTTTCAGAAATGGGCGGATTTGGGGATTAGTATTTTATAGGAAATATCGTTCCACTGACCTGTTTAAAATTTTGCGTTGTTGGATGGCGAAAAAAACGAGAGAAAAACGGCACTCGTTTTCAACCGTCGGGCGGATGATAGCCTTTATAGTCAAGGCGCGCGTGGCTATGGGCGCGTGACGCGCCCCCGAATATGCCATCCCGCCATCATCCGGGGCGCGCCACTCGTCCGGGTAGCCAAGCGCGACTTGACTAACAGCTACAGGGCAGTTTTCTAACGATTTCCAGCTGGAAATCGTTGAAAAACGATGTACATTTCCACTTTTCTTGACAACGACAGCACACCTGGTGCCATCATTTCACAGGATGATTGAGACTATTGTTAACTTACAGTCTAGTAAGGTATTTCGTAATAATTCAGTAAAAAAAATTGGAGGATTACCAATCGTGTACACACTATACCTTCAAGGTTTCTTTTTCACTTTCAGTTTCAATTTTTAAGCACCCAAGATTTTGTTCCTCATGTTCGTTTTTGTTTACGGACCGTTTCGTTTTGATGGTGCATTCAAGACTTAATTTGCGTTCTTATATTGAGTTTTGTGACATCCTTTTTGTGACCATGTTTTTCTTTTCTTATTAGTTTATGGGCAATTATTTTCATCAAGTGGTCATTCAAATTATTACGATTTAAAAAATTGATATATTTTCCAAGAGGTTTTTATAAAAAATTCGTAAAATTTATAATGTAATTTTTCAAAAAACATTTATAATGTAACATCTTAACTGATATTAGGGATAATGTATGTAACGACCTAATTAATGAAATGAAAATAGGGCATACGGATCGGGCATGGGCGAAGTGGTTTTTGGGCGAAGTGGTGGCGTTTGGGCGAAGTGGCTTTTGGGCGAAGTGGCTTTTGGGCGAAGTGACTGTAAAGCATAGTGTTATAACTCTATGCTGTAAAGCGTTTCAACCAACCTCGTTCCCATGGTGTCGAGCAGCGCCTTCACCGACACCACAGCTGCTCTCTCACCCTGGTATGGGATCATTTAAATATCCAATATTTTTGGATACGCATGCAAATTAGGCTCAATGTGAGCGATGTATTCTGGGCACGTAGTAGTCTGATGGCAATTCTTAAACTTCACATCTTTGTCGAATTCACAGCATAGGCTCTTTTGGTACTAGATTGATTAACTTGATTGTAAAATCGTGAAAAAGGCGGCAAACTATATACGTGCAGTTCATGGGTTCTCAGAATGGTTGACATGGTTGAGCATCAACGAAGCGTCATTTATCCCAAAATGAAAAGGACAAAAAACGAAGTTACATACCCTTGTACGTGGCGCACACTCGAGGCAAATTAGGCTTCGGACTTCCTTTTGTCAGTTTTGATAAAGCCGAAATAAAGTAAGCCATGGGAACGAGGTTGCGTTTCAACGAACAAAATGTTCGTTTGGTTTGGGGCTTCAGTACGCCTGTTCCAAAGGAGGGTAAAGGGGAACCCATAAGATGTTTGAAGTCCAGATGTTTTATCCTGTATTCTGTTCATTTGTAAAGGTTAAAAAAATAATGTCACGCTTGCTAACTACATACTGAAATGTATAACTGATGAAAGGAAGGAGGGTCGATCCTTGCAGAATCTTTCTCTAAACAATCTCAGAATCTCTCTCAACAATTCAAATCAGTATGAGAGAGACTGAGTTTGCGGGTAACACCATGTGAAATAAATCTCTTTTAGAAAGAAGTGTGGTTCTGAAAAGAACCGGGGTGAGTGTGTAACTCGACGTTTCGGACAGTGTGCTATGTCCGTCCCCAGGAGTGTGAGTGATGTGATGCGTGGCGGAGTTGCTGCAGCTCTTATGCCTTCTGGGTGCCTAGTCGGGTGTGACGACTGGATACTGTTGTGTGCGTTGGGGTGTGGCAATAGCTTGTTGGGTGTAGGATGTGTGATGCTTGAAGAGTTGGGACCAAATGTCGTTGATATGGAATCCGATGTCTTGAGAAACTGTGTTGTGTTTGCGGATTTCTATGGCCTCTCTGATGCGTCTTGGGTGCCAGAATGTGACTGGGGCGATGACGTTGGCTTGGTTCCAGTTAATGCGGTGGTCTTGTTCGTGTGAGTGTTTGATGATTACTGACTTGTCTATATCTCCTTTCCTGCCATGTGCTTGGTGTTCCTTGAGTCTTGTGTTGAGGTCTCTGCCGGTTTCTCCGATGTATACCTTACCGCATTCACAGGAAATGCGGTAGACGCCCGCCCTTGTGTTTGGGTCTTGTTAATTTGTCCTTGTGTGTTTGTAGTTGAGCTTGGACCTTGTCCGGTGCTGTGTGGAAGACCTTGATTTGAGCTTGGCTGAAGATGCGTTGTAGCTTGTGGGAGAGGTGGCCGATGTACGGGAGTGTGACTGTAGACTTGAATTGAGGGTGCTGTTTAGGTGGGGTGGGGGGCTTTTTTAGGGGGCTTGTTGGTGTTGACGCTGTTGTATCCGTTGAGCTTGAGTGATGCGGTGGAGTTCTTGACCTAGGTCGTAGGTGTTGTAGGCTTGGCGTACCAGGGTGTTGCCATCTGGTCTGCGGGTGAGCTTGACGTCAAGGAAAGCGATGGAGTTGTTCTGTTCTTGTTCCATGATGAACTTGATGAGTGGGTGTTGGCTGTTGATGTGCTGTAGGAAAATCTGCAGTTGTTCTGTGCCGTGTGGCCATACTACGAAGGTGTCATCAACGTAGCGTAGCCATAGGTCAGGACGTAGATCAGCTGACTCGATGGTGATGAGTTCGAATTCCTCCATGAACAAATCCGCTAGTACCGGGGATAGAGGAGATCCCATGGCGGCCCCAGTGGATTGTTCCTAGTATAGAGCCAATGATTTTCCGTTTCAGAAAAGTCAATTTTTCGTTTTGACAAATCTTCATTTCCGTTTCGCCTATTAGAACAGTGTACAAAAATCTGTTTCATTTCCATTTGACATTATTTCATACATGTAAATAAATGCACAATGAAAGAGGCCAATTCCGTTAATTCCGTTTGGTTTCCACTAAAACGGAAAATCATTGGCCCTAATAGTACTGCATGGTCTCTCCATTTGAAGCAAGTGGAGGAGGTCTTGAATTTGGTCTGGGGATAGGTCGGTTCTGTCCTGGAGCTCGGGGTCGTGTTGGAGGCGTTCCTTGGCTATGAGGCAGGCTTCTTGGGTGGGAACATTGGTAAACAAGGAGACCACGTCTATTATTTTATTTTCTTGATTCTGAAGTACAATGTAAGGTGTTTTAAACTCACTTTATTAAAACTCTGTCATGTTCAACTTGTTGTTTTAATTGATTTATTTTTCAAATCGTACATTTTCGGGAATGGCGAATTTAGTGTAGGGGTGTACGCATGCACCTCCGCACACCTCCCCAGGTATAGACCTGTTCTGTGAGCAATTGTAATAGAACCGTGCATGCAGAGATACAGTGTCACTGTTTTATTTTTAAAATGATGATTTTTTTAATTTAAATCATGATTTTTAAAATTTAAATCAGATTTTTAAAATTTAAATTGATCTTTTTCCATCGTATCATATTGCCATTAAAACATTTGTTTCAAATAAGTCAATTTAAATGACCATCATTGAAAGTCAATTTTTTTACATTAAAAAACTAACAGAAATTAAAAAAATTCAAAACTTGGTTTTTATTAGTGATTTCTTTTTATTTTTTGCCAGTGATTTAAATCATAATTTAAATCGAATGATTTGAATCGAGTGATTTAAATCAAACAACTACCAGCCGTGGAATGATCGTTGTACATAATTATGGTATGGTGCAGGTACTAGGTTTGCGCAAAAACGTCACGCTTGACTATTTTACTGGTATAATGAATATGCCTGAAATAGATCTATTCAGAGTACCATTTTTGGGGGCTCCCCCACTTCGGTACCTGCATACAGTACAGCAATAGAATTGGCACAAGGCTGCTAACCAAATAATCCTCTTTTGAAAAGATACGAAACTCTCTATTGTGTGACTGTAGCTCACAGATGAATGTCAGGGTCATAGACCATATCGCAAATACTGCCTGGTCGAGACGTCACAATGGTCACAAGGGATTGTGGGAAGGAAATGGGAGCGATTTTGGTGCGCGTTTCTTTCGCACGTCCCTAGTAACCATTGTGACGTCTCATCCAGGCGGTATTTGCGAAGTATGGAATGCTGGTACAGCAGATGAGTTATTTCCTCCTCAGTTCATATAGGACAGCAGCGCTCCCACACTAACTTGTATTTTTTTGAAAAATCACCAAATCAAAGGCAATCCTCGGAGGAAATTGGCGGAGAGTGGCGGAGAGTGGAAAAACAGCGAATTTTGTGGTACTCGCGCAACCAAACCTGCTATGAAATCTGCACCATGCATTGCATTAACTTGGATTAAACGGCTTATTAAAGACTAACAACTTCTCTATTTATTCATATAACATGTTTAGTGATTGGTCAGCACTAACCAATTGTTCGTTAAAGAAAATTTTCTCCAATGAAAACAGTTGTTTTAACCTCCATGTTTTAACACACGAAATGTGCATTGCGTGTACGTGGAGGTCAAAGGTCGCAAAGTTTAGCACGCGTCGTCGCGACGCGGCGGTTCTTTTGAATTTGGTCATGTTTTCAACCACTAGCGGCTTGAATGCTCAAAATGTGGTTAGTAGGTAGCTTATGAAATAGATTAATATATTTGTAATAACATATAGGACACTGTTCATAAGTTGGTGTAATGAAAAAGCACATAGTTTTGCTTGCATTTCCATCGTACTTGCCCCATACACAGTAGGCGAACCAACAGAATGTATGTGCGCGTACAGACACATACCGTATGACAAACCGTGTGATTATTTTTTGAGCGCTTCCCATACATTATGTTCCGTTATGTCCTGCAACAACCAATCAAGTAATCCAACTAACATGTTTTTTATCAAAAACTCTAAACCCGGGCTATGGCCACGATCATATATTTGAAAATGTTTGTGTTAGTGTATCCGGCCTAGTACACCTGAAAAGTGCATATGCTAGGCCTACAGAATTCGAAGCAGAAGGCACTACTCATATCCTTCCTCCATGCTTCATCTTACACATTTTAACAAACTACAATACTGGTATAAATCAAGTACACATTGTGTCACGTCAACATCATTTACAAGCACCTGTCAGCAATGCTTGTCACTGAGTTCAATAAATAGTTATGGTGAATTTAAATTCACAACGAAATACACGGGTACTACATTTTCATTTCATTTGGTAACATTTATTTCCTCTTCATGGGTACATGTATTAATGGATACCAGGCAAATTGAGGCCTATCGAGTATTCGAGTTCCCAGGCACAAACAAAAGAATGGCTGAAAGGAGGTACAAGCAACATAATTGATCTAGACTCTTTCCGGACTGTACCGGTACTCAATGTATGATGTTGTAAGCCATTGGATTCATAACTAAAATGAATACCTAAATTCACATGTGTCGTGTTCGACCGGACTGGAAGAATCTCATTGACAAATGTTGGACAACATTGTTGGAAGAAAATCCGCGGATAGACCGTCCCACCATGTTTCGGGTGCCAACCATTTGCGACACTGAGATTGCCAACTAGGGAATGCGTATGCTTCAAACCTGTGTAGTGTGTACAAACATGGTTTTTTTTTTTTATTATTATTTTATAAGTTCATCATTGTCGGGGTTTTTCTGTTTGGCGAAACGCTTGATTCAAGATGTTTTGAAGGATTAGTGTAATTTTAGAGTTAATAAATATGTTGATCAAATTTCATTTATGCAGTTTCTTAAATTTCATAACCGGCCACTTGAACTTTGAATTCCAACTTCGCACATTTTCCTACTTTTCCGGACACATACCCGGTACCGAATTATATAGCAACAGTGTATTCTTTTTAGGTATATTATATTTAAAAAAACAACATGACAAAGCAGATAAAATTCAGTCCAATTTGGCAGAGATTTGTTGCATTCATTTTTATATTCTACGTACGTTTGAATAAAAGCCTACAATATCTTTTACTTGGTTGTGATTTATTCATTGTTATTAATCCCTAGTTTCTGTCCGTCTGGTGAATGGGAACTCCCCAAACGAAGGTAGAGTGGAAGTGTTGTACCGAGGACAATGGGGAACAATCTGTGGTAATGGCTGGAGTACCAACAAGGAGGCCAACGTGATCTGTCGACAGCTGGGCTACCCTTCTGCATCCCAGGTCTGGACAAATGGTCACTTTGGTCGAGGGTCAGGGCCAATACTGCTGGACAACGTTGCTTGTGATGGACAAGAATCGCGCATTGACCAGTGTGACCACAGAGGTTGGTTGAATCACGGCTCATGCAGGTATTACGGAGACGTTGGAGTCACCTGCAAGCTTGATACAACCCCTTCTGGTAAGTTTGTCTTCTTCCCTGTATTTTGAGCTTTCTTTCAAGCTGTTCGTGGCTTCCAAACTGTGCCCGAGAAGTATTGGCGCAAAATACAACTATGGAAACTGCCACTCAGGAAATTAGTACTAACCAATTTCTTTTATTACGAACTGCATAGCGCACAATGAGATTTCCCCTTGCTTTCTATGTTGTAAACATTCAGAGCTAACCACCCCCCAATTGCACTTCAACTGTTGAGTACATTGATCTAGAATGAAGCTGATCTAGAATGAAGCTGTACCCCCCTCTCTTAACCCTTTGAAGCCGGATGACACCTATAGACACCAAAAAAACAACTGCCACCAGGCCGGATGACATCTGCACGCCATTCTCTGCATTTTCAATCCATTGTTGGATTATTGTCTATATTACGCTTGGCTGCACAGGCCGCCCCGACACCCTGACGCCTCATTATAAACAACCGTACTCCAGGGGTAGAGTGTAGGGCGGTCATCGTTGGGACCACGCCTTTGTTCCACGTACTGTATTTGTTTTTTATTTGATTTTAGTCTTATTCAAAATATGTAGGACTTTATTGATCAGTGTGCACACAAAGGGGTTGGGCCTTGGGAGTAGGGTGGGGCCTTGGGAGTAGGGTGGGGGGGGACCTTGTCTGAGTATCAGACGTTGCATGCATTGCATGCATATCAACGTCTGATATATGCGGACATGCTAATTTATGCGACCCCGCGCGCCAGCCAATCGGAGTGGACTTTGCAACTTGTGACGTCATTTCGATCAGAAATGTCGACGAAGGTACTGATTGGTTGGTAGGTGTCAGCTGACTCCATTTCTCAGCATTCATCACGGCGCGTATGCAGCAATGCCATAGCAACAAAATAATTCAAATGCCGCTGTGTCGCGCGCGCGTGCTTCCCCAGCACGCGCACGCGGGCGCGGTACATACAGTACAACTGCAACATGATTCCGTGCGCGTGCAGAAATGTTTACATTTCTCAAAGACATGCATATCTGGGGCGCGTCACGTCACTTGTCTGGGTAGCAATGCGCGCCTGTCTGATCAGCGGCTTACCGAAGGTCCAAAAAACGAACAGGCTGATTGGTCAAAATCTAGAGGTCATGATGCGGTTGTCTTGCATAATTAATCGCCAGATCTGCACACATATTATAGACGCTCGTCACGTTGCACGAGCGGCTATTCCATGGACTAGGGGGGACCTTGAGCCCCAGTTTGATTTATTATTATTGCAATAAATCCTGGCACTGCTATGGAGAGCGCATGAAGCCAAACGTGAAAGTTAAATTTTGGGTCTGCCACTTACGGAGACTGAGAACCCTGGGAGCCACGCCCCCCATGGGCCCATAGTTAGTTTCCTTTATGGCTATACACAAAGGACTAAAATGGATGCCTTGGCCAGAAGCCCAGTAAAAAAAAAGGCCTGCCTAGTGGGTGACCCCAGCATTAAAGGTGACTATACCAGCTCCAACTGGGGGGTTCGATGTAGGAATACATGTAGTTTGAGTGCAATAAACCTTTTCGACATTCTCAATGCATTGTGGGTTTGGAGGCCAAACAAACCATGTAATTTATACACAAACCTATGGCACTGTGAACCAGTCCAAATATTAATTGATTTTATGCTAAATATCTGTCATGAGTTGAGCGATACCCTTTTCACATATCTTTGCATGGAACATAAAGAAAATAATAACTAGACATCTTGCGTCTCTTGCAAACAGAGGCAGGGCTTTTCCGTTTTTCTGTTATACTGTTATATTCAGCACAAAACTCCATCACTTCTATGTCTTTTGCTGCTCCAAACTTGACCTTTAAGCGTGACGTCATCCTGACTTCTTTCTTGGTCATGTAATTTCCATTATAGGATATATATGACAAACTTGTTTAAGACCTTAGGCTGTTATATGGCGCAAGTCCCGGTTACAAATTGCATTAAAAATTAAAGAAACCTAAAAATCAACATAAAATCGTAGGATAGCGTCGTCATGACGTCACATATTTGGAACGTGGTCTTGGCATGTGTCAAGATTGCAGTCAATCTGATCAATGACAGTTAAAAAGAAATTTGAAAAACTAAAAAATTCCTAGAAAATCAGCCGATCACGTCACTTCAGATTTTACCAATTTTCATAACGATCCGACTTACCCTTATGTGATTTTTAAAAGGGCATTTTGATGACGTCAGGATGATGTTACACATGTTCACATCCATAACTCTGACCTAATGAATTGTTACAAAAAGGAATTTCAAATTTATTATATTCTGTTGATGAGATATGGCTTAAAATTTCAAAACCTCAAAAAAAAAATAATATAAATCATATGATGGTCATCATAACATCACCTCAATAACACATCACCTCAATGTGTGTTCTTGGCCTGTGTATAGATTGGAGTCAATCTGATCAATGACAATGTGAAATTTTGAGAGTATGTACAATGAAATTAGAAACATTAAAAAAAATCATAGAAAAACGGCCGATGACGTCATCATAAGATTACTTCGGATTTCACATGCTAGCGACAACATCTACCAATCCACCAATTGTTATGATGATTGGATATGTACCCTTATGTTTTCAAAAAGCACATTTTGAGGACGTCATGATGACGTCATCATATGATTTTATAGTACTAATGTTTAAGTTTTTGAATCTTAAAGTTTCTTAAAGCCATATCTCATCAACAGAACATGTTAAATTCAAAATTCTTTTTGTAATAGATTTGTTAGCTCCTATATTCTTTCACATAAATGTGAAAAATGTGTGACGTCATCATGACGTCATCAAAAATGTGCTTTTTGAAACACATATAGGGGTATGTCCGATCGTCATAAAAATTACTGGGTAGGTAGATAATGCCACTAGCATGTAAAATCCAAAGTGACGTCATGATGACGTCATCGGCTGATTTTCTATGCATTTTTTAGTTCTATCCCAAATCCCATAGTTTTTGTACACTAATTTTGCAAGTGGCACTTTGGTCACTAAACAACCTCAGAATTTTTAAATGTTTCAAATTTCATTGTGCTATTTAAATTGTATACTGTCGTTGATCAGATTGACTTCAATCTTGACATAGGCCAAGACCACGTTGCAAATATTTGCTTTGATAAGTGCCGTCGTGATGACGTCATCATGGGTCACATGACATCATCTTAAAGGTGCATATTTTTAAGGTCCTATATCTAGAGAACTGTACTTAAGATTGCATCCATTCTTAGTATGCTGGTAGGCCAACTAGCATTACAGATGAAAATTGATGTGACGTCACGATGATTCTATAGCTTTGTTTAAATTTTCCAACTTTTCAACCATATCTCTTCCACGGAACATGCAAATGTCGAAATTCTTTTTTGAAAACGTTTGTTTGGTCACATATACTTGAATATAAATGTGAACAACGTGTGCAAAATTCCAAGTGATGTAATAAAAAATGCGGAAAAGCCCTATGTTCTGTTCTTGTAACATCAGACATAGAAGTCTAGTTAAGATCTGAGGTTGTTTAGTGACCAAAGTGCCACTTACAAAATTCGTGTACAAAGTCTATGGGATTTAGGATAGCACTACAAAATTCATAGAAAATCAGCCGATGACGTCATCATGACGTCACCTCGGATTTTACATGCTAGTGGTATTATCTACCTACCCAGTAATTTTTATGACGATCGGACGTACCCTTATATGTGTTTCAAAAAAGCACATTTTTGATGACGTCATGATGATGTCACACATTTTTCACATTTATGTGAAAGAATATAGGAGCTAACAAATCTATTACAAAAAGAATTTTGAATTTGGCATGTTCTGTTGATGAGATATGGCTTTAAGAAACTTTAAGATAAAAAAACTTAAACATTACTATAAAATCGTATGATGACGTCATCATGACGTCACCTGAATTTTCATCTATAACACGTACTTGTCTACCACCATAGCAGATTTGAATGCAATCGGACCTACGGTTCTCTAGATATGGGCCCTTGAAAAATGCACCTTTAAGATGACGTCACGTGACACGTGATGACGTCATCATGACGTCACTCTTCGGCATCTAATTTCAGTTGAGGGTCAATGTCTATGGTAAATATGATTAAGATCTGAGGTTGTTTGATGACCGAAGTGCCCGCGACAACATTTGTGTACAAAGTCTATGAGATTTGGGATAGAACTAAAATAGGAAAAAAAAATAATAAAATAAAAAAAATCAGAACAAAAACAAAGCCTTTTCCGAAAAATTTCGGAAAAGCCAAAAATCAGAACAAAAACAAAGCCTTTTCCGAAAAAATTCGGAAAAGCCAACCAGAAAAATCAATTTTAAATGGCAATAAAAATAAAGGAAATAATTGGGGAATCCCTCTCAGGGTACCAGTTACTGATGAATGCAAATTTCTGGAATTAGAACAGCTAATAATGTCACATTATTAGCCAATCAGAAGAGGATTTTTGCAAGCATGACAACGAACATATGACCAATGCGACCAATCACGTCAGTTTTAATGTGCTTGCTCTTCTAATGCCAGTTTGGCTAATGCAGTTCCCATGATGCTTTGAGAATGTCGAAAAGATTTATTTGCCCAAAGGTGTTTAAAGTAATTAAAAAAACACAAAAATGTGCCTTGTGGTTGAGCACCTTGGCTGCACGCAGGGTTTTAAGCCATACGCACATGATGAAGGGCCTGCATTACAATTCCGTACAAATACGATCCAATGGCATAGCAGTGTGGAGGGGGGGGGGGGGGGGGGGGGGGGGGGTAAACACATTAAGATCCCAAATATTAAAACTGGATGAAGAAAATAAGAGCAAAATGAGTAGAATAGTGGATAAGTAGCTGCCCATGGCATAATACATGTGTTTGAAATGCTGTCACTTTGTTTGTGGTCAGAAAAATACCTTTTCAGAAAAAAATGGCAGCACCTCCTCACCCCACAATGAAGAATTTCTCACTATGCTACTGATATAATCCATGTGGTGAATGAGTCTACCATGTACAACACTGAAAAAAGTGTGTTGCCGTATCTGAAGTACGGCTAACAAAGTTGCGTAATGTACGTGTAAAATGACATTGCGCATATAAATCCAGTGGACCCGGCAGCTGTTGTACTGCGTACTTGAGATTTTGCATGAATAATCATGAGCTTGTCCGACCCGCACCTGACCCAGCCCCATGCATGCTGGGATACCAAACAGCCGCTTCGTGCATGTCGTGTGTCTAATCGCTTCAGTACGGAACAAAGACTTTTTTCACATTTTTCCGAAAATTGGATTATCCGATTCTAGTGATCTCTTGTTGGTTGCTTGGTGCAAGCAAGGCGAGGATGTCAATAAGTAAAATACGGATTTTGGGTAAACTTTGCAGCGTTTTTTGCGCTCATGCTGCATAAAACTTGCATTCTTGTTTGTGCTGTAGTAGTAGCCTATGGGAAAATTGGGCTTCTTAATTACCGGAGCCATAGTTCTAGGGGTATAGTTTATGCCAACGATTCGACCTGACGTACATTGTACCACCATGCACCACTGCACACACACACACACAGTCGTGCAACATCAAGGTTTGAATGTCGATCTCTTTTTTGCTGCTGTGCACGGTGCTAAAATTTCTGAAATGCCGTGGATTAAAAGATCAGTTTAAAAGAATGCGAGTATTGTTGAAAACAGGTACCGGTACATGTACTTGCCGTCAGGCTGGCAACCTGGAACATTTGGTTGTCCGACAATATTTTGGTTGACCCGGGAAGTCGGACTGCCGATTTCGCTAGCCGTGATTTCCCCCTGCGCCCTAAAAATGTTAACTGTGCCCCTGATATATCGAGTGCTCTTTTTCACGTCTACCCCCCCCCCCCCCCCAATAAAAAAATTACCTTGCTATGCCTATGTCATTGGTCTTATTAAAAGTTGTGATATTTCTCCGTCGTGATTTTTGTTATCAGTTGCAGTGCGTCTTGTTGATGGAAACACGCCTCACGAAGGAAGAGTGGAAGTGTACTACCAATGTGTCTGGGGAACAGTATGCGATTACAGCTGGACCATCGAAGATGCCAACGTGATCTGTCAACAGCTTGGCTATCCGTCTGCATCTAATGCCTGGCAGCGTGCACATTTTGGTCAAGGATCAGGGCCGATTCTACTGGCCAATGTTGCATGTCATGGCAGTGAACCGAGCATTGAGCAGTGTGACAATACTGGCTGGTTTTATCGCGGCTGCTCTCATTACTACGATGTTGGGGTTACTTGCAATGAGGCGTCTGCCGATAACCGTGAGTTAATAATATATAATGGTTCAGAAAGTCTTATTGTCATCATGATATCACTGTATATGAATGCGCTGTCCAGTTGAATTCTTGGGGTACATAAAAGTGAATCAATAATTTATTTTTTCAAAAATACAAATGTATGTAAAAGTATGTTTTCAAATTACTCTGAGGATACTGAAATATGTTTTTATGTTAAAAAAGCTGTTTATATCCCCACCACCAAAAATTGTTTAAATCACTTCATTAGTACTACTCCAGAAAATCTTGACACAATAAATATCTTGTAAAAACGAACAAACATCATCTTTGCAGAAGTTACATTTGTGTAAAAAGATGTTTTTTTTTTATGCGAAAACTATGATTACTTTAATAGGGAAGTGATGTGCACGTCGCATGTGTGGCATGTACGATTCGCTTGAGTCTGTAGGGAGATTGGTATTTGGCAGCTGATACGCCTCAGAGAAATATTTTTGTCGATATTCTTGTCCGAGTACACTTCTTCCTCCATGTTAAAACTTCGAACATCAAAACATCGCACATGTACACACATGTATACGTATGCAATTTGACCCGTCCCAGCATGCAACGCTGCTACATAGCGCGCGCTCAGCAAGCAAGCGCATGCGTAATACTGAACTCGGTGACCTTTCGGACTCGACACTTCCATTCGAAAAGGTGGATCAAGCATAAGTGGGAACGCGACTTGCGGTTTCGTTGCGGTTAGACAACGATCACACCAAAATGCCGGATTTTACCGACTCGCACTGTCCGCACTGGACTTATCGTCTCGGGAAAAGTTACCTGGTCAGTTATCCTGGGCAGCAGTTGCCCGGTAGAAGTAACCGCTAGACTCAGGAAAAGTAACTGAGAGGAAAGTGGCTCAGGAAAGCGTACATCCGGCCCGAGCGCAAGGTCATGCTTCACAGGGAAACCACGCATGCGCTTTACATTGTTTCACCGCGGTGCGGTGCATATGTGGCAAAATTCCAAATTCCAGTGCGTTGTTCCTCTTTTGGTCGCAATCATGGCCGATATTATTATTGATAAAGTCGGAAGTTTGATTGGTGCTAAAGACGTAGGCCTGCGTGTACACATCGGCCGGAAAAATGAAAAGGCACGCGTGATTTGGGTCAATCACATCAATGTAGAAAGGTCACGCAAAGCGCCCTCACGAGTCGTTATATTACAGCTCGTTACTTCTACCACGGTCTCGGTAAAATGTTCCCGTGTCGAAAGTCCAAGTGCAGACAGTGGTCACATTTGACCATTTTTCATTTTACCATGTCTCGGTAAAACCTTCCAAAAAAAACGTCCAGTGCGGACACGGCTTTAGACTTAGATTTATTTAACAAGGAATTAAAAAGTCTCCAAGTGCCTTTAATATAGGTTTTCCCGGCCAATTTCGTAAAGTGTTCATTCACTTCTGAAAATAGGTCATTCATTTTCGTCTGAATTTGAATGCGCGTCTCTACTCCCGTTTCAATTCAACAAAAGTTCAATCGTTTTTATGGTATGTGCATTCGGTTTTGATAAACAGGCGGCCATTTATGTTACCTGTGCATTAATTTACGCAAGCATTCAATTTCCAGCCGAGTTCGGGAATACATTTTCGTGAACGGGCAAACAAAAGTAAGTTTATTTCATTCAAAATAGCAGATTACATTACAGGTTTCTAAACCTGATACAGAATCTTATAAATTCAAGCAGAAATTGAAATGAGATATTACTCTTCATTCGATATTCGATTTGATTCAACCTGTACGTGATGGCAGCACAAATTCGAAGCCATTATAGACGAACCTCTCATGTCGATTTCGATCGCAACCATCTTATGCATTTTTTGAGTTATTTTGAGAGTGTTGCAGACTATCTGCAGACTGCCGATACTCTGGAGATCTACTTGTTTACAGGAAATAGCCCGTAACAACCAGTGTTGTAGTCGAGACCATTTCAAGACCAGGCACAAGACCAGCTTGTAACAGGCACAAGTAACAGGCATAAACCATGACAAAGGAATGCTTTTGTTACAGTTCATTTGAATAGCTTAAGATTAAGACTGCTGGTTTTGTGCTGGTCTTGTGCTGGTCTTGCAGGCTCTTGTGTGGTCTTACTCTTGTGGTGGTCTCCCTCGATGCCTGGTCGGAGAATTAATTGAGGGCTAAATTCTAACTGCCACAAAATGAACTTGATCTCAGATGTAGTCAGTGGTGGCTTTGAGGGGAAGGGGTGGTTGACCGAATGTAATGCAGAGTCGTAAGAATAAGTATGTTCTTTATGTGAGATACTATGTATATAGGTAAATAATGGAAATGAAAATTAAGCAAAATCGAAAAGAACAAGAAAAAGACTTGAATATGTTGATCTTAATTTAATGTTACTCAATTAACTACAGAGATTTATGTTTACAACGAATAATGCATGATGCAACTTATAATTTCATTCTAAATTGATTTCAGGTAAAGCTAATTTGATTGACGGTTCATGAAATAGAAACCCCTCATTGGATCTGGTGCCGATGGCATTAAAATAAAAGTGAAATAGAATTTTCAATATTTGAAATTTCCCTCTAAAAGTGAAAAAGGAGTCTTGTAAACGAATCTGAATGGACAGAAACGAAAGGTTCTGAACAATCACTTAATTGATTGAACGGAAATGGAATCGAATGCTCTGGTAGCGAAAATGAAATGCGTGTATAGAGCGATTCTCAAATTCAGACGAAAATGAATGACCGATTTTCAGAAGTGAATGAACATTTTAGGAAATTGGCCGGGAAAACCTATATTGTTCCTTTCACTGTTAAATTTGTGGTGCAAATAATTCTTCTTGGCACTTTTTATCAAGTCAGGCATTATGGTTTCATACCTTCTGACTAGCCCTCCCCCCCTCCCCCTCCACCCCCAGAAAAAGACACTGACAATTTGGGAGACCACCAAAAATACATGTTTCACGAACAGATATTCATTTAAGTTAGTTACAAAGTACATGATTACATGTTTGTGTGTACAAAGTCAGTATGTTGTTTTGCCCTGCCCCGCCCTGCCCTGCCTCGCCCCGCCCCGCCCCGCCCCGCCCCACCCCACCCCGCCCCGGGGTTTTGAAAAATGCCAAAAGTTCTCATAATTTAAGACAAGGAGTACATAAATTTATAATTATTTTCCAGCTGTGTTGCGCCTTGTAGATGGCGATAATCCGTTCGCAGGAAGGGTAGAATTGTACTCTGCAGACCAGTGGGGTACTGTCTGTGATGATGACTGGAGCATTAAAGAGGCCGCTGTAATATGTCGACAGCTTGGCTACCCTCCTGCATCCCAGGCCTGGCAGAGTGATCGAGGAGTGGGGCCGATTCTTCTGGACTATGTATCTTGCCATGGCAACGAATCAGGCATTGACCAATGTGATATCACTGGTTGGTTCAATAATAGCTGCATTGGGGGCGATGCTGGAGTGACCTGTGGTGAAACACAAGATGTCACAACCGATTTACCTGGTTGGTTTATTTAGCTCTTTGATACAAAATCATTGGTTTTTTTTACCAATAACTAAACATTAACACAATAAACCTTTTTGACATTCTCAAAGCATCATGGGAACTGCACCCCCATAACTGGCATTAGAAGAGCAAGCACATTTATTAGAATGGACGTGATTGGTCGTATTGGTCACATGTTCATTGTTATGCTTGCCAAAATCCTCTTCTGATTGGCTAATAATGTGACATCATTAGCTGTTCCAATTCCAGAAATTTGCGTTCATCAGTAACTGGTACCCTGAGAGGGATTCCCCAATTATTGGCTTTTCCGACAGAGTCAGTCGGAAAAGGCCTTGTTTTTGTTCTGATTTTTTTTTTTTTTCCTCTTCTTCTTCTTTTAGTTCTGACCAAAATCCCATAGACTTTGTACACGAATTTTGTCGGTGGCACTTTAGGTCTTAAAAAACCTCAGATCTTAACCAAACTTACCTCAAACATAGACACGTCATCACGTGTCACGTGACGTCATCTTAAAGGTGCGTTTTTCAAGGGCCCATATCTAGAGAACGGTAGGTCCGATTTCTTTGAAACCTGGTATGTTGGTAGGCTAGCTCGTGTTATAGATCAAAATTGAGGTGACGTCAAGATGACGTCATGATACGATTTTATAGTATTTTTTAAGTTTTTGAACTTCAAAGTTTCTTAAAGCCATATCTCACCAACAGAACATGCTAAATTCAAAATTCTTTTTGTAATAGTTTTGTTAGCTCCTATATTCTTTCACATAAATGTGAAAAATGTGTGACGTCATCATGACGTCATCAAAATATGCTTTTTTTGAAACACATATAAGGGTAGGTCCGATCGTCATAAAAATTAGTGGGCAGGTAGATAGTGCTAGTAGCATGTTAAATCCGAGGTGACGTCATGATGACGTCATCGGCTGATTTTCTATGATTTTTTTTGTTCTATCCCAAATCCCATAGACTTTGTACACGAATTTTGTAAGAGCCACTTTGGTCACTAAACAACCTCAGATCTTAATCAGGCTTAACACAAACATAGATCCTAAGCTGAAAATGTATGCCGAAACGTGACGTCATGATGACGTCATCACGTGTCATGTGACGTCATCTTAAAGATGCATTTTCAAGGGCCCATATCTAGAGAACGGTAGGTCCGATTTCCTTTAAACCTGGTATGTTGGTAGGCTAGCTCGTGTTATAGATGAAAATTGAGGTGACGTCATGGTGACGTCATCATACGATTTTATAGTAATTTTTAAGTTTTTTAACTTCAAAGTTTCTTAAAGCCATATCTCATCAACAGAACATGTTAAATTCAAAATTCTTTTTTTAATAGCTTTGTTAGCTCCTATATTCTTTTACATAAATGTGAAAAATGTGTGACGTCATCATGACGTCATCAAAAATGTGCTTTTTTGAAACACATATAAGGGTAGGTCCGATCGTCATAAAAATTAGTGGGCAGGAAGATAGTGCTACTAGCATGTAAAATCCGAGGTGACGTCATGATGACGTCATCGGCTGATTTTCTATGATTATTTTAGTTATATCCCAAATCCCATAGACTTTGTACACGAATTTTGTAAGAGCCACTTTGGTCACTAAACAACTTCAGATCTTAATCAGGCTTAACACAAACAGAGACCCTAAGCTGAAAATGTATGCCGAAACGTGACGTCGTGATGACGTCATCACGTGTCATGTGACGTCATCTTAAAGGTGCATTTTTTAAGGGCCATATCTAGAGAACGGTACGTCCGATTGCCTTCAAACCTGGTATGTTGGTATGGTAGCTCGAGTTAAAGATGAAAATTGAGGTGACGTCATGGTGACGTCATCATACGAGTTTACAGTAATATTAAAGTTTTTGAACTTCAAAGTTTCTTAAAGCCATATCTCATCAACAGAACATGCTAAATTCAAAATTCTTTTTGTAATAGCTTTGTTAGCTCCTATATTCTTTCACATAAATGTAAAAAATGTGTGACGTCATCATGACGTCATCAAAAATATGCTTTTTTGAAACACATATAAGGGTTCGTCCGATCGTCTTAAAAATTAGTGGGCAGGTAGATAGTGCTACTAGCATGTAAACTCCGAGGTGACGTCATGATGACGTCATTGGCTAATTTTCTATGAATTTTTAGTTCTATCCCAAATCCCATAGACTTTGTACACGAATTTTGTACGGGACACTTTGGTCACTAAACATCAGGTCTTAATCAAACTTAACACAAACAAAGACACTAAGCTGAAAATGTATGCCGAAACGTGACGTCATGATGACGTCATCACGTGTCATGTGACGTCATCTTAAAGGTGCATTTTTCAAGGGCCCATATCTAGAGAACGGTACGTCCGATTGCCTTCAAACCTGGTATGTTGGTATGGTAGCTAGATTTATAGATGAAAATTGAGGTGACGTCATGATGACGTCATCATACGATTTTACAGTAATATTAAAGTTTTTTAACTTTCAAATTTCTTAAAGCCATATCTCATCAACAGAACATGTGTAAAAAAAATGCAAAATATGTGCACCATCATAATGACGTCATCAAAGGCATAATTTCTCGAAAGACATGTAAATTGGTAGGTCCAATTGTCATGAAGCCTGGTGGGTAGGCAGACTAATGGACACAAGTAAGCAAAAATCGCAGTGTCATCATAAAAAAATAATGCGGAAAAGCCCTATGTTCTGTTCAGCGAAGAGACATAGAGTCCTAGTTTCCTTTATTTTTATTGCCATTTAAAATTGATTTTTCTGGTTATTATTTTCCTTATGTGAAAAGGGTATCGCTCAACTCATGACAGATATTTAGCATGAAATCAATTAATATTTGCACAGTGCCATAGGTTTGTGTATAAATTACATGGTTTGTTTGGCCTCCAAACCCACAATGCATTGAGAATGTCAAAAAGGTTAATTGAACTATAATTTGTGAAAGAAAAAAATGAGCGTGGTATCATCAGGCATTGCAATATCCTTGCATACATTTTGTTTTGTTGATCATCAGTTTCGATACGTCTTGTGAATGGGATCACCCCTAATGAAGGAAGGGTCGAAGTATACTACGGATGCCATTGGGGTACAATCTGTGATTACAACTGGAACATCAGAGAGGCCAACGTTGTCTGTAAACAGCTAGGATACCCTTCCGCATCCCAAGCCTGGCGGAATGCTTACTTTGGTCAAGGTTCAGGACCGGTACTCTTGGGAGGCAGCCTTGTCTGCGATGGACATGAATCAAGCATTGACCAGTGTGACCACAGTGGTTGGTTTAACAACGGTTGCAGTCATAGCAGAGACGTAGCTGTCACTTGCAACCTTGATCCAACCCCTTCTGGTAAGTCGGTCTTCTTTACTCTAGTATTTTCAATATGACTGATTACACTCTGCATGCCTTTTTTTGCAATCATTCTCGTTGGTTTTGTAAAAATGTTTGAATTCGGAGACCCATTGAACGCATGTATTTTGTTTGTTTGCTTGCTTGCTTGCTTGCTTGCTTGTGTGTGAGTATACCGTTTGACAGAACGTCCATGATTGAAAATTGTGTACTAAACATATGGGAGGCCTTCCGAAAAAAGTTCCGAACAATGGGAGGTCTGTGATTGCCGGTATATACACACTTGTGCTCTTGTATTGTACTACGTTCGAGGACAAGAGGAGAAGGAACACACAAAAGAATCTTTCTTGTCCTCGAGAGACAGTCTTTTGTTAAAATCGGTCCTCTTGGGTTATATTAAAGGAAGAAGCATTGTCCTCGCGAGTATAGCAAAAAACGACTCTGTGTGTGTGTGAGTTTGTATATGCCGGCAATCGTGGACCTAGGACAAAAGAATTCGAGCGTAGACAAAGGGGTCCACGTTTGACCTAACGTCCACGATTGAAAATCGTGTACAAAACCAATGGGAGGCCTTCCAAAAAAGTTAGAGTATAAACAAAAGAGGAACAATGGGACGTCCGCGTTTGGAGGTCGATACACGACTGTGTGTGTGTGTGTGTTTCCTACCATAGAGTGAACTCGTCACAAAGGGGACAACAAAAACCCATGGATGTCTTCCGCACTACTAAAGCCAATTGGAGTCAAAGATATGAACTTTATAGAAAATAATTCGTCAAACAATCCACAAAGGAAACTGACTAGGTAAAAATTTGAATACATTTTCAAAGTGAACAAAGAAACTGGCAGGAGCGGGATTCGAACCTTCGACCCTTGGAATACCGTACCAGCGCTATGTTGGCGGTCTCCTAAATTGTCAGTATCTTTGTTCGGGTGGGCGCTAGTCAGAAGTCATTTTGCGATCATCGCTATTCATCCAGCAAACTCATCGCTAGCCGCAAATCCATCGCCGTTGCGATTGCGTCGTTTTTTCGTTTTTACTAAATCCATCGCTGTTGCGATAACGAAATAAAAAAAAGAAATGTATTGTACAAGGCTGATTCACGCAGAATACCCACGGGAATGTGGTTCGAGTATGCGCAGTTCGCCAAAACCGGATTCCCGCAACATCATCCTCGACTCCATGGGCGCTCAAGGCATGGTGGGAAAAACATGGCGCAGCAAGATCGTACCCATGGTAACGAGGTTGCCGCAACATGTAACTTATTGATCTCCATTTATAATGGAGATCAATGATGGATGTAACCCAAAACCACACGCGAGCTTGCGATTCGCCCGCGCGTGTACTTCACTAGTATGCAACACGTATTGCAAAACACTCATTAGTAATTTTTTCCCGCGAAAGAAACAAACTAAAAAGAAACTTAGTTTTGATTGCATTTTCGAGTTTTTTTTATGTAAATGTGTTTCCCAGCACTTCACAGCCCCTATATAGTTCCGGTAATTTTCCCAATAGGTCCCTATGTCATTAATACAAAGCTGATTTTGTTTTTGCTGAGCAAATGTTTTCAGTCTCTCGTGCCAACAAGGACTTGTACCCCCCTGTGAATGATCCGACAGGTACTTGCCTCAGAAATACCATGATGTCCCGAGGTAGTTGTATATAGACACATCCAGTCGCGAAAAAAAACGCAGAGCTACAATTACAAACAGTCAAACACTTGGTTGTTGCGTCAATCGCTTGACGTCTCAAAAGTATGTGGCCTAACTATGAACATCTTCATCCCTTAAAAATTCGTTAAAGAGCCACTTTTCCCTTAATTTACCGTGAGCCAAAATTGTCACGGTTTTTTCAACATATTAGGGAGATTAGGAGTCCGTGAAAACACCCTTAGAAAAGTCCTTTGTTTAGCCGTCCGTGAAAATCCGGTGACTTCAGCCACTAGCCATGCCAGTGCCAGATTGTGTACCGTTAGGTTTTTCACGGTGTTGTGGAATCCGTGAAAACTCCCGTATTATAATCTTGTGGTTGAGATTGGCAAGTCTGCTGCCTGGCCCTCCAGATAAGTGTTTAGAATGTTTACAATGGAGAGTTTATTGACTCCAGGTTTGAGCTTGCCCAACCGACCGAGCGCGCTATTAATTGTTGCCAAGAAAATACGTCTTATGAATAAACATGAACACGGAAGGCTAATACTGCATTCAGAACTTGCAAACCTTGCATGCTTGTCGGGATGGCGAGTAACACAATCTGGAGGGTTTTTCGAGGGAAAAAAATGAACAACGAAACGCTAACGTAAAGCGTTGAGGCATACTTTTTTGCGTTGTCATTGTGTTGTCATAGGCCTATATATTGTAGAAGTATTTATTAATAACAATTTAATTGCTTATTACGTATGGGTGAATCTGTAAAAGAAAAAAAGCTGTAGAAGGTCCTCCGTTCCTGCCCAATTCTGACATCATTATTAATATTATTAATAACACAGTATTTTGGTAGGTACTACACAGCGGGATGCTTGCGGGGGACGTATTAAGCCATGAACCCCAAACATGGCGGGCAGCGCCGGCACTCTGCCCTTAACTTTGCAGTGAAATCACCACATAACATGAGACAGGCGATCTATTTATAGTCTACAAAAATGGTGTATTTCCTATCCATGGTAGCAGCTTGAAAATGATAATTTTCACCTAAATTTGACCAAATTATTCCGATTGTATTGCAAAGAAGTTGTTTTCAAAACTTAAACTATTGTTGTTACCCTTTTGGTTACCCCCGGTGTAATTGTCATAATTTGACCCTTAAAACTTCTCAAAATGTGGTTTTTTGTACACTAAGCTATATTTAAATCTATGCAAATTAGTGGGCGTATCCATTTCAACCGTTCATTGAGAAATGCTTCTCTGCACTTCTGCTCGCACGTGGTTCGTGCCTCCTGCCTGTAGCTCTAAATAAATCAGCTGATTCTCATCTCGCGGAATGATGACTCTTGGTACGTATCTACACAATTCGCTGGTACCCGTCGCTAGTCTAATGGGCGGGCTGAAATAAAATATCCTCCACCCCAAGAGCCCTGAAACCTTTTAAAGTGATTGACAGCTCAACTTTTGCCAGGTATAGATTATTTATACATTGTAATACTATGTAACAAAATGTATACAATGGGTTTAGCTCCAGAGGTTCTTTGTGTAGGCCGCCCCTGGACTGCAAAGCCTGCGAAAATAAAACAAAAAATATTCCATGCCAACCACACGCGGCATCTGGCCTGGGAAGTACCGGTACATTTATCCAGCGGGCATTATCACCAGCGAGGTGATGGAGAGATCGAAGTATTGCACAAATCCAGCCAGGTGGAGCTCGACTACCAGTATTTAAAAGTCATCCTGAAGGTTTCATTAAAAATATTTAAAATTGTCCATCTTTAAAAGGGGAACAAGGGAAATTCTCTGGTCACATCGAACATACCGATTATTATATAACGTACTAGTGGCCTTCTATTTTTTTTTTCTTATCTGACGAAATCTTGTGGTTAAAAACTCTAGAAGTTTTAGCCAACATTTTGTTTTCGGTTCGGGATCATTCTTTTAAAATGCTAATTCAATTACAAAAATAAATATGTGATTCAGCAACTCGCAGAAAAATAAATAGGGGAGAAAACTATTTTTTTGGTTTTAAGTATAAGTTTAGAATAATGGACAAGCTGTCAGTAAATCTGGGATAAGATGAAAAATATATTAAAACGTTCTAAATAAAGTATACAATCAGCGTACTCTGCTGACTCTGCAGACCCCGCAGACAGCACTTCATTGTAATAAGAAAGGGGCCTATTGTTAAGCAGTTTCATTCACATGCAAATTAGCCACCTCAGCTCTGGCTGGTGGCGGGAACCATGAAAAGGCTTTGATCCAGATATCCGCAGACTAAGCTTAGACTACGCTGTTTCCCAATATTGATGGCGGGCCATAATATATTGTTTGAAGATGATATAAAAAAAACTTAAGTTTTGCAACAAATAGTTACGAAAAAATCAAATTGCGCCGGCGCCACGTTTCGGAATCTATCACCAAATTCTGATTTGACCTGAACTTATTGTAAGTCTAAAAAATGAAAGTCTCACACATTGGATTTGAACACACAAATACAATCTATTCAAGACTTACAGAAAGCTCCCTGCTTGTTTACTTGTTCCACCAGCAAAAGTGTTTACATTGTACTAGGGGTCGTAAAGGTCAAGGCAGTTACCTAATACCGTTATCTTAATTGAAACACCGTGAAATCTTCAGGGTGGTAGATGTTGTTTACCGTTATGTATGACCGATGATAATCCTCAGTGGCCAGGGTCATTAAAAAACCGTGAAAAAACCCTTACGGGATTAGTGCAATAAGCCCCAGGTAAATATCCGTGAAACATCCCTTAGGGATTTATTTCACGGAAAAGTGGACTTTTAATGGGAATTTAAGGGATTAGATGTTCATAGTGCTAGATAGGGCTCTAACATATCTAACCTTTTCTTGTCGCTGTATCAAATGGGTTAGTTTTATCTTGGAACATCCTCTCTCTAGAGCTCGCCATATTTACAAAACGTCTTCCAACTTATGTGAATAAATATGGCGAAAATGTTCTTTGGACACTAATAACGCATCACAAAATATCAATCGCTAACTTGATTATTTGCGATGAACAAATTCATCGCAAGTATTAGTGAAATCGTTTTTCAAAATTCATCACTAAGTTGCGATGGGTTTTGAGTTTAGCGAGCGATTTCGGCATTTGCGATGATCACAAAGCGTTAGTGAAATCGGCCCCTGAAGTCATTCAGCTGAACATTTTCAACAAAATGGCGTCCGAAATGCTTGAAAATGTCTCACTGAAATGGCGTTTTTTGGTACTTGACACTTTTCTGAAAGCTGAACTGATATTTCATTTCGATAGATTTCAATTACTGGCAGCTATTTTACTAATACATTGATGCTCATATTTCTTGGTCAAAGGATAAAAATGGGTCAAATTTGTGGCACTCAAGCGGTGAGAGACATCGTTAAATGCACGGCATGCCAGTACGTGTATTTGAATGGGCCTACTCTCACGACGCGACGGCGACAGTCAGCAAAAATGAGAACTTGGTTGATCTTTGGCGACTGTCGCCGTTCATGTTGGGAAAGTCCCTGATGAAGCGTTTCCATTTATCGGCGTTGCATCGGGGACTCTTCGGCGACGCTGTCGGCGATTATAACGACTATATGGAAACCAGGCTTAAAAGCCCTCCTTTTCATTGCAGTTTTCGTTCCAGTACGGCTTGTTGGTGGCAACAACCCTAATGAAGGGACAGTCGAACTTTACTACCAGTGCAGCTGGGGCACAATCTGTGATACTAGTTGGACCATTAACGATGCCAACGTGATCTGTCGACAGCTTGGCTACTCTTCTGCATCCCACGCCTGGAGTTACGGTCATTTTGGTCGAAGATCGGGGCCGATTTTCCTTGGCTTTGTTGTATGTGACGGAACGGAATCAAGCATTGGCCAATGCAATCACAAAGGATGGCATAATCCTGATGGCTGCAGTCAATATTATCAGGACGTTGGAGTGACGTGTGCTAATATAACCTCTCCACCAGGTAAGTTCATCGCAGACAATGCGATAAACACTTAAAATATCACCATCTTCCGGTGTACTGATATCAAATGGAAAGGAATCACTGTGATGATCCCTTTCATTGCACTTTCATTCTCTTTGAGTATCTCCAACAAGTATGTGTTATTGTAGGAAAACTCAATAAAACGGATCTCGATGAGACAAAAGTGATCGGGCTGATCACTCGATAAAAGGAAAGTACATTTTAAAAATAAATATTTTTACTAATTTTCTTGCGGGCGCCATAGTATCCTGACAATTATTATATTTGAAAAAGAATTAAACTAAATTAAATTATTATATTTGTGTACCAAGGGTATGCCCGACCTGGTTTCCGTCGGGCACCTGCATACATTATGAATCTACATTCACATACAATTTTAAAAAACACAGTAAAATATGCATGAAAATAGGAGAAATATTGAAATATTTCTATTGTAGAAATTGAATCAATACCTTCGGATCTTTGCAAAGCTAGCACACACGGAAACTATATGCATGTATTCTAAATATTCCCTGAGTACAATATGGACTCACGCAATAGAACCCTCTTTTGACAAGAAAATGAGGGAAATTTACCCATTAAGCTCAAAATGCCCATGGCAAACATTGCTGACTGTGCATTTTATGAAGTTCGAATTTGAATAAAACAAAATGGTGGATGGCTTTCGATTACACGTGCAGTTTTTCCATATAATTGCACGCTATACATCACACCTCGTGGAATATTAATGTCAGCAGGTGTAAATCGCTTTGCCATATAAAGTAGTCATTTTGTTTTTATAGTTGAAAACAACAGCGTTTTTATACTACATTGTAGGCCTAACAGAAAAAAATAGTGTTTCTGTTAACCCGACCGACCTGGAATTTTTGGGGCCAAATTGCCGACCTCAAACTTTTTATTGCCATTTTTGCTAGTTGCAAATTTTTAATGAGCACTAATTGCAAATATTTGCAACGAACATAGCCATTTTCCATACCTGAAACCTCCCATAATTTGAAAAAACATACCTGTGTTAAAACAGAGGAATACAAAATACATACTTGTGTAAATGTGTCGTTGCTTTGATCGTTTTCTAAACCCCGACATAACTTCTCATCACTCCGTCATATCTCTCCAAGCTCCACACGTGCGTGCGTGCATGCGTGCGTGCGTGCTATTTTTGAATCCGTGTCTAAATCACTTGGTGTACACAAAGATCGTGTACGTCTTGTCCATGTTCAGCGGGCGGGGAGTACGTGTGCATGCAGCAAAGCATGGACTCATGTGGGAAAACACCTTTTGAGCGTGCGTATTGTGCAGAGCGAATCCGTTGTTTGGGGGACAATAAATCATGCAACACCGAAATTCATAGTCGGGTTCCACCGCGTGTAGTGAAGAATGCCTGTTTATCAAGTCCGGTAGCTAAACACGCATGCTTCAATGCAATTGCAAAATGATTTTGGAACCTCTACTCGACAAGATTCGTCCACAAAATCCCGCTGATAACCAACAAACAGTTGGATCAACAAGGAGAGTCATCTATTTCAATCAAAACTTTCGACAAATTGCGACAAGAAGTGGACCAGTGGTTGAGTGTGTGATAAATGGCTGTTTGGGTAATTCTACGTCATTTATTAACCCTATCTGGACCGGGCTTAGTTTAGGACGTACGGGGTGGGGCACATAGTGCCCCCCCCCCCCCCCACTGTTTTCCCAAGTTCACAACCGATTTTCAGGAAACTGGCCACAAATGTTCAGTTCACGAGAGTCGGAATGATGTCATTCACAACTTTCAGCAAGTTGGGCGGTGGGGGGTGTTTTTCAACTCTGTGTGAAAACAATCGTATTTCTCCCATAATTAACGTCTTGGTTGTCAAAATGGTCAAACAAAATGGACAACGTAATTAGTTGGACATAATCACTAAAATAGCATTCGATGTTTAGGCTGGGATCTCCCATGGGGGCGCTATAATCTGGTAATTCATACTATTTTGGTTGAAAAGTTGATTTTGCGTGTTTTCAGTATAGGCCTAAACTTAGGTTCCTCAAGTAAAACAAGTATATTCAACACTATACTTAAAAGTCATGAAGTTTGGCAAGGATCGAATGCAGCGTTAAAACGTTACGGTGACAAATACGGTATAGGAGGAAAAGCAGTGTTGTAGTCGAGACCATGCACAAGACCATGCACAAGACAAGACCAGCTTGTAACAGGAACAAGTAACATGCATAAACCATGACAAAGGAATGATTTTGTTACAGTTCATTTGAATAGCTTAAGACTTGAATTAAGACTGCTGGTCTTATGCTGGTCTTGTGTTGGTCTTGCAGGGTCTCGTGTGGTCTTGTGATGTTCTCGACTACAACACTGAGGAAAAGTGAGACCCCTGGTCCTGCTAGAGTTTTAAGAAGCCAATAAATTTGTACACGAGTGTAGGAGAATGTCTCCCAACTTTATCTTTGGCGGTAATCATCTTCATAATCACCATGAGCACCATCATTTGCCTCACCCCAGTTTTATTCGTGTAAGAGAGTGAAAGTGGTTTGATTAACTTCGCTATGTCCACTAAACTCTTTATAGACAAGGCTAAGCAAACTTTCGGACAATCCTGGCCAAGCTTTGGCCACGTGACAATAAACATAACATCCCCCACTCCCCCACTCAATGTTGTAATCTCAAGCTGCAGCGCATTCTGCACAATGAGAGCCTACATTGACCGGGGGCAGGGGGTCGGGGGCCCAATGAGATTTGGCCGGGATTGTAGACTTAGCGGAGGTATACTGGCCTATTTATGTATTTCGTTGGAGTTTTAAGAGCAAAGTTGATTGGTTTTGACTTTGAGTTTGGGTTTTGTCACAAATCTGATGGCAAGTCTACTTTGTTTTTCGTTTTCCTTCGGGTATCGAACCATTGTTACAATCAGTCCGATTTGAATCAGTCAGGCCTACTTTTTTGAGAGATTTTTGTACAGAAAGTGAATTTCTGAGTCCAAGTAATTCGTCTATCAGTGCTGGAATTCAAATCCCGTACCGCACAGCCGACCCAAAAATAATATTGCTACACACACAGGTACCTTCTGTTAGTTTCTACTACAAGTACTAGAAGTATTAAGTACTCTTAAATATATTAAACGTTTTAGCAAGATTCTTCATGATGGGCGTGTGTGCAGCGAAGTTTTCACCTATTTCAGTTTGTGAAAGATATGCCTTAGCAACCGGCTGGCCCCCAAAAAACGTGATACTTGGACATACGCGAAAAGTGGACTTATCACACTTTTTATTATGTGAACAAAATGCCAATTGTGTACTTTCACGTTTTTCGTTCCAACAAAAGGTTTTCACGTCTTTTGGCCTCAGTGTTTCTTCGGTTAACTCAGGACAGGTCTGGCCAATTTCCAGGGCAAGTTAAGTGTATCCAATGTAATAATTTTTGTCTATTTTCTATGCTGGGGGTCAGCAGTTGTTCTGTGGCGATGGCAGGAGTAACGCTGTTTTTCAAGAGTTGGAAATTCGGTGTTCTTGAGTCCCCTTTATTGCTCATTTTGACAGATTAGGAGAACAAGAACCCAAATTAGTTCACGCTTCAATACTTTTAGTCGAAACATGAACAAGTACATGTATATCGCAATCAGGGCTCAAACTGACACAGTCCAAAGAACCTTGACACATCGTAACACTGGAAAATTGTAACATTGAATGTTGATGTTGTGTAGGCCCTACATAAATGGGGGGTGGGGGCAGGGGGTAGGGGCGGGTGGGGGGGGGGGGGGGGGCAGGGCAGGGGGCCATTGGCTCTCCCACTTTTTCCACTTGGAGGGAAATGGTCCCTCCCCACTTTTGGCAGTTCCGCACAAGAAAAACATAGAAAAGGGCAGCAGCTGGCCGGCACCGGTGCTGATTTCCCCCCCCCCCCCCACTTTCAAAAGTGTTCCGCCGCACCTGGTCGTGTACGCACATTGCTATTCGCCAACCTCCATCATTAACGAAGTGGGTGGAAGTATTAAAAGGGCGATCTCAAGAGCTGGATTAGAAACAGGCAAAATTTGGTTAATAGAGTAGCACCTAATCGCACCATTTTCTTTCGGATAAAAAAGGGTAAAGAGCTATGAATGTCCCAGATTACCCTATACATCCAATAGGTTCACACTGTGGGGACTATAGTCCCAAACTATTGATTAACGGCAACGTTTACCAGCGAGGTCTGTCCAAGATGCCATTGCCTAATTAAAGTTGTAGAATATTGTAGTGATTTCCGATTGAGTGATTTTCTTGTTATTTAGTTTCAGTGCGTCTTGTCAATGGCAGCACCCCTTATGAAGGTAGAGTGGAGGTGTACTACCAAGGCCAATGGGGAACAGTTTGCGACGATGACTGGGACATAGAAGAGGCCAACGTTGTCTGCCGGCAACTTGGCTTCCCCCCTGCAACCCAGGCCTGGCAGGGTGGCTATTTTGGTCAAGGATCGGGGTCAATTCTCCTGGACAATGTAGTATGCAATGGCAATGAATCAGGCATTGAAGACTGTGATCATAACGCTTGGTGGAACCATACATGCGACCATGACCAAGATGTTGGCGTTAGCTGTGACTTCTTATTAGAACCCTTACCAGGTAGGGTAATTCAAAATATGGTACCTGGCGTCACCTCACCTTGCCCAGCCCTGCCCCCGCTTCCCCCGCTGCCCCCCCCCCCCCCCCCCCCCCCCCCCCCCCCGCGCTGCCCCCCGCGCGGCCCCCTCCCCGCTGCCCTGCCCCCCTGCCCCCCGCTGCCTTTTGTTCCCTTTTGTCAGGTTATTGAATAAATTATTTTTGTGAAATGATATTACAACTATTAAAATTTGTTTGCTTATTAGTTTCAGTACGTCTAGTGAATGGCAACGTCCGTAATGAAGGACGAGTGGAAGTGTATTACAAATGCCATTGGGGTACAATCTGTCACGGTGGTTGGAGCATCAGAGACGCCAACGTAATCTGCAGACAACTCGGCTACCCTTCTGCATCGCAGGCCTGGCAGAATTCTCACTTTGGTCGAGGGTCAGGAACGGTACTCTTGAACAATGTAGCATGCAATGGCAGTGAATCAAACATAGAACAATGTGACCACAGTGGATGGTACAACACCAACTGCAATCATCATCATAGTGACGTTGGGGTAACTTGTCATTTGGAACCTCCTTTGAATCCAGCAGGTCAGTCAATTTGGGATTTTGATCACAGGCCTTTTATCGTTTCATTTGGGAAAGAAATGCTTTTTTGCGAATTTATAAGTTTACAATCACAAGAAACTTAACAGTGAAAACAAATTTAAAATGGTAATTTGTTTTCAATTCTAAGTTATAATCCTAGAAAAGGAAAAAATGTGTATAAAGACAAGTGTATGTGAATGTATAAAGCCAAGTTGGATAATCCGTACAACTTGGACAAAACTTACGGTAGATGTAGTTGCTATGTTGAATCGATAAAAATTGAATCGCTAATTTGTTAACATGAAATAAGTACTAATTTTCCTAGGAGACACTCCACCGACACACGATAGGTAACAGATTTACAAATATACAAATTGACAAATTGTGAACTAAGAGCAGGACGCTCCGAAATCCTACTTTATTAGAGTATGTGAATCTTTGCGCATAGCACATAATACAACAATACCAATTAGGAAAACCAAACAACAGAAAACTTTGTTGTTTTAATTTAAAAATTGGTTTTCTTAAAACAAATAAAAATTCAGTGTGAATCAGAGCTTTTTTGTAAAGTAGATTTTGAGTGATATGTTATACTTCTACATTTTACTGGGAGGCTATAGGGGCCTACTCCATCCCTTACTTCTAAATAATGATTTTCATTTGCGTGAATGTTTCCGAAGATCGGTGTTCATGGTGTGACGGTAATGTTTTGTTGAAGGGTAAACCTATGCTTTTCTGAAAAAAACGTATGGATCTCTTGCAGTTTCTGTACGTCTTGTCAATGGGGATTCACCCTACGAGGGTACAGTGGAAGTAAGCTACAGAAACCAGTGGGGAACTGTCTGTGGTTACGAGTGGAGAATTGAAGAGGCCAACGTGATATGTCGACAACTCGGCTACCCTTCGGCATCTAATGCCTGGCGAGCGGCTCACTTTGGCCAAGGATCAGGGCCGGTTCTCTTGAGCAGTGTTGAATGTGACGGATATGAATCAAGCATTGATGAATGTGATCACAGCGGATGGTTTATTCCTATCTGTAATCACTACAATGACGTTGGGGTATCCTGTGATGTTATTGCTCCCTCGCCTGGTGATTGATTTTCAAACGTGTTTTCCCCCAATTTTTATCTCCCTTCTGTACCTACAGTTGTAGTGGAACGTTTACTTGCACTGGAGTCTTGGAAGCAAATTCTAAATTCTTCCTACAATTGTGAACCAAATTCAACGAGTTAAACACGCATAGGGAATGATCTTTAAAACATGGTTTTATTTATATACATGTACTAAGAATTTACAAGAAACAGAACAGACACAGCGGGTGTATTCGAAACCCTGTTCTTGGGTAACCGGTGTTCTCTCAGGCTGGTTGCCGATTACGAATGCCAAGGCTGAGTTCGGGCAGTCTGTTCTTAACACAGGTTCCCTGTTCTTGCGCCGGAACGACGGGAATGCGACCCCAGAACATTGCACTCGGAACAAGATTCACCTACCTGGCGGTGGTTAAAAAGAATATGACTTAATTTGACGCGACGTAGAAGACGACCAAAGATGGTGGATGATCTGACGAAGCATAAAAAGTTGGCGTTATGTTGCCTAAAATTCCCTTTCAAACGTTTTGAAAAGAAAGCCTTCTCTGAACAAACTAGGGGAAAATGCGTGGTTACCAGCAATAGATGGCGCTCTTGAGCAAACAAGAACAACTCGCCCGAACTCGGCCCAAAGTGCCGTGTAGAGTGCATCTGAGCCAAAATTCAAGATGGCAGCCGCCGTATTAATACCACGAATGAAAAGAAAGGAAAATTCACAACCTTACGAAAATAATTGGAATCCTGGAACAGCAATGAAAATTGGCGAAGACAATCCCACTCCCATGATCATGTAAGATTTTCTTTTATATATCATTTATACTGTCCGTGGACTGAATGAGCGCTTCCTAAATTTCACAAAAATTACCCAAAGTTCCAGAAGGGCCCAGAGTTGTAATCGAGTCAATCACAAGTCAGCTTACAAGCTGCATGGGATGAACAATGACAAAGGAATGCTTTTGTTATATAGTGTGTTTGAATAGCTTGTTACATGGCTTGAGACCAGAATTGTGAAGTGACTTGTGATGACTTGATTAACAACTCTGGAAGGGCCTAAGTCCGCCATCTTTGTTCTTGACGTTCTTTATCTACTCCCCAACTAGCAGGGAGTGAAAATCCTGTTCGTGAACAATGTTCGCGTGTTGGTTATTGTCATTCAAAACTCTCTTTAGACTTGAAGACAAGTTGTCAGACAGTCGTGTTTTGTCCGCAGGTGCCGTTATAATTTAACCAGCGTGGCACGTTATGTTAATACGCCAGTGAAGCATGTTATGTTAATACGCCAGTGAAGCACACGCATGTTGGGAGCGAGGATGTACATACCGTGCCCGCAACTAAATCGGTATGCGCTATACTCCGGAGGAATATAATAAAACTGTCCAATTACTGACTTGATTTGAAGTCTAAACTTTCTTCAACACGTGAACGGGGTTTCAAATACGCCCAGGAATTATTGAAGGATCAATTTACAAGCGCATGTAAACTTTTGACTGCAACAGTATTGCAAGTGTTACATTGTAATTGCTTCCTTGTTTCAAAACATATTGTGCATTATGGAAATAAATTTCAATTGAATGCATGAATGAGTTTGACATAGGCATTCTCCGGTCTGGGCTTGAGCAGGAGCAAATACTTAATAGCAGGCAATTATATATAAACCAAAGATTGTATGCATACAGAAAACATTGTACATGTAGGTTTATGCATTTTCTAATAAATTACATTACCAGCTTTAGTACGCCTTGTTGATGGAAACACCCCTTTTGAAGGCAGAGTTGAAATTTACTACCAGTGTTATTGGGGAACAATCGGTGATTATGACTGGAGCATCAGCGAAGCCAACGTGATCTGTCGACAGCTCGGCTACCCTTCTGCATCCCGCGCCTGGCAGAATTCTCACTTTGGCAAAGGATCGGGACCAGTGCTCCTGGACGAAGTTACCTGTGATGGGCATGAATCAAACATCGAGCAGTGTGATCACCATGGCTGGTTCGGAAGTGACTATGAGTATTCTTACTATAATCATTATGATGACGTCAGTGTAACCTGCAATGTTGCTAACCCTGAACCCGGTAAGTTGATGTGCATCATCAAGAGTTTCCAAGCAAACACAATGTAATCGCAACGGTTGCTGGAAAGTTGTTGTAGAAACGTCATATTGCAACGTTATACCCCAACGTCCAGGGGAAAAATTTTGTGACGTTATCACAACGTTGCTGGAAAGTTCTGATGATTTCGTTGGGTACTAACGTTTATCGGATGTTGTACTAACGTCAGGATCCAACATAATGCCAGAACGTCCTGCAAACGTTTTCTTGTGATGTTATCACAACGTTGCTAGAAAGTGTCCCTGGTCACGTTTGGTGCTGTCCTAACCTGCATAAAGTATGTGGAATTTCATTTCAAAACGTCGTAGGAATGTTGTTTCACAATGCCGTAGGGATGTTATTTTACAACGTCATGGGAACGTCATTGGATTATTAAGTCGTCATGATGTCCACAAAACCCCGCACAATTGCGTCACCACAATGTTAAATGTAACGTTGACACGACGTACCTATAACATCATCCCGATGCTGCCACTTTTTTGTTTGCTGGGGGTTGCCACAGAGAGGCCATTTCTTGCACAGTGCATTTAGAAAGCTCTGCATGTCCGTCTGAACAGTATGTCATTTTGCAGCAAGTGAACAAAACTGGTACGGCATGCAGAAAAGTGTGAGTAGTTTGATATTTCCGTCGGGTTGTTATTGCTTAACCTTCACCACGATTCAATGCTTTTAAACAAATTTACAATATTTAAATATCCTGGAAAATACCCTTGGATCAACGAGGTGGTATTGTCGACCACGACAAGTTTGAAAATTGTCTCTCTGGTGCAACCGCTTGGTTGCGTCCTGTATTGTGAATCGACCCTGAAAAAGTAGATGACCATAAAGGGTAATAAACAAAACAGAAACTAATATTTTTCCCTGATGAAATTGTTCGTATACTTTTTTGAAGGTGTAAAATGTGCAAGCTCAGTTTATGAGCTCTTGGACGTCACAACAACAGCTTCTATGAATCTATTTTTCAATTATTTGGTTCATAGCGAGCAGTGATTTTCTTTTGGTGTTCCTGTCTGTTTGAGGCATTGCGATGACTTCTGAAATAGGGAATGTTTATCCGTTCTTGGCAAAATTAACTTGTGTTTCATGAAGGAACATACATGTAGATGTCTGTAAAGGGGCAGGAAAGCTGCCCCGCGGCATTTCGAATCTATTAAGAATGGCTAATAACCCGATTACTGTAAAAAGATTGCATTATGTGTAACTGTTATAATGGCATGGCATCGTCCTTAGACATGACACCGGGCTTATTCCCTTTCAGTTTTGGTGCGTCTTGCCGATGGGAGCAATCCTTTTGAAGGGAGAGTAGAATTGTACTATGAAGGCCACTGGGGTACAGTTTGTGACACTAGTTGGAGCATTGAAGATGCCAACGTAGTTTGTCGGCAGCTCGGTTACCCTTCAGCTTCTCAGGCCTGGCAGAATTCTCACTTCGGTCAAGGATTCGGACCGATTTATCTGGACAGTGTTGCTTGTGTTGGCAATGAATCAAATATTGATGAATGTGGTCATGATGGGTGGTACCATCATAGCTGCAGTGGGGAGAACGCTGGAGTGACTTGTGGTGAAAAGCGTTATCCCGCAAGCTCCACACCAGGTAAGCTTATCGTGTAGAGGACAGAAAGTGGCCAGCCGCGTATTTCCTCTTTTTTTCAGAGCAGGAAAAGAAAAAAAAGGAATGGTTCTATCACAATTTTATTGGTGGAGGGCAACGTGGCGCACTTTTGAGTTTTTTCCCTCGAGCACCTTGCGAGAGTACTGTTGTACTTTTACACAAAATTGCACAGAAAGTGAAAATGATGAGTTAATACATTTCGAGTTTACTGACCCATTTCGAAGTTACCAGAAAGCAGTGAAGCCCGTCTAACCAGTCGATTTCGTCCTATTTTGACGGGCTCTCGACCAATCAGAAGGCCGGATTTGGCCCTCGTGACACCTAATTAGCATAAAATGAGGAACGGGATGTTCCATTTAGTACGGGGGTGTCCTGACGGTGAGGGGATGTAGCAATGTAAATCAATAAAGGAGCTGTTTGTCTTGTATTTCTCTAATGAACGCATTTTGTATGTGAAATGTACGCGGTATGGCTTAATCGTAGGAATATATTTGTTTATGTATTGTATGATTTTTATTTGTGTATATACTGTATCCGGTATTGGGGAAGGTGCTTACTGTTAAAATAAATAGAGGAACGTACATGTACGTATCCGTAAAATACATACGATCATAATAATAAGAATCAATTAAAGTAATACACGTACAGTACAGTGAAAAGTGTAGAGAAATATAGTACCGATGAGAATAAGAATCATAAGCAATACAGTAAGAAATACATATACGTATACCGAGGACGGACATGCGCAGGATCCTACGGTCTAACAATGGTACAGCCCTAAATCTGAACTGTCGGGAGAAGTCACAATAGCTTTTGTACTCCAAGGGGGAATTCGGTGACGTAACAACGCTGAGTCATCGAAGGATGGTAAACAAGTACTGGACAAGTCCGATCCTGCAAGTATAGTCTTCCGGTCCGAAATTCGCGATGATTTTGAACGACTCCATGCAGGCAATCATCGTTAGGGGCGCTAATAATGAGCTTTACATCATCGGATTGCCAATTCGAAACTTTTAGCATAATGTGCATCCGTCTGTCCATGCTGACTACAACCATGGTTTTATTCCTCGACGGAAACCTGCCACATTATTAGCCTTTGTTCCCAAACGAAGAAGCAAGGGGGTGTACAAAAAAAAGTCACGAATTTCTACGCACGTATGATTTTGTAACCCATTAAAAACTGCACCTAAGGCATTATCTCATTCAGTTTATCTGTACTCGCGCCTCATAGTTGTTTCATCTCAACTTATCCGAGTTTTCAGGGTTTTGTTTTATTCACTGAGGTTTTGTTTGGTTTTGTTTTGGTAGATACAGATTTTATTTTGAAAAAAAAACAATTAAAGATGGTTTCCTTTTGTAATCATACTCGTAAACATAGCCATTAAAACGGATAAAACACGGGAGACATGTCAAGCTGCATGCATATGGGACCTTTGTACAGTATAATAATAATAAGAAGAAGAATAATAAACATTATACAAAAAACACTTTAGGAAAATACAAAAAGGAAACAAAAAGTAAAGATAAAAGAACAACAAAAAGAGCAAGAAATGAGCAAATGAGCAGCGAAATTAGTAAAATGAGCAACAACAAAAACAAGAAATGAGCAGATGAGCAGCGAAATGAGTAAAATGAGCAATTGATCACAAATACCATGCAGAGGCATGAGCGGAATAAGTATAGTTATATTAAACAATTTCATCCGTTTCTTGTCATTCGGAGATTAACCTTCAAAGATTCAACATGAATGTTATTTCTGCAGTCAAACCCCATGCTTGTCACCAGTGTAACAAAAGCTTTGGACGGAGATATAACTATGGTAAACAAAAGTGGTATGGGTAAAGATCAAGCCAAGGAAAAAGCCAATAGAAAGACCCTTTGGGCAGTCAAGCGAATGTTTTTCAACAACAAGGATTTTTTGTCAAGTTACCTACATGTACATCTGAAAGATAGTGATACTCATCATGATATAATGGAAGGTTTCAAAGAAAAAGTAAATACGGGGTCTGGAAGTAAACAAAGCCCTGAACAAAGTAATGCCTAAACACCAGGCCAAATTAGACGGACTGTTCCAACAAGATGAAGAGGAACTTGGATAGCGAGGAAGACAGTGATGATTAAAGACTAATAGTTTCAGAAAGACTATTGTAATTCCTAAATAATCTAGTAGTGCCTTTGGTAGAAAAGAAAATAATATATAAAATAGTCACCTCTTTTAGTCACTCTTACAGTAATCCAGTTACATTAAGGACACTGGGGGAAGATATTGGGGGAATAAAATACTAAACGGAAAAAGACAAATCAAAATAGTTTTCTAACTGGTAGAGTATATAGACACCGTTGGTGTGACGAGCATGATATGGCAGGCATACATTTTAACATGTCAGTTTTGCTTATGTAATCCTCGGGCCTTTTGTGAGAAAAACACAAATTGTAAATTTTAAAATCAGAGTAACTATTTAAAAACCTTTCAGTGAGTCAATTGTAGATTTTGTCCCCTGACGATATTGCCCCTTTTTATAGATAAAACTCTACAAGTAGAGAATAATTCGTGCAATGTTATACTCCAGATGTATACATGTCAAGGTTAGGTTTTTTGGTTTTTTTTTTTTTACCAAACGAGAAAACAAATCTAAAACATTTTAGCAGTAAGGATTAGATCAACTGCGTTTTCTGCATTCTTCGGGAAAAGTGTATTCTTCTGGACAATTGATGTACATGTAGTTAACAGTTTTATTATCCTGCAGAGTTCATTTTAACAGTAATTAAAATGAAGATATTGTATAAGGAACAAAATTGACTAGAACATTCACAAAATAAATGTGTTGTACCTCCAAACATATTTGATTTCCGGTATTTCTATATGGGGATTCTTCTTAAAGTATATGTGCATTTTTCCCTGGTTATTGATACTTAAGAAATGTTGAGTTTCTTTTATACAGTGATTTGTATTGGTTATCCATTCACTGATGTTACGTACATTAAAAAAAAAAGTGTATCATGAGGGAAACATCCCACTAGAGCCAAAACAGGCAACTCCACTGCCTTTTGTTGTTGACACACCAACACCTTTGCCACCTTCTTATCTTTGTAATCCATTAGCCAAACAATTGCTTGTAATCCTTAAGTAAACACTTCCAGGTTGGGATTTGCTGGTACTACTCACAGCGTACAAATCACCTCTCCGATTCGTTCCAGTTTATTATCGTTCTCTGCTTTGCAGCGGCCGTTTTTCACGATTCAAAGTGTTTTAAGTAGTTACACAGGATAGAAAATCTGAACTGAGGCATTTTTTACAATAAAACTAAGAATTCTTGCAGATGTTTCTGTGTTAAATATAACTCATATAGATAAGAACTTAAGTCAACAAAGGATTAACTGATAGTATCTTAAGTTTATTGACACAAGATAAACAATGTAAACAACATAAAAATCTCAAAAAGGCAGTGCTCCTTTCCGAGTTAGGGCCTTCTAACTCGGAAAGCTCTAGTGGGATGGGGACAGTATGTTAAAAATGTATTCAGAGTTGAATGTATTCTTTTATCTTTACTTTTTGTTTCCTTTTTGTATTTTCCTAAAGTGTTTTTTGTATAATGTTTATTATTCTTCTTCTTATTATTATTATACTGTACAAAGGTCCCATATGCATGCAGCTTGACATGTATCCCGTGTTTTATCCGTTTTAACGGCTATGTTTACGAGTATGATTACAAAAGGAAACCATCTTTAATTGTTTTTTTTTCAAAATAATATCTGTATCTACCAAAACAAAACCAAACAAAACCTCAGTAAATAAAATAAAACCTGAAAACTTGAATAAGTTGAGATGAAACAACTTGACGAGGCGCGAGTACAGTTTAACTGAATGAGATAATGCCTGTTACAAAATCATACGTGCGTAGAAATTCGTGACTTTTTTTTGTACACCCCCTCGCTTCCTCGTTTGGGAACAAAGGCTAACAATGTGGCAGGTTTCCGTCGAGGAATACATGTTGTTGTAGCATTGAGGAATAAAACCATGGTTGTAGTTTGTTATATGTCAGCATGGTCAGACGGATGCACATTATGCTTAAAGTTTCGAATTGGCAATCGATGATGTAAAGCTCATTATTAGCGCCCCTAACGATGATTGCCTGCATGGAGTCGTTCAAAATCATCGTGAATTTCGGACCGGAAGACTATACTTGCAGGACCGGACTTGTCCAGTACTTGTTTACCATCCTTCGATGACTCAGCGTTACGTCACCGAATTCCCCCTTGGAGTACAAAAGCTATTCTCCCGACAGTTCAGATTTAGGGCTGTACCATTATTAGACCGTAGGATCCTGTGCATGTCCGTCCTCGGTATATATGTATTTCTTACTGTATTGCTTATGATTCTTATTCTCATCGGTACTATATTTCTCTACACTTTTCACTGTACTGTACGTGTATTACTTTAATTGATTCTTATTATTATGATCGTATGTATTTTACGGATACGTACATGTACGTTCCTCTATTTATTTTAACAGTAAGCACCCTCCCCAATACCGGATACAGTATATACATAAATAAAAATCATACAATACATAAACAAATATATTCCTACGATTAAGCCATACCCCAAGGCGGTTTTAAACATACGTTTAAAACCGGCCCAGCACATATTTATTCCCATTCATAAAATACCTTTTTGTATAATTAAGAAAAAACCACTAAAAATTATAAATTTCCAATGATTTTGTTCAATTTTTTTTACCTTGGTTTGTAAAACACATCTTCAGCTATTTAATGGTTCATGCTACGCGTGATTAGTGCTAAACATTTCCTTATATAAAAATGTACGTGCGCGAGACGCGCTCGCCAGGTGGTGCAGAACGCAGCAGTGCCAGTATAGTGTGAAATTATGGACTCTAAATGCAGACGCATCGGTAGTATTGCGCTTGCGTTATTAGGTGAGTGACTGGTCGCTCGAGTGTTCAACCAATAAAATAGACCAGATTTTGTAGGACTCTACATTTCGTGTAACACGGAAAAACTGTTTAAAACCGCGCCGTGTTTAAACAACTTCCAGCCGTGTTTAAACAACCGTTTAAACACACCCACGTGACAGGCTCTCGACCAATAGTGATAGTGAAACTCGCTGAGGCATTTATGAATGTTAATTATAACTAAAGGAGGGCACGTATTGAAACACATGATATTTCCTGTGATAGACCCGGGTCTCCTCTTTTAAATGACACCTTGATCATGTCTTAATGTTTTCGGTTGACTTAGCAGTGAACAATTTGATGAAAGGCTCAAGTGAGGGCTTTATGCCACTTTCAGTAATTGTGTTCATGAGTGGCTTAAATTCTGGTTGGTCCTTACTTGAGGAAAACTTTAATGGAGAAGCCTATCTTCAGATGATCAATGACCTGAACGTACCCCAGTTGGAGCAACATTTCGAAAGACAGCAACAAGGCATTTGTCGTCGGTTGTGGTGGGCAAAAGATGGGGCACCGGCCCATCGAAGAATCATCCTACGAGAGCGGTTTACAGGAACTGTTTGGACTAAGAATCATTGCTCTGCATCATGACACGGAGTGGCCCCCGAGATCCCCTGTGCGATTTCTTTTTCTGTGGGATATCTGAAAGACACGGTCTATATTACGCCACTACATGATATCAATGAGTTGAGGGGGTGATTTTTCAGGAAAGTGTGGACAACCTGATTTGTTCTACAGTGAGAGATGTGCGACGCCTTGCTCAGATTTGTGCAAGAGAAAACTGGGACATGTTGGGACGTTGGGATAATTGATGTAAATGTTAAGAACACAGAATAAACAATTCTGTTCAGGTTTCATGAGAAAATCTCTTTTGTTCTGTTGAACCTGGCTATTAATTGTTTATCGATCAGAAATCATTGCGTCACAAATGACTCCACTTAAAACAGAAAATAAAGTGGTACAAGGTCCTCACTTGAGCTTTTCATAAAATTGTTTACTGCTCAGTCAACTGAAAACATTTAGTCATGATCAAGATCTCAGTTGAAAGAGGAGATCCGGGTCTATCATATAGGAAATATCCCTTATTTTAATACGTGGCCTCCTTTTAGTTGTAATTAACATTAATATGTTTCGTTTTGTATCCATTTTTTTGTTTGCCGTAAAACCACGGCATGACAATTTTGTTTGCTCCTTTGAAAAGATTTTCTTTTGCAAATTTAAAAGAAAACCTGTTCTAGCACCAGTATATAACTACAATCTTGATCTCCACAGTTTCGTATGATTATGAGATCATCCATCAATCAATTAAATTTCAAATTTCTTGTCAGTTTCACTGGTGGAGAAAAAAACCCATGGGACCATACATTTGTAGGTTTCTTTTCTTTTTTCTTAGTTTCAGTTCGGCTAGCAAATGGAAACAATCCGTATGAGGGTAGAGTAGAAGTATACGACCAGTGTCAGTGGGGACGAATCTCTGGCCGTGATTGGAGCATCAAAGACGCAAATGTCATCTGTCGACAGCTGGGCTACCCTTCTGCTGCCAACGCATGGCCATATGCTGAATTTGGTAGAGGATCGGGGCCGACTCTCTTCAGAAATGTCGCTTGCTACGGCAATGAGTCGAGCATTGACCAGTGCAATTTCGATGGCTTATTTGATGTTGATTACGGGTACTATTATAACAATGTTGGCGTAACATGCAACCCTACAACCCCCCCATCAGGTGAGTTGCTCTAAAAACAATTCCCGTTTGCATTACTTTAATACATCATTTGTGATCTGATCACATAAAATTAAAACAACATAATAACTAGCACAAAAAGCGATCAACAGTTGCCTAAATACAGAAATAATCCACCGATTAAAGCGAACCGATAATGTTTTAAATGGCCACGTATGGGTACCGGTTTAAACAAAAATGCCGTAAAAATGTCAAACGTTATGAGTGACATATAATAGAGGCGGATCCAGGAATTGTTTGCAGGTTTTAAAAAAAATATGCCAAAAAGTAAGTCCTGACTTTGTTGCCACAATTTAAGATTTTGTTGGTACTCTAAAGGCAAAATGAAAAGACCCTAGTTTGAGATGGTTAGCACACCCCTCCCGCTGCACCCTGCCGTGATATGAACTTATTCAATAGAGGGGATTTTGTATTTTGCGCAATTTGGTGCAAAACTTTAAAATCTCCGTGCATTCACGTGTCTGCCATTTGGGTCATTCCATTAATTTGGGGTCCAAAAGTGTTACTTTGTTTTTGGTGTCCCTGTTACACCTGACCTGTGTAATTTCCATCAAGTATAATCATTAAAATTGACTTCACAGTATTTTAAAACTTATTTGGCAGGCACTTTTCTTCACACAATCACTCTCGCGGAGATAGAAGGCATTAAATAATGTGTCTGGAATTGCAAAATCTTATACATGTCACCAGTTAGTATGTAACAGGGACACCAAAAATATCACACTTCTGGACCCCAAATTGATGGAATGACCCATTTCTCGATCACCTACGGTGTTCTTCCTATACGTATATATTAATTCACTATTATAGTTTCAGACCTGGAACCAATTCTCATAGTTAAAACATTATACAACGCTTTTGCTTTGGGGATACGGGGATGGTCATGTAACATGTAATCACGTCACGTACACGTTTTCTACATCATTTTTTCACAGTTGTAGTCCGTCTTGTTGGTGGGAACTCTGCAAATGAAGGCAGAGTAGAAGTGTACTACCGATGTCAATGGGGTACAATCTGTGATTATGACTGGACCATTGAAGAAGCAGATGTTGTGTGTAGACAGCTTGGCTATCCGTCTGCATCTAATGCCTGGGAGCGTGCACATTTTGGTCAAGGATCGGGGCCGATTATCCTGTCCGCACCTGTCAAATGTAAAGGACATGAAGCAAATATCGAACAGTGTGATCACAGTGGATTCTTTACTTATGGCTGCAATCATGGATTTGACGTTGGAGTAACTTGTGACGGAAGTACCCAGCTTTCTGGTACAGTAAACAAAATTTGGGTTTCATTTTTGGTTTAAATATACAACGTGTCGGTAAATATGGACCAGAAGCCAATAATAACCAGTGGTTAAAACGCAGGACCAAGTGGCTTTAACTGGTGTTTGAATTTGAGCTTTGCTCAATTGGTCTCACATTTGGGCCCCCCACTTTCAAAATCATTTCGTCGCCGATGGCTGATAACCAAGGTTGATTGCAATTAGTAGGTACCACACTGCATTTGGGGAACGAATTATCATAGTGAGCAAACACGGTTTGGTCAAGACTGTCTTTCGCCTCGACTATGCGTGTACGTATGGTGGTGACTGGGCACGTACATACTGGGTTGTGTTGGCAGGTCAGCACTGGGTGCTCGCTCAGCTCGTTAATAGGGAACAAAGCTTGACAGCCTTGATCAAGGCTACATTGAGGAGTGAGAATTTTATTGTCGGAAGTGAGTTATATCGATAGAGAATGGTCCAAAACATAATTATACCAAATTTCGTGGGGTAGGATAGGGGATATTTGGGTTAGATTACATCAAAGTCGGAACAAAAGTTGTGCACAAGTCTATGGGAATTTCCCTTTTTAACACCATGGTGGTGCATGTGAACACCATGGGAAACCTATGGGGACTAATAGGGAAGTCATGGTGGTCCCTGTAAATACCATGGTGAATTCGGGTTCTAACATGGATATCTGTATGCGCCATACATGCATATATATTTTTTTTGAATATTCGAACCGGCAAAAAGGTATTAGAATATTCTGTATATTCGGGACAGCCCTACTCTCTGTGCCCAAGACAGTGTTGTCTTTATTGAATTTACTTGTACATATTAAGCAATGCTTATTATGACAACTTTACTTTATTGCTTGGATTTTCTTGCAATAAGTTTCTATGAAAGGTGACGAAATTAAAACTTGAATATATTCAACAGTGCGTCTGGCTAATGGAAACACTCCGTATGAAGGTAGAGTAGAAGTGTACCACGCAGACCAGTGGGGTACAGTCTGCGACGATGGCTGGGACATTAAAGAGGCCAACGTTGTCTGCCGACAGCTCGGTTTCCCCCCTGCAACCAAGGTCCTGCGGGGTGCTTCCTTTGGCCAAGGGCCATTTTTTCTGGACTTTGTAGCTTGCAGTGGCAATGAATCAAACATTGACCAGTGCGATCACACTGGGTGGCTTAATAATAGATGCACTGGGAACGATGCTAGAGTGACATGTGGCGAAGTACAGACAAATGCGACCTCCTCACCGGGTAAGTTCAAGCATATTTCGGTTACAAATGAAAGAGCGCAGATGCCCTGGTATTGAAAAACAAAATTTATTGTTCAAGTTATCAGTTGAGTTTCAATGTATTTATAATCATAAATGTTGAAATGAGTTGATTTAATTGAATAAATAGAAAAACTCTTGTCAATGTGATCCACCCGAGAGGGTCAATTTTTTCAATTCAGTTATTCTCTGCCGCTCTCAAATTCGTTGCCGAGTGGGTGTAATTGCTTTGAGATTTTGTCTTGGCCTTTCTGACTTCAACAGTTTCAGTTCGTCTTGTGAATGGAAACTCTCCTAACGAAGGTACGGTGTTGGTGTACTACAAATGCTTCTGGGGTACAATCTGTGATAATGACTGGAGCATCAGAGACGCAAACGTGATCTGTCGACGCCTCGGCTACCCTTCTGCTTCCTATGCCTGGCACCGTGCCCACTTTGGCCAAGGATCAGGGCCGATTCTTCTTAGTAACGTTAATTGTGATGGAATGGAGCAAAGCATTGACCAGTGTGACCACAGTGGTTGGTTCAGTAATGATTGTAGACATTACAAAGACGCTGGTGTAACTTGTGACATGGGATTGGATGGTACCTTACCTCCAACAGGTAACCAAACGAATAATAAGTAAAGACTTTAATAATAGAATCTACTATGGAGTTTCAGTTGGTCTTACTTCATTTCAAAGGCCTTTCGTTCAAAGGACGATCGTTCCTTCAAAGGTCGCCCTCCTTTGCCGTTTGGAAACAACCTTTCGTGAATGGGGTTGGGAATGGAGTGCGTACGCACACCCTTTTCACTCTCCTCATCCGGGTACCGGCCTGGATCATTTTATGAGGGGGAGAACCTAAAGCAAATATTGGGATTTCTTAGTTGTCGTTTGCTGGTTGTTCATTGTTGTTTGTTTCATGTGTCAATGTATTAGAAACATGGATTATAGAGATAAACATGGTACTTTAATAGGTTATACAGACAAAACAACCAAAATAAATCACGATAAATCACCGATCACAAATCATCTAAAATATGCGAAGGACTTCATGGTTGTGCATGAAAGTAGATTCAATTGAACCAATTTAACCAATTCTGAGGGAATATAACGTACATTTTGGAATAAAAAAATTTCAAAAAGATTGGATACATTGCAGAAAATACAGACCATACACTGCACGGATTTTAATACGCAGAGGGAAATGCTGGTGGAGTCGTAAAGCTAAGTAGCAAATGATGGAAGTCTGTGGAAGTATAGCTGAGTGTTGTTGAATGATCAGGAAATTGAAGAATAATGTGACCTCCGGTACCAATTAGAAAATTTGTAAAACGATATAATTTTCATGTTGGATTTTTATTTTCATCTATCTTTGACAGATACTGAACCGCCCAACATCACTTGCCCAAGAAATCTGACAGTAGAATCTGAATCGGGAAATAACTTCGCTCAAGTTACACTACCCGATTTAACCTCCGCGTCTGATAGTGCCGGCGGAGTAGCCACAACTATCAACATAGACAGTTCCACATATTATGCAAACGATGATATCACTTTGAGTCTGGCCAGGTCTCCACATTTATTGCGTTATACAGTTACTGACGACTCGAACAACAGGGCAACTTGTTTCATGTACATCACGGTTTTAGGTATGTGACTTTTAGTAATCCATGACACTAATTGTGACTAGCATGAGTTTTAAGGCTGTAATTCAGACAGTTTGCTTTTTAAACTTTTTTTTAATATTACGATAGACCTCAACAATCGAAACGATGATGATGAGATGAAATTAAATGAAATGAGATGAAAACAGAGTAGCCTTTCCTAGTTATGACCTATTATCACTTGCTCGTGCAGTGCTTAATTATTTTGGAGGGCCCATGAGAAACTTTTCCTGTATTTGGTTTATTGAGATGAGACTGGAACATTTGAAGCAAGACATGGGACAGAGAGAACCCCCCCCCTCTTGTCTTGGTCATTGTGTTCCTGGAATCTAAGGAATGCCTTTCAGATATCTGGGGGGGGGGGATGATGATGATGATGTGTTAGGTAACAATAGTCTGGGGTGTGTATAGGTATATCTTTCTGAGTATTGACCCTCGCCCAATACCTTCTGCTTGATGATACAGATGTGTTATCAATGGCAGCAAATGGTATCGATCAGTGGTTAATATACTCACAATGTTTAAATACTCTCTGGAGTCAGGTTGGCCTTGTGGTACTTTCCTCGCCTTCCACCGCTGTGACCCGTGTTCGAATCCCACCAAAGCTGACATGTGGATTGGGTTTGCAGTCCCTGCCTGAATAGCCTGATTCCGTGGGTTTTCCCTAGGGTTTCCCCATTTGTTGTCTTCCTACAGGTTTCTTCAGGCTTACTGTCGCTACAGTGTGGGATGCACTTTTGAGGAATCCCGTATAAATTACAATCATTTTCAAAGTGAACAAAAAAACTGGCTGGGAGCGGGATTCGAACCTGCGACCTTCGGGTTACCGTACCGGCGCTCTACCAACTGAGCTATCTTGCCCTATGTTGGCGGTCTCCCAAATTGTCAGCATCTTTGTTCGGGTGGGCGCTAGTCAGAAGTCATAAACCCAGAATGCCGTATAGCCAAGAGGGTTTGCCAGGAGGATAATATGTAAACAAATGACAATGGGGGAAAAATTAAAAGTTAATCATTCCCTTCCTGGATGTTGAGACCATGTGGTTGAATAGTCCGAAGACGTTTCATCCAAACTTTCTCTCGGCTGAGGCGAACTGAGTCCTTGCGGTGGAAAAGTGATTCTATGCCCTGTAGAATCATATCAGAAATGGAATGGTTAGGCAAGTTGAAGTGATAACCAACAGGGGTGTCCATTTTCTTGGTGTTCACAGTCGATCGATGGCCATAGAAACGCTTTTTGAGCGTGTTCTTGGTCTCCCTGACATACTGGATACCACAAACCCTGCACAAAAAATGAGATATGACATTAGAGATGTTGTAAGTAATGTTGCCATTGGTTCTGTGAGTAGTTCCAGATGAATGGCCAGAAAAGGAGTCAGACTCGTGCATGTGAGTCTGGCAAACAACACACCTGGAATTGCACTTAAAAGTACCATGCTGTGTGGGAGGGGATGCAGCCAAGGTGGGGACCTCGGCTCGAACAATCAGGTCTCGTAGATTGCGGGGGTGCCTATAAGCCAATACTGGGTTGTCGGGGGCGGCACGGGCAAGGCGATCTGAAGTATAAAGGATATGATGGTTGTCATTAGTTATTTTACGAAGGGGAGGGAGACTAGGATGAAAGGTGGTGACCAAGGGAATCTTGGGGTCGGCATTAGTGCTAGGCGCCTTTTCCTTGAGAGCCAAATCTCTGGCGATAGATTTGGCTCTGGCGATAGCACGTTGAACTTGGCGGGAGCTGTGGCCCCTGGCAACCAAGTTATTCTTCAGTACCTGTAGATGATGGGAAAAGAATTATTAGAACAAATCCTTCTGAGTCTAAATGCCTGGCTGAATGCTATGCCTGTCTTGCAATGCCTGGGGTGACATACTAGAGGAGTGGAGGTACTTGTGGGTGTCTGTGGGTTTAGAATACAGATCAGTGGTTACCGAGTTGTCTTCCTTGCGGATGGTGACATCCAGGAAGTTAAATTGTTAGCATTAAATTGTTAGCAAATTAAATTGTTAGCAGGAAGATCCTGGCTTTAAGTCCTCCTAAATAATTTTCTTCAGCCTTGGAGTGATAATAATACGTCACCAGGAACGAAAACTGTTTAAATAGATCGATAAATCTCACATATTAAAAAATATATATATATATAAATCCGGTTTGTGACGACTCTTCAATTTTTTGAAAAGTGGACCTGGGTTGAAGTGTAAAGTAGACCAGAAACCATAACTATTTCCAGTCTTGTCTCGTCTCATCTCGGTTTCTTTTTCTTCAAAAATTGCTGACTGTCTTGTTTATTTATCAACTAGATAATGAACTTCCCAATGTCTTTGACTGTCCTGACGACATCATCATTCCTGCCATGCCATCGTCCAATCAGGTGCCTTACAACTGGAATCCCCCCGCAATCTCAGACAATTCTGGTGCTGACGTCGATGTGACGTTCACTTGTCTAGTAACCACACCTGATTCATGCAACCAAGATGGCTACGGATCATTCTCCGTTGGAGTTACTATGGTGATGTACAAAGCAAGAGACATGTCTGGGAATGAGAACGTGTGTGGTTTCAGCATAACAGTAACAGGTCTGTGTAGACAGTTTTCCACACGGTTTTTATACATTTTTATTGTACATTTCACGCATAACACTTTGTAAATGTAAGAAAATGTTGTTATCAATATCGATTTCCTTCAGTTCGTGTTATAATTGTAACTGTCACAATCCAATTCAATTCTTCGAGACCAGGAAATGCAAAATGTGTTGTTTGATCTACGTCCACCTACGCCTTCTCGTGCATCTCTCTTTAATCTGTTCTTTTTCCTGGTAGTGATAATAAGAGGGTGTCTTTTGTATTCTACAGATGAAGAAGATCCCACTATTGCATGCCCTGATGACAACGTTATTTCACGAGACACTGACGAAGGACAAGGGTATGCTACAGTGACCTTGAGTGGCATTGAGAGTAACGACAATGTAGGTATCACAGCGTCTTGGTTCAGCCAGGGGGATATTATACATGACGTTGGTGAAGCAGTTCAGTTTTCCTACACTCGGTCAGATCCACACACCGTAGTCTTCCATGTGCAAGATGATGCGGGAAATAAAGACACATGTACCCTGAATATCACGGTTTCTGGTAAGTAAAAACAGCTCGATCGGCTACAGCATCCAACAGAAGAAGAAATAACCGATAAGACTCTGTTAAAACGTTTTCTGTTCTTCCGAAATGATTATACAAGTTGAATATGGGTTATGAGGTCTTCTCTTCTGAGCCGACATTTCCACTCATGTTATTTGAGTAATTACAAAATTTGACACCTTCGCTAGAATTTAAGAATTTCCAACTGCAGACATGACCAGTCTGTACGCAAAATGATTATGTGCAGGTGGTTTAATTTCCTGAGAAAAAAAATGGCAGCTCTCTCACTCTTACCCTATCAAGACGAGCTTTCTATAACCCTTTCAGTACCAAGGAATATTTTGTGACTATGCTTTGGTTACCACACTCATGTACATAACATGACATGACCACTTCTTCACCACACACTTTTTGCCAAGTTTTAGGTGTATAGTGCCCTCACAAGGCAAGGCAATGTAATGAAAGGCCATTCTTGATCTGAAGGGTCGTGGAATCAGGAGGTTCATTGAGAAACAGTACCCCAACAACTAATACAATGAGAACTAAAATATTGGTCTATGAAAAATAAATTTTTGAGTGGTGGTTCATAAACCCTCAACTCTCAAGGCGTGTGTAACAATTGTATTCAAAATAAAGGAATAAGGGTTGTTGGGATAATTGCACAAACAAGAAAAATGTGTACACTTCAGATGCAGTTAAAAGTTAAAATGAAGGTCACTATGCACATCATTTACACTGCCTATTCACCCTGCATACGCCACCACAAAGCTAACACGCATCGCTGATTGGCCAGCAATAAAAATCTACACGATGACGTCATGTCAAATCCAGCTAACTCCCTAGCTGGCCAACGCCGTTAGAAGGCATGCTAAAAATCGTGAAAAAATACCGTTTCGCAATGTCGGTGTATTACGGATTGACAAATCGGGAAGGGTCGATCTGAAGAGTTCAGGAGACGGCAAAAATACGGGTCAACCTAGACAAAAAAAAAAGTAACGTGGATTGTAGTTTTTTTTTCTCAGTGGCAAGTTGAAGTGCGGTTTCGAGAAAGGGAAGAAAATATTTTATATTTTTTTAATAACATTTTCACTCAATTAGAACAGATGTTTTCTCTTTTCTTTTGCCCTGTCCCGACGTAATATATGAAGCACTGTATACTCGGTGCTTTCCGAGAGCCTGTGTGAAAAATAATGCACAGGCTTCAGGGCTCGAAATTCCCATTAAAATGTACTTGCGCTTTGCGCAAGTTGGCATTTAAAACAACTTGCGCTAACAAAATTTAACTTGCACTAATTTTTGTAATTCAATGTATGTATGACATATGAAATAAAGGCAAAGCTTCGGATGTCGGCCGCTTACTTTTGAAGAAAGAGAGCAGACTTTTCTGCTTCGGTGGTGAACGTTTCATGATGATCGGAAACCCCAAAATGCAAGAAAAAAATGTCACAAAATATCCCACTTCTCCGTCATTTAAAAGCCGATCAGTGCGCGAAACGATGTCAACAACGTTTACGTGTAAAATCCCCGCTCCACGCAACGCACGCTCGCACCCGGCGGTTTCAGTTACATTCAACGACTGACTTGTATGAATGGGAGCGAGGTTACACATCGCCCAGCAGCATGTCTGGTCCCCAACGCAAGACATGCATAAAAAGGCAATGATGTACTGTACGTGCAGTCTGCACCGTTCTACATGTGTATGTACATTAACATTGCACGGATTTCGTTCCGATCTATCTGCATGCAGGGATTGTGCGAGCGCTATGATCATGAGTAGCTGTTGGGCCGGGACAGACAGACAGAAAAGCTACAGTAAAACATGTTTGTTAAACTTATTGTTTTAATCAAATCATACAGGTTATCATTGTGAAATATCAGTAGACAAAAACCGGTACTTTTCCAACTTGCGCAAAACGCAAGCTTGAGTCGAGGATAACTTGCGTTCGGGTATTTTTCACTTGCGTTGCGCAAGCACTACAATGGTAATTTCGAGCCCTGGGCTTACTCGGGCGGGATTCGAACCCACGACTTCCTGCTTACTAGTGCAGACTAGTAACTTTCACTCAAATTGGTAATTAATGAAATAGTTGTCTAGGAAGCATATTTATTTAGGATTCTTTTGGTACATAACTTATCCATTTAGTGTAATTATTCATCGCTAATTTGCGTCATTCGTAAGATGAGTGATTTCTGATCAGTCAATGTTTTGCGTGTGTAGTCAATACGCTATACACGAAATGTGTGCATGGGCAGGCAAAATCGTGGAAACACATGTACGATGCAGAAGAATTCTTAACTATGCTAAATTGTTAACCTCGCTCGCTAATTATTTGGACTGCCTATAGCTTTCCAATTTTTAGCACGCTTCGCACAAAGGTGAACACCAGTGGATGCTGTGTACCAATGCAGGGTGTAAATGCTGTGTATGCCCCCCCCCCCCCAATTCAATGTTGGGTTGGCGGTGTGTGCACCATCACTCCAACATTGAACGGGGGGGGGGGGGGGGGGGGGGGGGGGGAGGGGTGGGGGGGGGAGGGGGGGGGGAGGGGTGGGGGACCACGATCAAAACTACTTGGATGATGAATGCTTATCACACTGACTGTGAAACTTCTCAAAACATGGTAGTACACACATTGGCTTGTAATACACTGTTTACAAATCATTCGCGTTTGTTTCCGCTTGGCTCTGGTACTGCAAACGACACAGTTGCGTTTTTTGCCAGCAAACATTTCTCCCAGGATAGTGATGACTTGAAAAGGGGCTGGAACCACATGATGACACTTGACTGGCATGCTGAGCTGGGTTGTGCTTCCAGGTGGAAAAATAAGTCCTTCTATCACCTTGACCCTGAAATCCAAATTAGTCAAGTGCTGGTTTGCAGGGATGCTGTTGTATACGATGGTAGCATTCAACAAGCAGATGTCAAGAATGGTCACGAAAACTCGTTTCCACCATTTCATTGATCTGTGATTGTGTGTGTAGTACTGACACAGTTGTCCTGCGAGATCACTTCCTCCCATGTATTTATTATAGCCATTGACGACAGAAGGTTTTTTGATCGTACGAAGTCCGCTTGAACTATTTTTGCTGCAAATTTCTTTAGTGTCCGTACAGCAGTTACCAAAATTCGTCAAAAGAGTTGCACGCTTGGCATCCTGCCATACGACGCATATAGTTGCCCGGCTTTAGTGTAAAACTGGGGGTCAGCACCTCTTCTCACGGGGAACTTCTTTGGGTTTGCACAATCTGGAATCCCTTTTGTGGTGTAGCGTACAGTTCCACGAGCTCCGAACCCTAGCTGTGACAACTTGCAGATGAGAGCCGGGCTTGTGTACCAATTGTCCATGAAAATTAAATGTCCCTTTTTTATGTTCAAGTCCTTTGAGTAGGTCTAAGACTACATGGCCTGGAGCAGGAAGATTAGGTGGATGATGAGTTGCAGCGTGACCAATGGAGGGTTGACTACGTACATTGTTCTGATGTGGGCTGAGACCCGGTGAAAACATTCCAGGCACATGTATAACTGGTTTCCAACTCGTTCAATGAAAAACATTTCAATCCCCATTTGGCGGACTTTCGTGGCATGTACTGTTTGAAGCCAAGTCGGCCTTTGAACTTGATCATTGTCTCATCCGGTGAGAGGTTTCGTCCTGGTTTGTAAATGCGAGGAAAGGATGGCAGTATAATGTCAAGCAGTGGGCGAACCTTGGACAGTTTGTCATGGAGAGAGTCGCCTGCTTGAGCTCTGTTGTTGGCAAGGTGGAAAAATCGAAGCATTGCGGTGAATCGATTGCGAGACATGGGACTTCGCAGAACTTCAGACCTGGACCAGTGCATGCTGTAGCAGGGCCTTTTGTTGATACCCATGCACAGAAGCAAGGCCACGAATGCCATCATTTCAGGAACATTAGTTGGAGTCCAGGCAGGCTGACGATTGGCTGCATCTGCACACAGCGTTTGGTCGGCATATCGATTGGTCTTTTTCACCATCAACTCCAACACTGCTTGGCAAAAGAAGAGTAGAAAGATCTGCATGGGTGACTGAAATCATCCGTACATTTTCGGATATGATGGCTGGAAAGTCATGCAAGTGAAAGGGGCGCGTGGGGATGCAAAGTGAGAAACAAACGCACGCGCGCGTGCCTTTTTAACCAATCAAAGAGCGCTGTCAAAAGTGAGGGCGCTATTCACATTTCAGTTGCAAACATTTGTAGCTTGTGCCAGCTGTGAACACTGGTAACAAAAGGCTAATGAATTCATCAAACAAGCACCACGGTAACGAACTTGCCAGCAAGATTGAGCCCAGGTGGCGCGCGCGGTACTGATAGGGTTAAATAACTTCAATCACTTTCTTAATTTATCAAACAAACCACAAGGAAAACTGACACGGTAAAAACAATTTTTGATTTGAAAACTTTGTTGCGTTTTGCCTCTTTTGGTACAGATCCCGAAGATCCCACCATAACGTGTCCTTCATCAGGATATTTAAGCACAACAACAGACGGAGGAGAGTCTTTTGCCACCGTGAAATTTCCATCGGAGAGCGAGGTTCATGATAATGTAGGAGTTGCTAGTGTTGTTGTAAATGACACTGACATAATTACCGATGTTTCACCAAGGCGATTGCTTGCTGATGAGGGAAACTGGAGTCCAGGTGATGACGAAATCTTTGTGCCAGGCAGCCACACTGTATATTATATAGTCACTGATATCGCCGGGAACCAAGGGTCCTGTTCGCTTGTAATCGAGGTTGAAGGTTTGTGCATAATATCCTTTGGGTCATACTCCACATGGAGTCGAAAGCGAATCAAATGTCTTTACGTTAGCAATGGTTGCGTCATGTGACTTGTTATCCTATATTTAAACAAAATCGCATCGTTTTCAGGTGAGGTATATATGGACTGGCCTTTCTTATCATTTTTTTCAGAAGCCAAATGTATTGTTTTGACTGTAAAGTGTTTTTTTTTTTCGGCAGACAAGTCAATCACAAGTCGGATCAGAAAGGCAGATCACAAGTCAATCACAAGTCAGCTCACAAGCTACATGGGATGAACAATGACAAAGGAATGGTTTTGTTATACAGTGTGTTTGAATAGCTTGTTACATGGCTTGAGACCAGAATTGTGAAGTGACGTGTGAAGTGACGTGTGAAGTGACGTGTGAAGTGACGTGTGAAGTGACGTGTGAAGTGACGTGTGAAGTGACGTGTGAAGTGACGTGTGAAGTGGCGTGTGAAGTGACTTGCGATTGACTTGATTATAAGGCCCTGTCCGAATTACTTGGCTGCGGCTTGAAATTAAACACGAGTCTATGGGTAGTAGCTGTAGCCGCTACCATAGACATGTGTGTAATATCCAGCTGTAGCCAAGTAATTTGGACAGGGCCTAGCCCTAGCTGTTTTACAGAGAATTATCCATCTTTTTTTCTCCCCAAATGTAAACAAGGTGCATTGTTTATGTGAAACTTTGATTCGTTATTTTTCTTTTTTGAATATCCCAATGATTGGCACGAGGCACAATTAAACTCAGTCGTACTACATTAGTCCAATTACGGGGTATCGGGAAGAAAGGGTAACAATGGGGACAATGGTACCCCACGAGGAACTCTTTAGAAACCCAGGTACCCCACAAGGTTAACGCTATGGAGTTTGAGATTTCAAAAGGGACAAAGGAGAATAAAAGAAGGAAAGTAAAGTCTACAATAGAGGTACCCCGTATGGGTGCATTTGAAGATGTGTTTCTGAGGGGGGAGGGGAAATCGCAAAAAAATAAAAAAAGTGGTGTGTTTTTTTCGGGAGTTTTTAATGGGCGAGGGGTGGTTAGTAGCGTTTTGAAATATGGCTCATTCAATTTCTTTCAAATACTCGTTACTTTTTTCCTCTATAGGTCAGTGTGCATTTGCTTCATACAACGGTCTCACCTGGCCCGTGACAACAGCAGGAACAACTGCAAAATCCGTCGAGAGATGCCTCCTCATGACAATGAATGGTACTTCATTTGATTAAACGTACTAGGGCCGTGCCGGGTACCCGGATACCTGTGACCCGACCGCTGATTACGGGTATCCGGTTCCATTTTATCGATTCTATTACCCGAAACTGTCTTTGTAAATTTTCGACACAACGTTCAGAAAGGCAAGTGCCCTTTTCTATTGATTACTTGCCGATAAATTGGTGGAACAAATCTGAGTAACACATCGTTTGAGTTCATTTGCCGACAATTTCCAAGCGCCAAGATTGCGGATGTCGGTTTTAACTTTGATTTGAGTCCATGTATTTTTACCGACAATTCCCGAAAGCTAACATTGTATCAATTGTTTTGTTACAGTTGTCCTTTGAGTACGATTTCCGACAAGATGTAAGCTTGCGGTTTTGTCCCTTGTTTTTAATTCACCAGTTATCTCAGGCTGTGTCTTATGATTGTATAATCCTCTACAGTCTATACATAACAGTGTTCTCCACGGCCTGAAATTTTAGCAGGGATCCGTGGGATCCCCCGGGAAATTTTTGATTCTAGATGCTCTGTGGTGCAATCTGAGGCATTTCCTGGTGGCCACCCAAAGGTCTTAAATTCTAGCGTACGGCAAATGCTTCTACAAATCATAGAACGTCACACAACTTTGCACCCGACAAGAACATCGAGATCACTTATTTCAATATTACACGAACGTCGTATATATACCACATTGAAATCACTTGCTTACAAATCACGGTGTTGCCCACTAACCCTGCTTTGAAACTATAACTACGCATGCGCGTCTTTTTGACTAGCCTTTTCTCAAGACGCAGGTTTGCACAGTGATCCTTATACACGTGCGCTTATTGTTGCAATACATTCTTTCAGGCTTTAACAGAGGCTACGTACATGTGCTGAAACCAGGCCAGTTTTATGATGTGAATGCATATGTTTATGTTGCGTACGTTGCGTCCAGATATCTGTTCGATTACTATAAACGCTACTGCAATACTGCTGAATGTTAATGCTGGCAAACTCTTCTCATGTTCCACAGAGTGCTGTAAACTTCTTTGTACTTAGATAAAAACTGTGAAGACGGTGGAGAATGGGGGAAAATCCAATGGAAAAAAAATAGCAGGGCGGTGAACATTTTAGAGGGGCGGTAAAACTTTAGCGGGGCGGCATACAATTTTGGCAGCGCTCGCACAGTCGCGATTAGTAGCTTGGCAGTAGAGTTGGCGGGGCGGGATGGAAAATACTTTACTTCCGGATTTTTGTGAGGATTGTAAAAATAATCACGGGTACCCGGGTATCCGCCCCTTACGGAAATCGGGTACCCGGTTCCATTACTATCCGTAAACGCACACCCCTAAAACGTACAGTAATTTTAATCAGATAACGAGAATAATGAGCGGTAAACACGACAGCAATAAAACATGACTTTTTTTTGTATTCCGTGTCTTTACAATTGCCTTGCAGCCGGTGAGCCCCTTGCCGTGAGAAACTGTTCAATCGTAGCACCACCTGTGTATTTCATTTGGGAAGAGCCCGATCTTCGTAGCTGCGGTGAAGAGAGGAATGATGTCACTCTTGAGGATGTAGAGGAGGTACATGTATAACACTCTTCTGTTAGGAAAATATATAAAACATGCCAATGGGGCTGTATTAAGATGAATTACTAGTACTAGTAGTTTTTTCGGGAGTTTTTAATGGGCGAGGGGTGGTTATAGTAGCGTTTTGAAATATGGCTCATTCAATTTCTTTCACGTACATGCTACAGGCTTGGAAGGAGTGTAATGTGGTTTTTAGTTTTAACAGCGTTTGACAGGGGCCAATTTAGGCTTTAGCAGACCCAGAATAGTTTTAAACCAAATTTTAAAAAAGGACAAAAGTAGGACTTTTGCAGGCTTTCAGCAGTAGGTTTCGTTGATACTCGCCCAAGTTCATAGCATCATAAGCCTCATTTGGTATGTTTTGTGCTCCATCCTCAACTTAGCTCTTGGAGTACTCCTGCACCCATCCCTTTATTGGGTGATTTTCATATGACAGTAACACTTATGAAAAATATTGAATGAGATATTATTTTTCAGAGTTGTGGGCCAAAACATTAGGAAAGAGTAGGAAAAGTAGGAATGCTAGAAAGCCTGCAATTTCATGGAGCTACAAATTTTGCTAAGCATTAAAGGTCTTCCTTGATCAAACAGGATTACCAACGAAAACAAATCGTGTAAACTATGTATTATTTTCCATTCTCAATGCTGAATTTACGGCTCTATTCGAAATCCAAAATATCGTATAACAGTAATTTTTGTCACCATTACAAAGCTTACATTATATATTTTATTATGGGATGGAAATCTCAATGTTCAAAATGTCCAATCCAAGTTCATATTCTTTTTGGATGGCAGGTGGAGGTTAGTACAGGAAACGTAGTGGAGGTGGCCAAGTTTCTAGCAAATCAGACCTCTGATTCAGCTGACGATGGTGGTGCAGAAGATATCGAAGTGGTTTCCACCATCTTGATGAACATTGTCAACGCTAGATCAGGGGACACAGAGGTATATCTGAAAAAAAAAAATGGTATTCCAGTTTGAAAGGAAGAGTTAACTATGAAGTCTTTCTTTTGTAATTGGGCAACAATGCAGCTAATTGACAGAATGCTCTACATATTGGAATGGTGAAGGAGGCATTGAATCTCGGAGAAATAGAAATATTTTTTCAAAGTGAACAAAGAAAACTGGCAGGAGCGGGATTTGAACCTGCGTCCTCCGGAATACCGTACCGGCGCTCTACCAACTGAACTATCTTGCCCTATGTTGGCGATCTCCCAAATTGTCAGTATCTTTGTTCAGGTGGATGCTAGTCAGAAGTCATAAACCCAGAATGCCGTATAGCCAGGGATCACACCCAATTTTACGATACAACTTCGGAAGCGACATTGTGGGGATCACTGAATGAGGATACGACTTTTTAACTTATAATTCGTCAAACAATCCACAAGGGAAACTGACTACCGGTAGGTAAATTTGAATACATTTTCAAAGTGAACAAAGAAATTGGCAGGAGCGGGATTCGAACCTGTGACCTCCGGGTTACCGTACCGGTGCTCTACCAACTGAGCTATCTTGCCCTATGTTGGGGGTCTCCCAAATTGTCAGTATCTTTGTTCGGGTGGGCGCTAGTCAGAAGTCATAAACCCAGAATATTCTCTTTGAACTTTGAAGGTAACTGAAGCAGTGCTCGAGACTGTCAACAATGTCATCTTGACAACAGACGACGAAGACGAAATCACTCCTGATGCTAGTAGCTCATCTGCCATTGTGCAGTCTGTAGAGACTCAAGTCTCCTTGACTCTTCAGCAGGAAGGTCAGGTCAGCATACGGCAGGAGTCCATCCACGTTGAGGCGGTCAGTCTTGACCTGGAGGAGGCTAGTAATGGACTCAGCTTTGTGTCCATACGGCAGTCTGGACAGGGGTCACCCCAGGAGGGCTCACTTGTTGGATCTGAAGTGAAGAGGTTTGTGGATACCAGTGACATACCGGCAGATACTGATGTGATAGCCTCAGTTCAATTGCCAGGAAACATTGTGGACTTGATACAACCCCCTAGTGGTAGGTACAATGCACTGTAGATTCGGTCTCAGTAATTTTGTTCTATTTATCTCACTACAGGCAACCGTAATAATGAATCCGAAATGTATTGCTTTGGTGGCTTTGGGCTAATGCATAATTACTACATGACGTTTTAACTGATTGTATACAGTTTCAATCTTTTAATAACCTTCACACGACAGATGACAAATTTTCCAAGTGGGGCCGGGGGGGGGGGGGGCAGTTGCCCCATAATGCTCCACTATAGCTAAGCCGCTGAAATCATCCTTCGACTTAATCTACGCTACACTCTACACTCCAATTTCTTTGCTTTGTTTGTCATGTAAAGGTACAGCATTACCCTACCTTCTCCCGTGCAACAAGCAGTACAACCTTATTATGGCAAGTAATCTGTCCTTTCCGTCGATTATTTAATCTGCCACTTATATTGATCCTATTTGTGCAGGCAACAGCTCCGTTCAGCTGCAGGCGATTTTCCTCATCTACGCCGATGACACTTTGTTCCAGTCAGCTTCGCTTAGAACCCAAAGTGGAGAGGATAACTCGATTCGTAAAGTGGCTGGGTCTGTCGTCTCGTTGACAGTAGAAAATGTTGAACTATTCAACCTCACCGAACCAGTGGTCATTCAATTCAAGGTTAGCCAATTGAGTAAGACATTTCAGTGGAGTATATAAAGGTAGGCTTCAATTTAGTTGATCCGCGTTTGACAGTATAGCGGCAAAAATGCGGCAGTTGCTTCTAATGGCGACGTAGTGTCGAACTTAATTCACATATTCAAGATGGCCGACCTGGAAAGTAGGTATCAATTGATACGCCAAAACAATAATGCATTGTTCTCCTCCAACAGGTTCATATAGGCATCAGTCTACATTAATGAATGTCGATAAACAGCAGAAATTTGACGTTTCAAACCAATCAAGTTTCCCGTCTGAATATCATTAGTCTCATTCAAATATTTGGGGATTATTTGAACTGGACATGGCCGAAATTTGACGCCTAAATAAGAACAGGTTGGTGTGTGTAATTTGTCCAAAGCTCTGGTTTTCTGCATCTATCTTGCATTTCTCCGATCCTAACAGAAACCTGATAATGCAACTGACGGCAAATTGAACACCACTCAGTGTGTCTTCTGGGATTTCAATCTTGAAGGCGGAGTCGGTGATTGGTCAACAGCTGGCTGCATGCTTGCGGGAGTGACCATAGAAAAGGTGTCTTGTCACTGCAGCCACACCACCAACTTTGCCATTCTTGTGGTATGTACACAGTCGAATAATAACATATTTATCCTTGACAGAATTACTGGTAAAAGGAAGACTCATTTTGAGTTGGGACAAACTGAGTTATTAAAGTTTTCATTTATTTCAGGATGTCAAAGGTCAGGCGCCTGATCAAGAGGAGACACCTGCTGAGCGAGCTCTTGATATCATCAGCCAGGTCGGCTGTGCCCTTTCAATCCTAGCTCTGGCTATCACGGTGGCTATATATCTCACTATCAGGTAAAATACTGAAATCAAGTCAGGTGTTTTTTTTCTTGTCACTCGTAGTTTTAGCTAGCATAGGGCATGCATGTATCTCGCTAAGGTAGGATGTTCGAATCAAGTCAGGTGGACCTTGTTCTGTAAATCACAGCTCTCGCTGTCACTTTTAAAATCAAGTCAGTTGGGCTGTTTTCTGTCTTTCATGTCTCTCGCCTTGCTTTTGTATCTCGCTAGTATCAGGTATTAAGATACTTGAGTCAAGTTGGCTGTGTCCTGTCAATATTGGCTCTTGCTGTTGCAGTGATAATTTATTTATCACGTAAGGTGAGCTAATATTTCAGCAGCATGAAGTACAGCCCTCAGTGAGTGCAAATTGTTTTGTTTAAAAAATTTTTTTTTGTAACATACTGGCAATCAGCTGCTGAATAACTTGAAAGCTGGTATCTGAGCTTCTTCCTTTATATTTAGTACTACCTACAGTGCTCAAAATTCTAAATTACTGCTAATCTGGATAATGTAGGCACTACAGCCTGATGCTAAATGAAAATCACAATAGCGTGAGTATAGGAGTCAGCAATAGATAATATAACACAGCAAAAAGGCAATATAATACAAAACCATAATGGCAAAATAAGGGCCATATATTACAAAAAGCGAAATAAACAAACTTCCTTCATCAAAACGATATCATAATATCATACTTTTAACCTCTGCACATTTTTACCCATACTACATTTCCAACGGATTACATTCTTTAAAATCAAAAACATTAGGAAACTTCGAAGCGGTAAATCTCGTCAGATCTTCATCCATTTCTGCTTTTCCTTGTTGATGTTGTACATCGTGTTTCTTGCCGGCGTCGACAATGCTAGGGTAAGAATGATTTGACAGCGGTTTTGTTGGTAATTTCACATGTACATTGTAATTCTGAACAGTGGGCACTCTTTCTACAGGCCTCTTGATTTAATATGATGACGTTGTTTAGGATTTTCTTGTGATCAAGTAAGTTCAGCTGCTCTTTTAACTGAAACTAATCGACGGATAATTACTGTTGCATATTATTCGTTAATTAAATATTTTTTCTCCCGGAGGGGAAAAATAAAGTGGGTGTGTAGTGTGGTGATTTAGTCGGTCTGGTTTTTCCTACCCAAAGGGCTCTGGAGGTGGTTGTGTGTTTGTGGCTGCTTTACTCCACTACTTGACTCTCTCCACCATGATGTGGATGGCCATTGAAGCCAGGAACATGTACGTCAGCACGGTCAAGGTGTTCCCTGAAGATTCAAATTGGTACATGGTCAAGGCTTGCCTGGTTGCTTGGGGTGTGTACATTTTTTATGTTTACTAAATGCTAATTTGTCGGTGTAGTTGTTACGCAGTTTATAGAAATATGAAAAATTGGGAACACATTGTTTATACTGGGGCTGTTGAGGTTTTGTAATGTTTTTAACGATTGTTTTGTTCTCAGGTTCTCCACTGATAATTCTGACTGTTACGTTGGCAGCAGCCACTCATCACTACATCAACGAGCACTAGTAAGCAAAAATAAATAAGACGTATTAAGTGGTCACCTGCAGGTATCACGTGGGGAATTATACCTAATGTATGACTTGCTTTTCCCTTGCAGCTGTTTCCTCTCTCCTGGTCTGGTGCTGTACCTTGGCCTCTTGCTCCCCATTGGTCTCGTCCTCATCCATAACATCATCACTTTCGTCTTAGTCATGCGCAGCCTCCTCAAGGTCAGAGAGGTGTCTCGCTCTCAGCAGATCTCCAAACGCCTCCAGAATGCCGTTGGAATCTCCGCCCTCATGGGGTTGACCTGGTGTTTCGGCTTTCTGGCGATTGAAGGGGCGACTTTTATCTTCCAACTTCTGTTCTGTCTCGCCAACTCCTTACAGGTAAGAACTGGATTCAGACAATTTTGTGTCTTTGACAAAATTCTTGTTACAGTTAATTTTAATGGGTGATGGAAATTTTGTTTTTTTTTAAGGAATTTGGCCACTGGAAGGCTAAAACCGCTGTAAGTTAAGGGGGATAGCCAGAAAAAAAATCACCGATTCAGCCGAACAAAAGTAATCTTTCTCTAGAAGGAGAGCAGATCATAAGATGAAAGAAAGCAAACCCCAGGCAACAAGTTCCACATAGATGCCACGCATAGAAAAGAAGCTACTATTACTTCTACTCGTCGGCATTGCTGGAGTGTGTGGGTGTGAGGAGATTGCAAGCCAAGTCTCCAGCTCATAAAAACAGGGGCACCAAAGTTAAGACGCCAAAAGGAGCATTTGTAATAACATCATGTGCAACTGGCTAAAGCCCCTTTCCCACTTACACGATTTTTGCTACGGTAGAGCACGATTTTTCAATTATTTACAATCGCAACGGCGTCGTGGCCATGTTCGTGGTGAATCGTGGTCCACCGTAGCGCACCGTAGTAGATCTTGATGGCACCGTGGAGTAGCACAATTTTTTTGGAATGTTAAACAAAAATCGTGCTCTACCGTAGCGGTGGAAAAAATTGTGGTCCACCGCAGCAGCATCGTATTAGAGTCGTAACGTTGTCTTGACGTTGTCGTGGTATGTCGTGACGGCGTCTTGTTCATTTGTACTTATTCGTGGTGGCCGCAACAGCTACGGTAGGCCAAGACTTCGCTACGATGCTGCTACGATGGTGCTGCGACCTAGCAAGACGCCAACAAGAAGCCAGCAAGAACATGATTTTTTTATCGCGTGTCTCTTGCTGATCGTGTGTGTTTATCACATGTCTCTTGTCTCTTGTTTAATAAAAGTGCACACGTCGTAGTACAATCTTGGCATTTCTTGGTACGCCGTGACAAATCTTGACGATGTCGTAACTCTACCGTAATTACACTGTCGTGGCACTATCACACTGCTGCCGTACGTACCACATGTTGACGGCGTCTTGATAGCGTCTTGACAATACGTAGAATTCGATTGACCTTGAACTTTTCTAGTGTGAATTACTACGGTAGAGCACGACTGAGCACGATTTTTCAACTTTAAAAAATCGTGCTCTACCATAGCAAAAATCGTGTAAGCGGGAAAGGGGCATAAAGGATCGAAGCAACTGACATAATGTGTAACAATGATAATGATTTCATAAAACGTCAAATCAATCAGGAGTACATTTTCTGTTTTCTAGGGTGTGGTCGTGTTCATCATGTTTTGTGCTCGACGCGAGGAGGTCCGAGCCGCCCTTGCACCATACATGACACGCATCTGCTGTGGACGTGAATGTCGTGTTCCCAAACGCCATCCTGCTCATACTTGCGATGTGGAAATGTCTAAATCGGCACCCACTTCCCCGTCAAGTGTCCAGACCTCAACCTTCGATGTCTCCGTCGTCTCTGGAGTCAAGTTGGAGGAAAGGGAGGCCAATTAGCTTTAGCTAGTTCCCGCCCCTGAAAAACAAAAAATGGCACGGATATAGCGCTCTTCCTTAGTAAAGTGTAAAACCCTGATCAATAAATGCCATGAGGAATGCAAATTTCTGTTATTGGCTTTTCCGAAATTTTTCGGAAAAGGCTTTGTTTTTGTTCTTTTTTTGTCTTTCTTAATCTTAGTTTAGTTCTATCCCAAATCCCATAGACTTTGTACACGAATTTTGTCGGCAGCACTTTGGTCACTAAACAACCTCAGAACTTAACCAAACTTAACACAAACAAAGACCATCTACTGAAATTGTTTCTCTTAGTGTGACGTCATGATGACGTCATTACGTTTCACGTGACGTCATCTTAAAGGTGTATTTTTCAAGGGCCCATGTCTAGAGAACCGTAGGTCCGATTGCCTTTGAACCTGGTATGTTGGTAAGCCAGCACGTGTTATAGATGAAAATTGAGGTGACGTCATGATGACGTCGTCATACGATTTTTTTGTAATTGTTAAGTTTTTGAACATTAAAATTTGTTAAAGCCATATGTTACCAACAGAACATGCTAAATTCAAAATTCTTTTTGTAATAGCTTTGTTAGCTCCAATATTCTTTCACATAAATGTGAAAAATGTGTGACGTCATCATGACGTCATCAAAAATTTGCTTTTTTAAGCACATATAAGGGTAGGTCCGATCGTCATAAAAATTGGTGGGTAGGTAGTATAGATAGTGCCACTAGCATGTAAAATCCAAAGTGATGTCATGATGACCTCATCGGCTGATTTTCTATGGTTTTTTAGTTGTATCCCAAATCCCATAAACTTTGTACACGAATTTTGTACGTGGCACTTTGGTCACTAAACAACCTCAGATCTTAATCAGACTTGACACAAAGATAGACCCTAACCTGAAATTGCATGCAGAAGAGTGACGTCATAATGACTTCATCATACGATTTTCTATGAATTTTTTAATGTTTCAAATTTCATTGCATTCTCAAAATTTTACACCGTCATTGATCAGATTGACGTCATGGTCACGTTAGGTCATCTTAAAGGTGCATTTTTTAAGGTCCTATATCTAGACAGTTGTACTTCCGATTGCATCCAATTGCGGTATGCTGATAGGCCGGCTAGTGTTAAAGATGAAAATTGATGTGACGTCATTTTTGTTATTTCGAAATTCTTTTTGTAAAACGTTTGTTAGGTCATATATACTGAAATATAAATGTGAAGAATGTGCGACGGCTTTTTTAAAAACACATACATAAGGGTACATGTAGGTCCGATCATCATACAAATTGGTGGTTAGGTAGATAGTGCCACTGGCATGTAAAATCCGAAGTGACATCATCATGACGTCATCGGCTGATTTTCCATGAATTTGTACATGTTTCAAATTTCATTGTACTTAATTCTACACTGTCATTCATCAGATTGACTCCAATCTTGACATGGCCAAGATCACGTTGCAAATGTTTGCTTTAACAAGTGATGTCGTGATGACGTCATCACAGGTCACGTGATATCATCTTAAAGGTGCATTAAGATGTTCAAGTTTTTGCTTCCGGCTAGTTCAGTCCAAACATGCAGTTTATCAGGTCTAAATGTTATAGTTTTAATTTAAATTTTTAAAAAGGTTTTTAATGAAAAAATTGTTAGTTTTTAATTGTTACATGCGTGTTCTAGTATATAAAATGTACATGCGCAGTACATACAATTGCAATTTTCAGAGAGCACATTTGGGTGGGGTGGGGTGGGGTGGGATGATGTGGGGTGGGATGATGTTGGGTGGGGTGGGATGATGTTGGGTGGGGTGGGGTGGGATGATGTTGGGTGGGGTGGGGTGGGATGATGTACAATGTATGGTACAGGTAATTGGGTGACCTATTGGTATTGACATATAAAAAGCTGACACACTCCACCATGATGCCCTTTTACTTTACCCAATCTGATGCCAAATATTTTAGATTTGTCATTTTGTTTATTCAAATAGATAAAATGTGAGATTCGGGTGGAGATGGGATGGAATTAATTAATATTGGTTGTAGTGAGGGTGGAGGGGTGTTGTGGGGCCTCCTCTTCCACCTTTGCCAGCGAGCCATGGCAGCTTTGCTGTTCTAGTTAACACATGTAAGTGTAGGTTCGATTGCCATTAAAATTAGTGGGCAGGTAGATATTGTCACTAGTACTTAAAATCTATGAATTGGTTTTTTATTCTAAATTTTTAAAACTTTGGGGAACAAAAAACGTGTTTGGGACTATTCCACATACTTTGTAGACAACATGAACATATAAATTGTAACTGACACTTTCGTCTTTAAACAACCTTGGATTGTTTTTCAAAATGGTCATAGACACACTGAAATTGAATGGTAAAGAGCCACGTCATGACTTAATCATGTGTCAAGTGACATGAGCCAAAGTGTCAAATACTGAGCATGAATTTTGGGTCATGAATTAAACCTCAGATTTTAAACAAACTTAGCATAGGCGCGGCCCAGACATAGACCCTGTCATGAAGGTTTAGCTCGATCCATAAAAAAGGAAAATAGGAAAAGCTCTGCATTCTGTTCTATACAGATGCAGACCTCTAGTCTACTTTTGAAGTTATGATGTTGCCACCGGGAACCTGCGTAGCCAGTCTTTAGCTTTTTCGTTGCACTGTAGAATGATAGGCTAGCGATAACGCAGTCTGTTCCTCTCTATTTTGCTTTGTTCCAGTCGGCGATACCCAATTTGTCTGTTTCGTTCCTTTACCTGAAGCATTACCTTCCAGTGATATCCTTGTCATCCCTATGGCATTTTACTGTTTTTTGCCATTATGTTACTAGCCCTGCTTCAGATATGTCAGGCACATTTCCCTTAAGTTTTCAATTTGATTTCCCTCTCTGTAAAATAAAAAAAAAAAACTAAAAACAGTTTCTTCAGTTGTTCGATACCAGTATGTAACCATTTATAAGACAACTATAATAATGATATTACACAGGTTATGTGGTTATCTACTTTTAAAAAAAATGCTGTTTATCCGCATTGCAGGTCATTCTGGTAAAAAATATTATAATCATTACCTAATGTGCTTAACTTTTTAAATAATATTTAGCCAACAAGTGCACATATCGGATCAACTTCATTACAACATAAAGCAAAATTGTACCAAAGTTTATGGTTATAGAGAAAAAGGTTGAGGGTACAATTAATTCATTTATTTACACAAATTAGCTAGGCTACTCAGTTTATTCGAGCCGACGTTGACCGAATGGGTTTCATTTATTTAATCGTTGTTGAAAGGGTACTAGGAGCAAGTTCGATCAAGGACTATAGTTAACCATAGTTCGACTATAACTCTGATCGAATGCACGCTAGTCGACGATGGTTGGACTAGTCTAGTCGACGATTCGCGACCAGCCTACCGAGGTTGGTCGCATCGCTGGGTACCAATAGCCGTTTTAATAGCACAGTGCAGAGAGGACCAGTTATTAGAAAAAAACGAAAGATGTAAGTAAATATATTTAGCAGCAGTGAACGATCATTTTTTGTTACTTTGTCTTTCTTTGAACATGTTGAAATAATGCACAAGTTACCACTTGTGACATTGTTGATATACTGAGCAAATAGGCCTATCGTCCGTGTCGCTTTCATCTATGAACTCGTCCAAAAACGTAAAACAAACTAGCCACCGCCATTTTCTCATGGTCGCGTTGACATGACAATAGTTCGACAAGAGTTGTTCGCACTTCAACTTCAGTGCTCACGCGCTACGTACGTCACGAACCAACCACTTAACCATTGGTCCTTGATCGAACTTGCTCAACATTGTACGATTTTCGTCAAATGGGGACTATATATTATTAGTATGTTCGTAGAAGAGAATAGCTTGCTAGGGAGCCTAGGGCAGACTGGTATATAGATGCGTCCAACAACTTTTATGGGCAGGAGGAAGGCGGCAATGACAGGGGGCCTGCAACCATGATTTGAATTCAGTCACCAGTGCTTGATGTTGACAAAGGGATGGTGCGGAACCACCCAAGCAATGGCTGCCCCTGTCGAACCATGCAGTACAGGCCACATAACAAGAATGGTCCAATTCGTCTACCAATGGGCCTTTTTAAAAAATATGGTGAATGGACACAACATGAGGGCGCTATTTGATAAGGTAAACTCTTTGGTGTTCACCCAAACCAAATAGCGCCTTCTATTGAGTCCACTCAAGAAATGTATACAATGTATATATAGACGATATCGAATGTCAACGTCGCCATAGCAACAATAGGCCGCTATTATTGTAGGACAGGCATATAAATAGTATCGGCATGTAGCATGTGTCCCACAACATTCAATACGGTCTCTAGACATTAAATTCAACATAATGCATGTATTGCCAGCGTCGTTGTTTTACTTTGATTCTTAAAAATAATGGGAACGAACAATGGTATGAACAATTAGAACTGTGTGGTGGAAGAGCCTGACGTGTTACAATGATGAATATCATCATAATGTAATTATTACTTTATTGAATGTTTGTCTTAAAGACTGTTTTGAGGTTCAGTACAAAAACGCCCTTACCATAGTCGCAGCATTTTGGATAAATACTCGGAGACCCTATATCCTGGGCTTAAAAAAATATGCAATTCAAATTTACAACAGCTTCGGGACTGTATATATTTTGTTCATTTAATTTGTTTGAGCAATTTACATAAATTCTGCAATTATTTTCCTCCTGCCCAACTGATGTAAGTAATTAAAGCTTTTTTTTTAATCAATGAGGGCCTTTTAATTCTTAGCCGGTGGTTTGGGTGTGACTATTATCGAGGTTTAATCACGGGATTTGTGCCTTTTACATACACGGAATTGTCAATATACTTAAGCTTATTATGTAAGGTTTTTAAAGATTTACACAGTATAAATAAATCAAGCGTAAGGTGAATGGGAAAAACGCAACGTGATAGTATGTTAAGTAGTGTGACGAAGCTTTGAAAAGTAAAATGCGATTGAGTCGACTTAGGTGCTTAAAGTGAAAAGATTGTTTCGGAAAATGATCGTTTCTTTTACCTTGTGATAACTCGCTTTGGTCTGGTGGTTCGCCATTTGGATAGCCATTTGGATAGCCATTTTGATACGTTGCTTTGCGGAGATGGATCAAGATGAAAACTTCAGAGAGCTGATTCGATTGAGGGGAAAAAGAACCCCTCATCTCCGTTTTTATAGTAGATTCAACTTCTGTGGAAGCAGGGGCTTCGAGGTATGCTAAACAAGGCTTATACAAATCATTGAGTCGGAAAAATCATCTTTACTGAAGACAGCTGAAGTTATTACAATGGCCTGTGTGGGATGAAACAAGTGCAGACAAATCCTATTTTGATGGGTTTATCTACAACGCCTGAATAAATCCCCGCCATCTGATTGGTGGATCGTGAAAGAGCAACTCCAACGATTCCCAACTTTTCTTGGGTTTCAATTTTATTGAGAAGAGCTATGTCTAATAAAACAAATGTGTCAAAATTCATCCCAACGCACGGCACGGCCGCACCGCAAAACAGAAGTTCTATTCAACGGTGAATAGAACTTCCATTGCACGGTCACACCATCGTTCGCGCTCTGACCAATCAGATGACGAAGATTTATTCAGGTGTTGTATAAAATAAATGACTGTTTCACAATCGTGCAATGGAAAGAATAATTTCATTCGGTGACAGATGGAATTTTACATGGCATTTGTCACCTCATCATGACATTCTTACCATCGCACTCACAAACATTCATTATTTGTATAGGCCTATTATTATGATTGTATTGATGGGGCCGTATTTATACAATCGACGTAGTAAAAAAAATATAGGCGGGAATATCGCGTTGAATTACTGCCGGTTGCCAACTATATTAATAAAATTGTGTACTTTCAAAAATATTGCTCTTTTTATTTTGTTTTAAATAATATGCAAATACCAAGGCCCAAGTTTTTTATTCAGTGTTTCAGTTCATTGGAAATGCAATTTTCCACTCGAGAGAGTTTCAAGCCCTTCAAAGAACGATTTCAATTTCGGTGTTAAATGTTGACACATTTATCCGCACTTTGTAAATAATTGTCTACCAGCACAAATCGGTCGTTTTGCTATTATCCGAAATACTTTAGTATTCACACTGAGTGGTTGCAAGGTGAGATATTTCGGGATTTTTTGTCGGGATTTCAGAATTTTTTAATAATCTCATTTGCAATCTGGAATTCCTGTTGTCCTCAAGGTGTTTTTACCAGTAAAAGTGGATGTAGACCAATACAACGGATATTTGAAGGGGGTGCCTTTAGGCAAATACAAACTATATGTTGATCTGGGGTCCTCGTGGATTTTTAATTTTTGGCCAATCTCACCCCTGTGGTTGGCTTTCCTGCATGACATCGCAAGGGAAGGTACAGCGCTAGGGCCTATATGTACAGTGCCTTCTTCAAAGAAGTACTTAATTGATATGATAACCCGGCCTATTTTGAAGAATCTTTTTGTCTTTAAAATTGGTCATCTGGATTGATGAAGCGTATTTAAACTGTTTAAGATGTGAAACCCACTTACCGCGTCAACTGCACCGTACAAAGGTAGTTAGTTGCACTGGACAATATTTTGACGTATAATTATTTTGGGTCTATTTGCGTTAATCTGCTACACAGACGAAACCCATAGAGTTTGCAGGGTTCTGAAAAGAACTAGGAAAAAAGAGAGTTGTCATAATGGTGCTACCGCAAATCTTTACTTCATATGAAAGGTAACCCATTTTGGGGGACAGAGTTTGTTTGCTTGTTTTTATCCCTTTCTGATGTTTTTTGTTTTTTAAGGTGATATATTTTTCGCCGGATTTTTTTTGACAGGGTATAGGTCAGTACGAGCTGTAAAGCGGTACAGCTTTAATTCAGGTCTAAAAAGAAAGAAAAGTCGCAGGGGTTGGAGGAAAACCTCCCCCAATGGATAACTGCACTCCCCAAGGAAGGGTAGACATGATATACCGGTACCTCCCGACTGACAGAGCTTACATATTACGTCATTACTGTCGGCTGTTTTTTTTTAAGTGTTTCTGGGGCTTCAGGCTTGTTTTTTTGTTCAGGACAGTGGGTCACCTTTCCCTTGCTTATTCCGGATATGCACCGCACATGTCACGTCCTTGACAAATCCGGTGTAGCAACGTTCACCTTCTACCAAACTGACCGTCCAGGACTATTATAGAGTACCGGTACTGATGTGATGACGTCAATGCAGTGTTTGGAACCGGAATACATGTACTTGTGTTATTTTTTGTCAATGTGTTTGCATGACTGGCTGTTAACAAAGGAATAGTCGAAATCTCCATTTGTTTGGAGTTGGAGCCAGTTGTCGCGCCAACTGACGTCGACTTCGGTACTCTATTCACCGTGTAACAACTTTGCATTGTGTGCAGCCAGTCATCATCAACTGTAACCTGTGTACATGTGCGGAGAATACTTTGCCGTTTGACAGACTGAGTTTGTACACATGAAGCCAAGTGTAGCTATGGGAGGAATGGCGTTCCTTCTCTCCAGTGCTGTACTTCTTGTGGGACTTGCATACGCTGAAGCACAACCAGTTCCAAGTGAGTATTACTTCTGATCGTAAAAGCTGAAACCATGGAGCTATAGCTCCATGCTGAAACTGACCAAAGCTTTGCCGATAGTCAACACTATCAGTCCACATCGTTGACTACATCATGAGACAGGTGTCTGAAGTTGATTGGTTCAAATGACGTCTCAGTGCATCATACATGTACTAATTATTGTAGATGTTTTTTTATATTTTAACTTACATGTCCCCCCCCCCCTATTTTGATGTTCTCTTAAGTTATGTAGTTAATGTAAAATCTTTCGTATCTGTTACATGTGCAACACACAGCTAGGTACGATACATTGCACTAAAAAAAACTGACTTCAGGTCATGTCTTTTCTGACTCATTCCCACTGTCATTTAACGTTGACTCCACAATATCTTCGAAAACTTTTGAAAACAAATGACTTTGATGATTTCTAGCATGCACCTTTTCCTGTTGACTATCGTTGACTCATGGAGAAATAAGACTTATTTCTCCATGGTTGACTACATCGTGAGACAAACAGACAGTAGACTCGGATTAAGTACGTGCATATTACTCTGAGTTTTGATATTCCTCCAAAAAAAATACCGCCTAAAGTATTGAAGTGTCCTAGCCTTATGTGAGAAACATAATAAGAGTCATTCCGCGTTTACATTGCCTACAATGTAAATACTGAATGCACCACACGCAGCTATTCTGCATTAGTAGTTCGACCAACTTCAATATCAGACCCGTCAGTAGAGTCCAAGTAAGTTGGCAAAGTATACTGTTAAAAGGTGTATATATTAATTACGTTGACCCTACCTTTCCACATCTAAAATGTTTTGCCCAAAAATTATGGCCAGTTTCCACACTTGTCCATAGTAACACAGAAGGACCTAATGCGAAGGAATACCGAGTCAAAAAGTGAGATATCGAAGTATAGTAATTAAAATGATCGAGCAAATTGCAGTAATTGTACACTTTCACAGACGGTGTGGCATTGCACACGATTGCATGCTTGTACTGACCACTTTTCATAAATGCTCCATGGATCATTACACTATAGTGCCTCGATTTCTCACTTTTTTGACGAGTTATGCTGAGAGTCTCTCTATGGAATGGGGACGAATTGGGTAGGGGGGGGGGGGGGGGGGGGGCCGAGAAAAACTAAACAAAAACCTCCCAATATACTGAAATATGTTTAATTGGACCGGTGGGGTATATGAGAATTAAATCGAGCTCGAAGTAGCAAGATTAATAAACCGTTATCTTCTTCTTTGAGTTGGAAAGAAAATACATTCGCGAGATTTTTGTGCCAGTGCAAGATTATGAGAATCGGGGGCGGAAAAGTGAAAAGGGAGCCAGTTACCCCCGCTTACTATAAAACGCAAACCGACACAAGACAGTTTCACACGCAAAGCTAAAAGAGCTAGAGATGCCCTTTACACTCATCAGGCGAGGTGGGAAATATTTGGCCTTGTTGGAGGTCAAACGGTACGGGTGGAGGTCACCGTATTGTTTGATATCCTTCTCCGGAACCTCATCTCAGTCGGCTTCGTGACTGTGTGCAGGATTTGGGCAAACACGGCAGTTGTATACATGCACAATGACCTTGCACACGAGACTGCTTTGCAAAGCTGGTGTAGGCCTATTGTTAGGCTAATCATGGAGGAAGGAACATTGTGTTCCTTCCTCCATGGGCAAATTCAACACCACAGTTTTTTTGCAGTAGCTGTGGGACACATTTAAATACAGGAATTAGTCGGCTTTGAAAATAGTTTTCAATATACTTTGTTCAGAAATTGGTGGTTAATGAAATGTAAAAACAACTGCGCATACAACCATATCCGAATGCCATTTTTTAAAACAAATTATTTGCAGGACCCCCCTAAATATCATGGTCCACTTTTCTGCGTTCGGGCCGAATGTGGTTAATATTTTAACAATTTAACAGCCGATGAACGCTGTACCCCACAACCTGCAGCTATAATGTTAATTGTACCCCCAAAATGTGTTGCCACTGAGCTGAAAGGGCAACCAATTCAATATTGTTGTTTGGGATATCTACACAAGCAGCGGCGGCGGCGGCGGCGATTTTTCGTTAGGGTTGCGGGGGGGGGGGGGGGGGAGGGGCGGGGGGCGAGGAAAAGCAATTGGTAAGCGTTTTGTGTCCTCGGAAAAATGTTGATTTTTGTGTATTCTGGTGCATGTAAAAATCAATGACCCATAAATTACCATGGGGAAATTATTGGGGGGGGGGGGGGGATACTGCCATAGCCGTTACCTAGTCCCCCAAAACATTGGGAGCGGGACATATTTTCCCCCGTTCCCCGGGTTCGCCTCCCATGAACACAATTACAAGATTCTACTTCAAAATAGCCCATGGTCGATATTTGTGGACGATTACCAGTAAGCAAAATGGGGTGTTAAGCCGGAGACAAAATTTGCTGAAAATACCTCTTAGCCTTTTAGAGGTATGGCGGACACAATAGGAGGGCGCTATTTTATTTGGGTATAAATACACAGGTTTTACCCAAATCAAATAGCGCCCTCCAATAATTGTGTCCACCATACCTCAAAAAGGCTAATTGCAAGGCATCATGTCTCCTTCAGACTTTAAAACCTATTTCTAGGCAGAATGTTGGTGTCCTGAAATTGTTAGTCTCATTGGGAACGGAAACTATGAATTTTGAAAATTTAGTTTGGGTAGGTTAAGTTGAGATTAGATTTTGAGGGTCAACATAACTTGTGCGAAACTTCAAGGGAATGTTTTACAGTATTTTCTTTTGCTGTTATTTTCAGAAATGAATGTATTTGGGGTTTAGTATTTTATAGCAAATACTGTAACAGTGACCTGTTTAAAGTTTTGTGTGCATACCTAGATGCTGGGGAAAACAGAGAAAAAAATGCTGTTCTTGTAGTCTGGTTCCCTGACCCTAGTTCAGACAAAACGGAGCAATTTATAGACGTCGGGGAATATTAATCGGGTATTTCCAACGGTGGACGGCCGACAATGGCTGAAAATTGATACAAAAATTCCACTTTTCTTGAAAATGACGGCACACCAGGTGCCATGATTTCACAGGATACTTGAGACTATTATTTACTTACAGGTATTTCATAATAATTCGGTAGTTTGCTTTTTTGATATTTGCAAATGTTGTATACTCCATTTAACCATCATTATTCTTTTATTATTTCTTCGCGTAGAATGGTGTTACGTATTTTGTTAGCAACATTCACAATACAGTGCGCTGCAAGCATTTACAACCGAGAGGCCATTTCCAAACTTTACTGTTTACAAATCACTCATACGTTGTTCATTTGGATATTGATCGACGTGTTTCAATTAAGAAGTATTTAAATAGCACTCGCATGCCACGCAAATACAGGCAATCCTTAACTATCCACAGAAATACGCAACGTAAAAGTGCGCACGTTTACCAAACGTAAAGCCACGGAGATTTCCTTTAGTTCAGAATCACGCATAGGCCTACACCTTTTTAATTGATGTCGACCTTTCCTATGAAAGACCGCGAAATTGGTCTTTCCGTGGCATACGTTGGTGTGTACTACCTTGTACGTGAAACGCCTGAAATAGAAACTTCCCGTTTCTTGACAGCCCGGGGTAGTGATCTTGACCTGCTCGACATTCAACTCGTAAACGGCAGCGCCCCCAACGAGGGTAGAGTGCTCATTCGCTGGTCCCGCGACTCGCCCTGGATTGCCGTGTGCTACGGCCCATCGCCCTTCAACCACGCGGTTCCCTTCCAAATGTGCAGGAGACTCGGGTACCCGTTTGCTTGCAGCCAAGACTATGCGGGTACCCATCGAACAGATGATGCTTCGCTGGTAAACATCCGCAGCGAATTCTACCTCGTGTCCTGCTCCGCTCACCGAAACAACCGGAGCATCGGGGGCTGCACCTTAGAGCAGGCTGGCGGTTTGGCACCAACCTGCTTCCACGACCAGGACATGTGGCTTTCGTGTGGGTTTGCAGGTAGGTTCAGATTGACTCCCATCGATAGGAAAGTTAATTGGACACTGTACATTTCTTTGGATTGTTTGAGTCAACTTCGAAAAGTAGATACTAGATATAGTAGCCTGCTTCAGCCGGTTGCTAACGAGAAGATATTGAGCGGACATGAAGTATAGATAATAGGTTCGAATATCCCCGTGTTGACGATTTCGCGCACCTAAAGACTCCATTACGAATTTCACTCACGTGAACAAAATAAATGGAGCCTTTTGACTATACTTCCCAGTGTTGCTACCTGCCAGAAAGTACACTTCCGAGGCAGACAGGTGCCATCAGTGCACAGCGAGTCTCGTCGTTTTAAAACGCACTGCGTCCGTGGTGCCGAAATTGATGTAGTCCAAGATAATCTTGCTTTGTGTTTACATAATTCAACTTCGACACAAACGTTAAGTTTTTCGTTGGAATAAAAAGAATTTTATTTCGACATTATGTACATTAAATGTTGTACTTTAGGTTTATTTGCTGTAGGAAAAATGTGAAACGATTCAGCAGGTTTTAGGTATTTGTGTGATTAAATGGAATTCACTCTAAAACACTTAGTTCGATTTCACATGAACAACGAAAAAACGGAACTTCAAAATCTTGAGACCTTTCAAATGAGTTCCTTTCCACATTTTACCATCTCAAAGTGTCCTAAATACTGAGTTCTGTTACCTCTCGCGCATGCAATCGAAAACAGTTTTGAGTGTTATTCTACCTGCAGGCATGCCCAACTTCGAACTACGCCTGGTTGAAGGTACATACGGGTATCCCAATGGCCTGGTGCAGGGTCGCTGCGGGACTGATCGCGAATGGTCCGCCGTCTGTGGCCACCAATCCAACCGACTGAGGCAGGGCCGAGTGGCGTGCAGAGAGCTGGGATACTCCGATCAAGCTGTCCGCATTGGATACGTACAGCCGGATGAACTCGACGCGCAACACAAACCCAACTACACGCTGTTCGTGGACATCGGCTGCTTCGGTAACGAGACTAGTCTGACTGAGTGCCTTCATTACGCACTGCGAGACTGCATGGGTTACCTCACATTGGAGTGCTTTACTGGTGAGCTCTCATTGGCATTTTTTTACTTATCCATTTCTTTTGTTATATTTAACCCCTGGTGGTATTAAATAAGCCAAATCTCGGACTGTACTGTCCATGTACAGTAGGCCAAAATTCATGCAGTTTGGACTTTGCTTATGAATGGAATCTATAATGTGCTTCAAAACCTATTTTAGTTATTTTTCATTTCATTTCATTTCCGGTTTTATTATTTAAAAATATTATTTATTCATTTATTATTTGTCATTTTCAAAATCAAGTGTCTCACATACTCTCTGCTTGTCGTGCTCTTCTTAGAGGGTGAGACTGTTCCCATATCCAGCCGAGGCCGCCAACGTTTTACATTGACTTGGGGCATTGAAGATAGTTGATAATAAATGTTATTATAATAAATGTTTGTTAAAATATTACAGGCGTCACTGAGTATATGAGGACTGCCTATCTGTGTGGATCCAAGCAGCTCTGCGGAGATCAGTGCCAGCAAAATCATCCAATCAATGGCTCCAATGATGACAACTTTCACTATTGCCAATGCGACGACGCGTGCGGTTGGTTCGATGACTGCTGTTACAACCACGCAGGAGAGTGCAGACCGAGTATAAACCCGAATCGGCCAAGCCTAGAGCGAGGAGGGTTTACTCTTGATCAGTTTGGCTGCGTGTGGGTACCAGGGAGTCGGTTCACCCACATTGGTTATGTTGTTGTCGACAGCTGTCCAATCAGCTGGAGAGATGAAGGCACACGAGATTTGTGCGAGAGGCCGGTGACTATCGGGGATGTTATCGGATCGCTGCCGGTCTACGACCATCAAGATGTCGATTTCAAGAACATCTTCTGCGCCTTGTGTAATGGAAGATCGCTGAACAGGTTGAAACGGTGGGACGTTTTCGGGTATAACAGCCAGAGCGCTAAAGGGGTAACCTTTTATCCATCACTGAACCAGACTTTACCAAGTAACGGCTGGCTGATCACTCCCCCGCGTGGACACGTGGTAATACGGGAATGCCCCGCCCATCTCGTGGACACGTGCTTGGAGCCTTTCCGTGGGACCGAGTTGGAGGATGGTTGCAAGGCGTACTACGCACCAATCAAAGTTGAAGTCTCATCAGATACCAGATACCGGAATCCGCACTGCGCAATGTGCAACGGCAGGACCGTTGCACCAGATAGCTCTTGCATTGACCAACGATGCACTGAATACTGTTCCCCCGATCCTTGGGGCCCATGTGGAGGTGTCTGTAGCCCTTATGATGGTTTCTTGACAATTGAAGCTCTCTTTGACTTTTCCTCCTCTTCCATCAGAGGGACTTCCTGCTCCGAGGGTCAGATCTATGACCCCTTCCTGGAGAAATGCCGAGTGCTGACGTGTGCCACTGGGTATGAGAACAAAGGCGAAGAGTGCGTGGTCGCACCTTCCGTTCCTCCATCACGTACTAATAGCAGTGACATCTATGTGATAGAGTGTCTCTCAGAAGGCTCTGAAAAGAACAGCTCGGAAATCTTTCCTGCAATTGATCATGTACATACAAAGATCGACCCACATGCTCCTTCCGCATTGGTCGTAAGTGTACTCGTGAGATCCACCTCCGAGGCAAACAATCTGGAAAATGCTTTTAATGTTGCCATCACGACGATTCAGAACAAAGCCCGCCTAAACTCATCCTTGCCATGTAACATATCAACGTTGTCAATCTTCTTACCATTTTCTTTCAACGGATCCAGCCATTGCAACGACTACACGGAGGAGGGTAGCGACGTTTTTCCAGGTTATCAAGGAAGGCTACTGACTTCGGCAAGATTTCGAAACGTCTTTGGTGAGCAGTACTTAAAAGACAAGGTGGCATCGTCATGCCTGAAGGTCACTGACCTAAACTGTTCATCTCTTTTAACGCTGGAAGAGAACGAATACAGCGTCGTTTCAGAGAAGACAATTAGAGTTGTGGCAACCGGCGCAATACTCGATACTGACGAGTATGTTCTATTCATGGATGGTACTGCTGTTGTCTGCTCGTATATTGTACCGACGCCAGAAGGAGTGGAACCGCAGATACGTCGAGCGATTTCATTCATCGGTAGCCTTTTGTCACTGCTTGCTCTTGCCGCTACATTCGTGACATACTGCCTGTTCCCCGTCATCCGAAATATCTCTGGACTATGTACGATGAACCTCGTTGTGGCACTGTTCGTCGCCATTTTCATGTTCCTGCTATCGGGTGTCCTCGGGCAAAGCGAGGCTGCTTGTGAATTCGGGGCGGTGGTGGCGCACTACGCCTGGTTAGCTGCCTTCTGCTGGATGACGGTGCTAGCGGGTATCGTGGCTCGCACCTTGACCTCGATGCTGCCAAGAAGCAGCCGTAATTCTGGCGTCAACCGAGCCCTGATTGCTTACGCCCTCCTTGCGTGGGGCATTCCTCTTCTAATCGTCTGCATTTGTTTGATCCTCCAGTATTGCGACTGCGCGGGCTTGCCCGTGATCTACGCAGAGGGCGGTATTTGTTGGATCACAGATGTCACCACTCGCTTGGTTGCCTTTATGGTGCCTCTGACATTGTGTCTTGCGCTCATCATATGTCTGTATGTAGTGACGCTAGTCAGTATGCGGAGAAACAGAAGCAGCTCTAAGGCAGTACGGAAGCAGAGCACCGTAGATGAAGCTAAAGAGGAACTTGCCGTATACGCAAAGGTAAATCTAGAAGATAGCTTTTTATAGTGAACAAAATATCATATTTTTGGATAGGGGCCCTACAGAATTAATTATTTCAAATACCGGTACTCAGTTTTCAAAAAGAAGGTTGAGCTTCCGTACGGTGAACCGTATGTGTTCAAATCCGTCTCATACTAGCTTTTGGTGTTCTTTAACCCTAACTACCCCCAAGCCTTACAAACTCCAACAGCAGGTTGTGTTGAATTTAGATGGGTTCAGGACTGTAGCGCCTTGGGACCATTAATTTACATGGAGCTATGATGCCCCAGTTTGTTTAAGTCCAAAGAATGTGCCATATGTTTACTGTACAGTGTTGGATTTTGACTGGTTGAGGAAACTTCCCAGTAAAAATGCAAAGGGCGTTATGGTTAATTGAAAGAAAAAAATAACCCAAATAGAGATGGGGGGATTAACAGCCAGTCGGGGGATTTTGACCCCCCCCCCCCCCATATGCATGTCTGCCAAAAAGAATTGGTTTCTCATGATATTAAGTGTGCACATGTGCACACCTTTGCTAGTGACCTGTGCCAAATTTCATTTCAGTTAAGGTTTTGTATTTATGATACGTTACACACGTTACATCATTCCACGAAAGTTTTCACCCGCCGTGAGAAAAAAACAAGCACGAATTCGTGCAGGAGCCGCATCGTGAGTGACTTGCGTGTGTGACAGTTTCGTCATAGACAACAGCCTGCGGTCTCATAGACTTTGCGTGTGTGAGAGTTTCGTCAAGGAAAACTGTCACGTGACCCTCACGTGACCAAATTGGCACAACAAGAAGAACAACAACACTGAGCGCTTATAGACCCCGTCTGCGATGCGACGCTGCTAAAAACTGCCAGAAGTGTCGGAATGTGCCTGAGACGAAAAAGTCAGAAAGGTTTAGCGGGGGAAAGCATTGGTACACTATCGCGAAAAAGGGGGAAGCGATACAACACTTATATGACTTGTTAGCTATAGATTAACCTAGTGTACTGATCGGATTGCAGTGTAAAATAGTGATTAAACTGATGCTTTGAAATAGACTCCTTCTATGCCCTTCAGCAGATGAATTTTGGGTCTTAAAATGTGTTAAGCAGCATGTGTTGTTTCACCCTGCAGCTCTCTGCCCTCGTCGGTGTTACTTGGGTGTTCGGCTTCATATCTCAGTCAGTGACTGGCATCATCGTCTTCTCCTATATCTACATCATCCTGAACTACCTCCAAGGAGTCTTCATCTTTATCGCCTTCTGCCTCAACAAGAGGGTCCGGGGTCTCTGGAGGGAGAAGATGAGAAAACGACAGGGGGAACATGAAAGGGATGCTAAACACACCACTAAGGAATCTGCAATCATGATGTCTTCATTTCCAGATGAAGGGGGCGATTCGAAGGTGGAAATAAGTAGTTAGACAAACAAACGTGATTTATAACTGACTCACAAGTACATACAGTTCAGACCCGTTTAGTAAGGAGTCACACTCGGAGTCTGATGCAAAAACAGTCAAAAAGTGGACTTAACTAGGAGTTCAAATAAAAAAGAAAAGAGAAAAAAAATACACACATGCCAAACCGGCTGATTGATTGATTGATTGATTGATTCTATTCGGTATTACCACATAAATATAAACAAATACAAATATATGTACATAAACAAACAAACATGGTAATACCAGGGATAGCCAATGAAAGTTTTTCAACTTATTTCCAATGGGGTCCCCTGATTGTTTTTTGAACGCTTCCCATACATTATGTTCTGTTATAGACAAGTTCTAGTTTTGAAGTAAATGCAAAGTATTGATTTTGTTAATACATTGTGGTTTAAGATGTTTTGTATGCCGCAACTTTTGGGCGAACAAAAGTTTTCATCCGCTTTTTGATTAGTTCCGAAATTGCAAAAAGCGGATTCGGTCCCTCATAGACTTGTGTTGCCCTCCTTTTTTATCTCCCCGAAACCAAATAGTTGATTCTGATGGGTGCACGAGCAGTTAAATATCCGAAAAGGCTTATCCAGCTGCAAGTCTACATTTAAGCCAGGCCTCGTAGTCGAGTCCAGAATTACCTGTTTTGTGGATTTTGGACTCCTAGTGGATTCAACTCCACTTATTTACCGTCTTTTTTAAACTCGGATTGGAACTCGACTGCATCCCTGAGAAGCTAAACGTTTACTTCTAACGTTTACTAAAAAGCAAACAAAACTAATCGGCTGATATGCTAATGTTAACACTTAAATCATTAGTGCACACGTCAATAAACAAGACGCAATTAAGTGAGTGTGTCTGTGGTAGTGTGGTGTTTGTATAGTCACTGTCAGCTTGGGAGGGGATCTAAGGTCAATATTCCTTATTAATGAGAAAAATTTAAATTCTATTGAGAACGACGATGAAAGTAAACCCCGGGGACAAGGTTGGTAAACGTACTTTATCAGGAGTGGTTATACTGACGGACGGCAGCTTTGCAGCCAATGCCATATTGGTGGCGCTATCCAGATATCGGGGCCAAGGCAGACATGGCTATGAGTGAGAGTACAGTTTTTACAAAGTATGGGTTGCGCTGTTTTGTTCATGTATAATTTTGTAAATTATGAAGCTAGCGAAAATATTTGTGACGTATTTTAGTACACAAAGTGGCGTAAATCCGTGGTGGGGGATGGCGAGTAGGTGGTTGTCCAAAATCCCGGCCGACCAAAGAAATTCGAAAACCGGGGGGGGGGGGGGGGGGGGGGGGTATAACTGGAGACAATATGACATTAGGGGGCGCTGTTCATAATACAAAGGTCGGTTTTCCCTACAAATATACCCCCATCACCACCGTGATTTACGCCCATGACACATACATGTAGTACATATGAAGCTATACTGAATAGTTGTTAAATACATGAAAAACAAATATTAACCCCTTGCCACCGGTTGACACAAATACGTGCAGATTGAAATTGCCACCTGGCCGGTTGACACAAATACACGCCAATGTTTGCATTTTCAATCCATTATTGGGGTATTGTGTACGTTATGCTTGGCTGCACAAGCCTCTTGTTTCCGTTTCGCTTGGCTGCATAACCCGGCCTGTTGCCCCGGCGCCACCCGGTGGCAAGGGGTTTTAAGAGCAAATTTTCTTCTAGATGTCGAGTTTTTTTTTTCTATTAAAGAGCTTATTTCTATAAGCTCTTTAATGATAAAAAAAAACTTGACATCCTCGTGTTCCCAGTCCTTCCATTACCGTTCTGACTACGATTATGGGGACCGGTAGCGGGTAATAGCATAAACGCAGGGGAATTCTACATGGTTATGCTAATTATGATTTGTATATCAATACAAGAAATGCATCGCAATTTTTTTCCATGATTCAAACCTATAGACAAAATCGAAAATGCAAAGAGCATCCAAATCTTTTAAAAGTAGAACATTATTACAATTGCACACACGAGAGCCGATCAAAAGCGCCATATATCCAGGCTCAATAATTTTAGACTGCAGCCACATCACATCGACTTGTAAGTAATTTCAAGCCGCAGCGAAGTAATAAAGGGTGCGTTTGAGCAACGATCGTAGAAGGGAAAGATCGGACACTAAGTACAGTGTATTTTTGTACAGCGTCCGAAGAAACGTTATGACGTCATTATTTTCGACTGTGGGGAAGGGCGCCCCTAGCGTTTGATAGGTAAACCCGTGCTTGCGGCTGCAGTGAATCCACACGAGAAGTGCAGCATAGGGTGTGCAATGCGAGCGGGATTATCATTGATGAAGAAACAACTTCACAAAGATTACAAAATAAAGGAATAAGTGAATAGATAAATAGTACCACGGAGGTACGTGTACCTCCATTATAATACATGTAGTTACGTGTTTTAGTTACATGATTTAGTGATATTTATATATCAGGGAATACGTTTGTACAATGTCATTTAGTTATTGAGGCGATGAGACGGGCCAATATATGCAGTCGATTAAGGACTGAAGTTTTTTCACATGTGAAAACCAGATTGAAATGGTGAGGTATTGGTTTTAAGTTGGCAGGTATCGGATTTTATTAATTTCTTATGGGTGGAATATTTTTAATGTAAAAAAACGAAAGAAATCATTGTTGTAACGGGAAATATCCATTGTTGAGTTGTTTTTTAATTATAAAGTAACAGACTCATGTTGTACTTGAACGATTTAATAAAGCTAAATGAAACATCTGTAAAATAAATGAAATCAAACTTTGCTCCACTCGAGAAGTGTTAATTTCCGTCAATGGTTTCACTGGTAATGCTCATAACTGCTACTTCAGACAGTTAGTAACAAAGTAAAACACAGTAATATAATTTTGAAAACAAAATCTGTTTTTTTATTATATCATTGAAGATGAAAACAATTGCGATAAATAAATATTATAGTAAATAAAACAAAAATTATATTTATTTTTATTTTGAAATACTTTTTAATTATTAATTTCTCTGAGAAATAATTTAGTTTTGTGCCATATGTACAGTTATATTTGTTTTTAATTTGTTTTAAGTTGGCTTTACACAATTGAATATAAGAACTTCAGATTAAATAAATAAATGAATAAATAACGAAAGAATAAAAAAAAAGAAGGGAGAAACATTAAGTATCTTGGGTTAAGACCAATCCTTGCAAAATTTTGTTGGTGTTATTTAGTGCAAATAATTCAGTGCGGAGCACCAAGTCTTCGATTTTTCTCCACTGAACTACAGGGAACAATTCGTTTGGTCGCAAGTTTTACCTACCAAAGGTATGAGGGAGTCCTTCCCCATGAGCAACTATTTCCTGTTTCACTTTTTCAGTGGAGTGTCCGATCTTTCTCTGATCATGCTCTTTGGTTCGAGCAGCTCAGCCGGATCGACTCGGGTGACGGCAGACGGGTCAGCCACGAGTGCCGGGCTAATACCCCCCCCCCCCCCCCTCAAACGCCCTCTCGTGAAGATGTCACTTTTCAATCTGGTCCCATTCTTGTGAAATATATGTAATGTCATTGGATAGGGTCTGGGTACATGTTGATGTAGACAACAGAGCAGTGATGTAGAGAATCATCAGCCGCATGGTCTCGTCTGGTTGTGGAAGTTGCTGAACATTAAGCCAGCTGCAGTTTGACATGCAATAACATAAAGGTATTTGACAGGGGAAAATTTACTTTAACATGTTCAATACCGCCCACCAGAATTGGCAAGGAACAGCAAAATCTTGGAAAATAACGATCCGCTTGTGTTCCCGAGACACTTGACTTGGCACAACCTAACCTTTTCGACATTCTCAAAGCATCATGGGAACTGCATCAGCCAAACTGGCATTGGAAGAGCAAGCACATTAGAACGGATGTATTGGTCGCATTGGTCACATGTTCGTTGTCATGCTTGAAAAAATCCTCTTCTGATTGGCTAATAATGTGACATTATTAGCTGTTCGAATTCCAGAAATTTGCATTCATCAGTAATTGGTACCCTGAGAGGGATTCCCCAATTATTTCCTTTATTTTTATTGCCATTTAAAATTGATTTTTCTGGTTATTAATTTCCTTATGTTCCATGCAAAGATATGTGAAAAGGGTATCGCGCAACTCATGACAGATATTTAGCATAAAATCAATTAATATTTGGACTGGTTCACAGTGCCATAGGTTTGTGTATAAATTACATGGTTTGTTTGGCCTCCAAACCCACAATGCATTGAGAATGTCGAAAAGGTTTATTGTAAGACATGAGTCAGTGCATTTTCATGCAATATAGACCTAGGGGAAGAATGAGTGTGTTTTCTGTGTTTGAATCAGTGTATGGATTTTGCCGACATAAATCTTGAAGTAATAGGTTGAGCCACATGTTTAGGCAGTTATTAAATTTAAGAGAGTTGGTTATTTTTCCCAAGTTGTTGCTGTTCCTGACCGAATTTGGTTGAACTTGAGGTATTAAAGTAAAATCGTTGGGAAAGATTTTACTTTAATACCCCCACCAAAATCGGTTAGGAACAGCAAAATCTTTGAAAATAATTAACCCTCCTTGATAACAACTATCTAAATGTGTGGCACAACCTGTTATTTCAAGATTTATGTCGGCAGAATCTGTAAAATTGAGGCAGAAATTAACATGTATGTGAACACTTTGAGTGACCATACACTGTGCCAAGAACATCTAACACAGAAAACACAAACTTTCTTCCCCTATATTGCACAAAAAATTCCCAAATAAATTCTCAAATTTAAAGGTTGTGCCAAGTGTTTGAACACAGATGGATGGTTATTTTCCAAGATTTTGCTGTTCCTGACCGATTTTTGTAGAAAATATTAAAGTAAAATCTTTCCTGATTTGCACCCCCCCCCCCCACCAACATTGGTTGGGAACGGGCAAATCCAACAATAACGAGTTCAGAATTGTGTAAACACAGCACAAGCTTTAAGTTTGAGAGTTTTGTCGGGAATTTTCACGCTATATGTGTAGGGGAGGAAAGTTTGTTTTTAGTGTGCATTTTGTACGGCCACTCGGTGTTGGGTCATTCCATAAATTTGGGTTAAAAAATGTGCTATTTTTTGGTGTCCCCTGTTACACCTGACCCGTGTAATTTCCCAACAAGTATCATTAAAATTAAGTTCACTTTTTTTGTTTTACTTGTTTGGCAGGTACTTTGCTTTGCACACTTACTCTTGCAGATAGAAGGCATTAAATAATGTGTCCTGAATTGCAAAATCGTATACATGTCACATTTTTGGACCCAAAATTTATAGAATGACCCTGTTCACATACAATATGCTAATTTATTCCTCATTAGCACGGATTTTGCTGATATAAAAAAAGGTTGTGCTACGTGTTTAGAAAGTCATTATAATAAAGGGTTGGTTATTTTGCTGGGACATTACATACATTTGGGGTCCAATTTTGGTGTCCCAGTTACATCTGACATAAGATTTTGCAATTCAGGACACATTCTTTAATTCCTATCCCCAAGACTGATTATTTATAGCAAAGTACCTGTCAAACAAGTTAAAAATAGTGTGAAGTCAATTTTAATGATGCTTAATGGGAAATTGCACAGGTCGGGTGTAATAGTGACACAAAAAATGTCACCGTCATTTTTTGACCCCAAATTTATAGAATGACCCTGCTGTTCTTGATCCCTTGAAGTATTAAAGTAAAATATTTGCCATGTGTCAAGTTTAATGGCATCATTGTATCACGTTCACCATCATTTATGGTATGCCATAGTCTGGTTAGCAGTGATAAATAGGACGTTATATTACTGACAGCGAGACTTACCTGTTAATATACTGTTAGGGATTAACACGAAGGAAAAACACTTTAATAACCCCCAACAAAGAGGGTCAGGAACAGATAGACCAATCTGACAAAATAACCATCTATGACACAACCTTGAAGTAGAATAGGGAAAGAAAGTGTCTATTTCATGGATTAGATGTTCTTGACGAGAACTTTCTGTGCACAGTGTATGGTCACTCTGACACAGTGGACATATATTTTAAACTCATTTTTTTCACAGCTTTCACTAACATCAACCTTGAACTAAGGTAAAAATTGTGCCACATGTTTAGACAGTTTTTTACCAAGGAGGGTTTGTTATTTTCCAAGCTTTGCTGTTTCTGACCCATTTTGGCGGGGCATTAAAGTAAAATACCTCCCCTACCTCTTATTATAAGGGGTAAAGGGATTTTTTCCTTGACCCTCAACAGAGAGGGTCAGGCACAGAAACAAAAATCTGGCAAAGTAACAATCCGTTCATGTTTATGGTGTTCAGTATTGTATAAACACACTGCAACCTTCATGTTTAAGATCTTATTTGAAACATTTTCATGCAAAATAGGGGAAGGATGTGTGTATCTGCTGTGTTAGATGTTGTTGACCATGACTTCATGTGCAGAGTGTGTGTGACTGGTCACTCTGACTACATGTACATTATAGTGTTTACCAGTGTTAATATCTGACTCCTTTTTCAAGGATTTCACTAACTAATCATGAACTTCAGACCTTGGTCTACAGAGAGTAAACCGCAGCTATATAAGGAGGGCTGTTTATTTTCCAAGATTATTTTCCATTTTGGTGGGGTAATTTAAGTAAAATATTTCCTCAAACAGTACCTGCACCACGACACGCAGGGCCTTCCATTTGTTAAGGGTCATTCTATAAATTAGGGATCCAAAAGTGTGACCTGTTTTGATGTCCCTGTTACACTTAATCTGTGCAACTAATTCCCTATCGAGTATCATTAAAATTCACTTCACACTATATTTTACTTGTTTGGCAGGTACTTGGAGATAGAAAGGCATTAAATAATGTGTCACGAATTGCAAAATCCAATACATGTCAGATGTAACAGGGACCCCAAAATTGGACCCCTAATTTAAAGAATGACCATTAATCAACTACTCGTGATTTTATGGTACCGTTATATAGGTATTTTGGTCACAATTGAATCTTGATGAATATCTGTTCAGATGGAATTATAGCATTCAGCATGAATTAGGAAATCTGTCTGATGAAGAACCTTCAAGAACATGAACTGCAGTTAGTATGGTGATCATTTAGCCAACTGCAAGTACAACTTGATAACTGGGAACATCTTGTCATTTTCTGCCACTGAAACCGTTTCTACTAACACATCCAAATTACAAATGTAAAGACACCTTAACGACAATCAAAGAGTTACAGGGGCCGGGTCAGCTAGTGCACAATCTATTCAAAATTTAGCATCTGAGAGTTTTTAATCAGATGTCTGAAGGTAGTGGAACATGACTTGTCCTACATGCATCATGGTTGTAAAATAAGTGAGAAAGTATGATACTTTGCATTTTTAATAGATGTAATTTTTATCAATTCTGATGTCTTGAATATACCTGTAGGTAATGCTTTGCCTTGCCTAGGCCGTGTTTATCCATTGTCGGATGTTAGCCCTCTTCATGTGCTTTTTTGTGAGGTAATGCAGACAACTATATAAATCTTTCAATTTGTGTTCAATATGCAATATCACGGGGAAGTATGATTCCCTTGCATTGTGTATGGAGATAAAAAAGGAACCAGACTACATGTCATGTTTTATGTATATGAGCCATGGCTTGCTCTGTCAAGATGGACTCGACAATGCTGAGCTCAGAAAACCTTGGTAAAATAGGTAATTGTGATGTTTTGCATACACCTTTTTATAACATTGAAAAACGAGGTCTATAGATAACATTCTCATCCACATGTTTTGGCAAGTTTGACATTTCTCCCAAAAATCCCAGCCATAAAAAACTAGTAACATTTGAGGCTTTGCGTGGCGGAGATACTAATGAAAGAAAGGTTTGCGGAAACACCATGTGGAAGTATGTCTCAAATGAGAGAATGGTTCTAAAAAGAACAAGAGGTATAACTCGACGTTTCGGTCAGTATGCTCTGACCGTCTTCAGGAGAATGCCTAAACTCTAAGAAAGTAAACCTTAAGTTGCATCCTGTGAGGATGCCAAGTTGCATCATGAGAGGATGCCAAGTTGCATCTTGTGAGGATGCCAAGTCGCTAGAATCCTAAAGCAAGCTAGGATTGTAGTGTGCCCACTGGGGTGGAACAGTAGGGCAAGATAGAGGTCTAGATAGAGGTCTTAGGGTGTAGAGGACCCATCAGTCTGATGTGTGTAGTTCTGTAGGAGTGGAAGCCAGATATCATTAAGGGGACTGGGTTGTGCTTCCGGATCTCGATGGCTTCCCGGATGCGTCTTGGATGCCAAGACTGAATTGGAGCGATGAGTTCAGCCGCATCCCAATCAACTTTGTGGTCGTTGATGTGGGAATGCTTGACAATGGACGATTTGTCAAAATCCCCTCGTCGTCCATGTGCTCTGTGTTCCTTGAGTCTGGTGGGAAGGTTCCGACCAGTTTCCCCAATGTAGACTTTGCCGCATTCATAGGGAATACGGTAGACTCCCGGCTTGGAGGAGGAGTCTTGCTTGTCTTCGTGGGTGTGGAGGGCGCCTTGGAGCTTGTTGCCAGCTGAATGGGATTGCTTTGTCTGTTTGCCGACTCTCGATAATTGCGTTTTCAATAAGAATATCACAGCGGGAACCAGACACTTAAATTGAAGTCAGGTAAGATGGCGTCGATATTGACCCCCCAACTCGCCTTTTCTTTCCGCTGAGGGGGTAGTTGTGCACGGAGCCCATAGATTCGTCGTTGTGTGTGTCTGCTTGATCTTTGTTTTATTTATCAAATATGTAAAAACTGTTGAGTTTTGTATGTTGTTTCTTATAAATGTATATGACGAAAATTAGTCTGAGTGTAGTTGTGCCACCTTCGGTAATCTTTTAATTTTTCTTTGTTAATTTGATATACTGAATATATTGAATATATTGAACTGCACTGAAGTAAACCGATGAAAAAGTCTGTTTCAATGTTTCCAGAGGTTGTTTAAAACTCCTTGAGCCCAGATTACGGTTTGAAAAAAGACCACCTGGCCGGTTGACGGCTATACCCGAATTTTCTGCATATTCAATCCATTCTTCGGCTTTGTGGTAGTTACGCTTGGCTGCACAAGCATCTTGTTTACGTTTCGCTTGGCTGCACAATACCGCCTGGCATACACGTACCAGCGCCCCATATATAACACCCGAACTGATTGCTGAGATAGGTCTGCGTCATTTTTGTTTATGTAGATTGCGTATTGTAAAATCAAACAGCAAATTATTTATGCTATGAAATACCAAAAAAGTGACGTCATAGGACGAACTCGCCTTTTGTGCCAAGTGCTAGACACAAAAGGGGAGTTCGTCCTATGACGTCAAATTGTTTGCTGCCCGCAGCGACGACTTTTAGACAAATGGAACCAGCGTGCTAGAGTGAGTTGAAAAAATAGCTCTCAAAAGTCACTTTTTTGGTAATTCATTGCAGAAATAATTTGCTGTTTAAATTTACAATACACAATTTACATAAAAATATAAAATGACGCAGACTTCTCTCGCCACTGAACTTCCTCATTAAATGAAACACAAGTTCAATACGTGATGCAATTGAAAGATTTCTTTATTTGAAATTCAAAGGAAATAGACGATAGGTATTTTAAAATATATTTGATTACCATTTCTAAATATTTCTATGTACTACAGTTTTTCTCAATCGCTTTAACACGGTTACCGCAACCTCATACCTGTTCATCAAAACAAATAACCCGATTTCTAAAACACTTCGTATGCTAACTTAAACTACAAATACTGTTGCCAGAATGACATATTGTATTCAAATATCAAGAAACTTTTTACAAAAGCCCATACCACCGTCAAATCGCGCAGACCGTCAACAGATCACTAACGTCTATTTACAAACATAGTGAAACAGAAGAAATAATACCAATTTCAAAATTATATGTTCTCTTTATTTCAATTCAATATCTGCATTTAACCTCGTTTCAAATAATGGCAAAAGAAATGGAAAGTGACATTTTCCATATTGTTTTATGCCTGATCAAGGCGATCATTTCTGTCAGGCCACATCTGCTCGTCGACGTCGCAGCGAATGTCTTCTCTTGCATGCTGGCATCTGGAAGAGGAGCTTCTCGCGTGGCGGATCCAGAACCGACACGCCTCTTCATCGACGTCTTCGCATGCTTATTCCATAGTGAGATGCAACAATTTGCTAGTGTACCGAAATTTGTGCGAATACAACAAAAGAATACTTTAAGTTCCGCACCAGGCACACAAAGTTTTGAATGGTGCGATTTCACTTCTGATTATCGTCACTTTAGTTGCAGTTGCCGTGTAAAAGCGATTGAGAAAAAACTGTAATACTATACGTTAGGACTACAAAATTCTCAAAACTCGACTGCAAAACCTTGATGGCCATTTTCAAATGCGCAATTTTATATCTCCAAGATAATTTAGCACTGTTGTTTGTGGTTTTTTGGTAACAATTTTTTCAGCAATGAAACCAAACAAAACAACAAATTTTACAGCGTTTACCAATTCTCTGGATCTGCGCAGTTTTGGACGAGCAGAGATCATGGAGCTTGTGGGAGTTAAGGAAACCACGCCCTGGACTTTTCAACCACCACACACACAGTCTACATTGCCGTGACAAAAGGTACGTAACATTAAATCAATTCAAGGGGTTATTGTTTTGATATGTGCCATTTAAATGTCTGAAATCGCCTGTAATAATGAATAAATGAATGAATGAAAAAGACAGGATTGCCAGCCGTATTGAAGCAGATTGTTGCTAATCTAGGTAACAAAAAGATGTTGTTGATAAAAGTGAAAAGAGCGGGACTTTGTGATCCTGTAAAAGGATTTTTCTCTAAATCTATTGTGCTTTAAAAATACAAGAAAGTGCACATCAAAATGCGGTAAACATCTGTCGTAACGTAAAATTGCCCCACTGTTTGGTTAGTTCTTTCAATGAATACATGGAATAAGGTGTAGGCCTCGTATTTCATGTCATCACGAATGATGTATATACGAAATGAGTGAATTTTTAGCCGCGTCGCATCGCAGGCGGGGGGGGGGGGGGGGGGGGGGGGATCTATAAGCGCTTAGCGTTGTTCTTCTTGTGCCATATTATTCGTTTTCGCGACACGGCTCAACAGAGGAGGGCGCTACAACATTTACTGTGCTTCACTGATTCATAGGTGGACGACGCGGCTCCTGCACGAATTCGTGCTTGTTTTGCCCTTATGACATCACTATTAGTGCTCATGGTTTACTTTTATATTGTATGTATATTAGCATCCCAGCAAACACAAAACGTTCAAAAAACGTTTTGGTTAGGTTCTACTAGGTCACTTACGTCTTCGTCTTAAAAGGACGTTTTTAAAACGCGTATAAAACGTTGCAGATTACGTACAATTCAGAGGTTTTTCCAGGACATTCTAACAACGTTTTGCGGACGTTAGAAAATGTACCTACATGAAATGGTCTTTTGCGACGTTTGAAAAACGTTTTTCGGACGTCAGAAAATGTACATAAATTAAACGGTCTTCTAGTGACGTTTTAAAAACGTATTTGCCCGAACGTTTAAAAAACTTTAAAATCAAACGTACATAAACTAACACAAAACGTTTAAAAAACGTTTTGGTTAGGTTATGTATAGGTTACTTACGTCCTCGTCTTCAAAAACGTTTTTAAAACGTGTCTTAAACGTTTCAGTTTACGTATAACTCGGAGGTCTTAAGTACGTTTTTCCAGAACGTTCGCGTAACGTTTTTTGGACGTTGCAAAATGTACCAACATTAAACTTTTTTTGTGACATTTAAAAAACGTTTTTTTCTGGACGTACCAACTGACCAATCAGAACTGAGGAAATTTGTGTTCACAAAAGTCATGTTAAATTTTGGTGTTTAGTCCAAAATCACACTTTCTTGACCATAATGTGTAATTATTTAAACAATTTTACATAGAAATATGGAATTTTTGCAAACATAGCTGAATTATTTTATAAAATCTCCTTTTATATTCAAATATTGTAATTTTTAATGGAAAACCATGACTTCATCATGGCAGGAAAAGTTTAATATAAATGTAACTCGCGACAATGCCTAGTTTGTATTCTGTAGTAGGTTATCGTATTTGTATATTTACATTCGTAGCTTTATATATCGTATCTTCCACATATATAATGCCAGCCAGCAAGCCCAAGTGGGGCCTTGTTGGGCCTTTGATGGGCAACTGAGTGGTCCCAATTGGGTTGCCCATAATTATGGGCCTCATACAATATTTAGTCTGGTTCCCACTCCATTCATTTCTGTAAATTTGCACTTATAGACATTTAGTTAGTGTATGTAAGTTTTTAATACTTTTTTATGTTCTGGAAAAGTTCTAGGAACGTTCTTAGAACGTCACAAAATAACGTTTTTAAAACGTCCAAAACTGTCTACAATCTTTCGTCCAAAAAACGTTTTTTGGAAACGTCCGCAAAACATCAGAAAACGTTCAGAAAACGTGCCAAAAACGTTAAATGGTTTGCTGGGATACACATACAAGACGTGACCGTAGCATATTTTTGGGGGAGGGGTTGTCATAGAGAGCGTAAAAGTGATGACAGCATAGCTTCTCGGATGATTAAGGTATGTATGACTGGGAACCAACAAATTACATTTGCAAACAATAGGCCTGAGTCCTCAATTTTCGTGTTGTCCGTCCTTTGCAAAACGTACAAAACCAATGAGTGGGATTGCAAAAAAATGTTCAGGTTGGCCTACAAACGGTAAACGACATCGGAAGGAATGACAATTAATGCCATTGCAGCTAAAGTGTGGTGTTTTCTTCGCTTGTTTTTTGTTGACTTATTGTCAACAACCCGGTGGACTTCGTGTGAGGCTTCGGCGGAGAAGGGGTTTCAAACGGCTGTCGTCCTTGCCGCAGGATCTTCTTCTTCCAGAGGCCCCGAACTCTCTTATTGAGACAGAAGGCGATGAAGATAAAAACTCCTTGCAGATAGTTGAGGATGATGTAGATGTAAGAGAAGACAAGGATGCCCGTCACGGACTGAGATATAAAGCCGAACGCCCAAGTCACGCCTAGTAGTGCGCAGATCTGTCGAGTAAAGAGGAACCTGGTTATTTCAAGTTTAGTTGCTTGAAATGAAGAAACAGTTTCCACTATATGCGCCCAATATTTCATTTCCAGACGATTTACACAATAGGCCTAGTTTTTTTTTTTTAACAGTCGGGGGAGGAATCCGCCCCGTCAAGTTTTTGTTTCGTGATAGTGTTTTAGTATATTGCGTCATGCTTAAACACCCTTTGATTAATTGGAATGGAATTTTGCACAGGTAATTATCAGAGGTATCCTCATTCGGATACTTAAGTGCATAAAAACCCCTTACTGTTTGACCGAGATTGGAGAGGGGAGGGGGGGGGGGGGGGGGGGGGTCTTCCCCCTCACGGCTGTTTGAGGGATAAAATTAAACGTTATATAGAAACATATTATATTAATTCGTGGCATTGATAGATTTAAAATATATTCAACGTTTGATATAATATTTTGGATACTGCAGCCTACACTCTATGGTACACTTTAAATTGACGCGGACATCAGCGGGAGCACAGAAAGAAGGGTATCATCTTTTATCCTTTGTGGTTTTAGCATGAATGTTCGAAGCTATATTAGCATGCAATGATTTAAATGTGATGATTAATTTTCTAAAACATGCAAAGTATGCATCTGCCTTACAGAAACAATATCCATTCATTTATTCACTTTTTTTCACTTTATTCATTCATTCACTTTATTTTCCACATAACATTAAGCAACGAACGAAACATCAGTTAATATTTAGATAAATGTGGATGGGGGTTCCTAAAAAGCAAAGCTTGTCGAGTAGGGGCCCCAACTTATATTAATTCAAGTTTCAACACAACATAATAACCCTTGCACATCAGTCAGACAAAACAATACAATAGATAGAAATAATTACAGATAACACAAACGAAATATGTAACCGGTATCCCCGTGGGACTTAATCAGTTTCTAAATAATTATTCAATAGCAATATCTTATTTTTATGTTTAAATAAAGGCAGACTGCGTATAGTTTTTAAAGAAATGTCCAAAGAGTTCCACAGCTTAGGACCCTCATGCTTAACTGTTTTGGAAGCAAGCTTAATAGTGCGTGCAAACGAACGATGAAATTCACTAAACTGTCTTGTAAAATGATGATGAATTTTATCATTTCTTATGAACTTTGAACGGATAGATTTGGGTAAGTTTGTATTGTTTAATTGATGCATGAGGGTACCTAGCTGTAGAGAATAAATATCACACACTTTTAATATTTTACAATGATAGAAAAGAGGATTATTATGCTCTTGAAAAGAGCTAAGGAGTTAATTATACGCAGAACCTTTTTTTGAAGTTTAAGTATTCTATTTATCTGGCCAATGCCACAATTGCCCCGAACGAGTATACCATATGATAAATACGGTAAGATTGAGGTATTATACAAATTCAATAAAATATCCTTTGGAAAGAATGCTTTCAACTTAATACATAATGATGCCTATATTTCTGGACATAGTTGAGCAAATATAATTAATATGCTTTTTCCAGGAAAGATCTTGGTCGATATACTATCCCAGAAATTTAGTAGAATCTGTTTTTGTAATTTTAGTATTATCATTAATTATATCATCCATTCACTTCAGCTCGTTTGATACAAGTTGGAACTGACCTTTACGTAGATGGATAGTTCCTCTCTGACGGCTTTGATCTTCCCTTCGTCCCTGGCAGCTTTGCTTGCCTGTCTGTTTCTCCTGACGCTGATCACCGTGAAGACGTACAACATCACGTTCAGCACCAGACTAATTGCTATCGGCACCACAAAGACGACTACGCGAACGGTGGCGTGGGTGATCCAGCAAATAGCGCCCTCTGCGTAGATCACCGGAAGGCTGGTGCAGTTACAGGAGTGGAGGACCAGACAGGCGATGACAATAGCCAAGGGAATTCCCCAGGCTAGGCACATGTAGGTCATAAGCGCACAGTCGATTCTTGACCGCCGATGCGGCCTGGAAACCTTCGACGTCAGCGTGCGAGCAACGCTGACGCTGAGGATGGACATCCAGCCGAAAGCCGCTAGCCAAGAGAAGTGCGCCAAGGCGGCCCCAACAACGCAGAGCGCGTGGTTCTGCCTTAGATAGCCAGGCAGCAGAAACAGCAAGATGGCAATAAAGAGCGCCACCGCGAGGTTCATGGTGGACTTGCCCGCCGTGTTCCGAAGCTCTGGAAAGACGCAGTACGTCACAAACGTGGACAGGAGTGCAAGCAGTGACAGACAGCTTCCAGCAAACGAAATTGCCCGTCGAATTTGCGGTTCCAACCCCTCTGGTGCCTCTCCTGTAAAGGGGCAGGTGACTGCTGTGCCGTCGGGGAAAATGACATACTCAGCAGCAGACAAACGTGCACCACTTGCAACAACTTCTAGAATATCCCCTGATAGGATTTGGTACTCAAAATCTTCCAACGTCAAGAGAGATGAGCAGTTCAGGTTTAAAACCTGTAGACATAAAGGTGACGACTCATATTTTGTGTATTGTTCATCATCTCTGGATTTCTTGTATCTCACTGTGGCAAAGAGGTATCCACTATAACCTGGAAATGTTTCGTTTCCATTTTCCGTGCTACAATAACCAGATTCGCCCAGGTCGAAAGTCGTGAAAATGGACAGTTGGGATATGTTGCACACAAACTGCGAAGCCATAGTGGAATTTTTGATAGAATCAATGAAAACATCAAAAGCTGCTTCAACGTCAAGAGCATCACGAGCCAAAGTCAGAAGAAGAGAAACGGACAGCGCAGCTGTGTCTTGGGTAGGCATCACGACACCATTGTCCACCATCAACACCTGTATCCCTGTGGAGTCTTGTCCAAGACGTCTTGATAGGCACTCGATTGCAGATACATTCTCAGTGGTGTTAAAACTCGGGGAGATTGGGTCCACAACCACACACTCGTCGCCTTTTATCTGATACCCGGCTGCACATGTCAGCGCACGGCACCTCTCCAGAAATGGATCATAGATCTGACCATCGGAGCAAGAAACTCCATTGATGGAGGAAGAGGAGGTGAAGTCAAAGAGAACCTCAATCGTGAAGAAGTCATCGTAGGGACTGCAGACGCCTATGCAGGGCCCCCACGGACCTGGATGACATGATTCCCAGCATTCCAGGTCTTTGCAGGATTTTTCCGGTAAAGTCTCCCGGCTGTTGCATATTGCGCAATGTGGATTGCGATAGCGTATGTTGTTGCTATCCAGTCGAATTGGTGCATAGTACGCTCTACATGCCTCCTCTACTTCAGTGCCGCTAAATTCATCTAGACATGTGCTAACAATATGGGCGGGACACTTTCTTATTGCTGTGTGACCCAACGGTGGTGTAACGACCCAGCCTTTTGACGGCAGGTACTGATTGAGAGACGGGTGGAACACTACCAAGGTATGGTGATTTTGGTTATCAGACCCAGATACATCCCACCTGCGCAGTCCTTCTAAGGACCTACCGTTACATATGGCGCAAAAGATGTTCTTAAAATCCACCCCTTGCTCGTCGTATACTGGCATCGACCCGATGACGTCGGTTACGTTGTTCATGCTCTCGCATAAATCACGAGTCCCCTCGTCCATCCAACTGATTGGACAACTATCTACGGCCACATAGCCAACAAAAGTGAACTGACTCCCTGGTACCCACACGCATCCAAACTGATCAGCTGTAAACCCTCCCCGCTCTGAGCTTGGTACCCCAGGATTGCACGCAGCGGCTGCGTGGTCGTAGCAACAGTCGTCGAATAAAACGCACGCGTCGTCGCATTGGCAGTAGTGGAATATGTCGTCAGCGGAGCCATTTATTGGATGAATCTGTTGACATTGGTCACCACAGAGTTGCTTTGATCCACATAGGTAAGCCGTTTCCCTGTACTCCCTGATTTCTGCGAACAAGTGGAAAAGTGTGTAATTCGTCAGGGGATAGGATTCAGTAGGACTGATCTGAAATACTCCCGCCCTATGTGTTCCACAGCTAGAAGTACAGAGCGACAGTAAACCATTCGTTGTGACACATGGACTTCTGTGGTCCTTAAAGAATACAAAAAGGGCATTCTAAAAGTGACAAAGTGACAAAATGACATATAGCATATTTTAAAGGGTGTCATAAATACTGCATTGTTGGATAATTGTTGCTATAAAACTGCCTGCGTAACCATGATCATAGTGTAATAGGCCTATGTAGACGGATATTTGATGTGGGTCCCAAGATTACTTGTTGACGGTCATGGATTGTCGACGGTCATGGATTGTCGACGGTCATGATCCATGTTATTTTTCCATTTTGTTTCCATACGAAGACCACACCCAGGAATTTCATAGTGTGTACAGGTTTAGGCGATTATATTGACGACTGAGGGATTTCATAAACTTACCAGTGAAACATTCTACGGTGGCGTAAGCTTCGCATTGCCGCAACGAGTAATGTTGGCACTCGGCCAAACTCGCTTCGCTGCCGTTGCAGCCGATGTCCACGAACAACGTGTAGTTGGGTTGGTGGTGGACACTGACTTCATCAAAGGTGGCCTTCCCGGTCGATATGGCGTGATCAGACAGTCTAAGATCACGGCAGGCTACTTTCCCAGCTTTTAACCTGTTAAACTGGTTAAAGCCATTGCTGCAAATGGCGCCCCACTGCTCGATCCCACCACAACGACCTTGCAGAAGTTCGGTTGGTCCATTGACAGCGCCCTCTACTAGCCGCAATTCGAAGTCGGGCATTCCTGCAGGCAGAAAAATATAATTCCTTTAAAATCATTAAATTTCTTTAAAACCAGTACGTATTTGTAATTCGTTATATTTTGAAGTAAGGTTACGAAAACAAATTTACGTTAAATCACTTGCGTTTGTATCCAAAATGGCGTCGACTCGGCGCCCTCATTCGTTCAATGATTATGGCATATTCCCTAAATATACTAGTAGAAACCTACCTGCATAACCACAGGAGAGCCACATATCGCGGTCATGTGTACACGGCATTTCATGGTTGGGGTCCAGTTGACGTAAAGGAAACAGTGCGCATCCTCCAGCCATTACATCGGTTGGGTGCACGGAGCACGCAGCAGAGTAATCCACGCTTGTTATGTTCACCAAGGAAGAATCATTGGTACCCTGCATTCTTGCCTCGCCGTGGCCGCACGCAAACGGGTAGCCGAGCTTTCTACACATCTGAAAGGCGATGGTGTCGACAGAGAAAGGGTTGTAGCACAGGGTTGTCCAGGGGAAGTCAGGGAACCAGCGAATGAGCACCCTTCCCTCGTTGGGGGCGCTGCCGTCTGCGAGTTTGATGTCGAGGTTGATATCTAATCTAGGTTCTGCGAAATTACCACGTGATTTATTATGACTAGAAAACTAAATTAACCAAATGGGTATAGTTTTTTCCACAATAATGCTGCATGTTTTTGAGAGAATTACAAAGGAATAAACTCTGAAGAAAAAATCCAATCCTATACACAATACGAAATTGAAATTGAACTCTTGACGCAATTTGGATTAATCATGTGAATAAATTTTCATCAACTCAAGTGCTACAACATGTAACTGAAATCTGGCAATTTTAGATCAAAGAATGCACGGGACAATTTAGTACTGCCACAGAGGGGTAAATAAGTATTTGAAGGACAATTATCTTTAGATAGCTGAACCCGTTTGCTCTACTTCATTTTTGTCGAATATTCTAATGTCATGTAATGACTTAACGGCCCGAAGAACCGTCCTTTAAGAATTCGGATTAAAACAAAACAAAAATCATTTATAGTTTAATACAGGTTTTTAAGGCCAATTTTGCAAAATGATAATTTATTTGGATACAAAGTGAATTTAATTCCGCCGAGATTTTGAAAATCGCTCTGAACACGCGTTTCATTTTTCGCTACCAGAGCGTTCGATTCCATATCAGTTCAATCAATTAAGTGTTTGTGCAGAACCTTTCATTTATGTCCCATCGGATTCATTTACACGACTTCTTTTTCGCTTTAAGAAGGCGAAATTCAAACATTGACCACTCAATTTCACATTTTGTGTAATGGCATCTACACCAAATACAAATTAAGGGATCTTTTTCATTAACCGTCAATCAAATTAGCCATACCTTAATGATGTAAATAGAAATCTCTGTAGTTGATGGAGTAACATCAAGTTAAAATCAAAATTATCAAACTTTTTTCTTATTCAATCTTCACCCGATTTTTAAAATGTATTTTTCATTATTTACCTACATTGTCTTTAACATAGGGAAATTATATCTATTCTTACACCTCTTTGCATTACATTCGGTCAAATCCTCCATCCCCTCAGAGCCACCACTGACTACATCTCAGGTCAAGTTCATTTTGTGACAGATTTTTAGCCCTCAGTATGTTCTCTGCATGGCCAAGCATCGAGGGAGATAAGTTTGCGCATGAGCATACTGCTTGTGTTTTTTTCGTGGGTGATTTTTTCCGATGTTGTTACGGCCGATTTCCTGTAAACATGTAGATCTCCAGAGTATCGGCAGTCTGCAGATAGTCTTCAACACTCTCAAAAAGACAAAAAATGCATAAGACATCGACATGAGAGGTTCGTCTATAATGGTTCGTGCTACCATCACGTACAGGTTGATTCAAATCGAATACCGGTATCGAATGAAGATTAATATCTCATTTCAATTTCTGCTTGAATTTATAAGATTCTGTATCAGGTTAAGAATTCTGTGATGTAATCTGCTATTTTGATTGAAATAAACTTACTTTTGTTTGCAAATTCACGAAAATATATTCCCGAAATCGGCTGGAAATGGAATGCTTGCGTAAATGAATGCACATGTAACGTAAATGGCCGCCTGTTTCTCAAAACCGAATGCACGGACAATGAAAACGATTGAACTTCCGTTGAATTGAAACGGGACTAAATATGTGAATTTTTTTCCACTTTATTCACTGAAATCAACATTGTTGTGCACCAAACCTGAAACTTTAGATATTTAAGATGTCATTAAAGACAAAAAACAAACTATTAATTTCGACAAAAATGGTTACCCTCTTAATGTTGAAAGGGCCATTACACGTAAATGCATAGCGCGACTTATATCACCTTTTTCTGGAGCGGGTAAATTTAGACAATGAATGACTGAATTTCAGAAGTGAATGAACATTTTAATTGGCCAGGAAAACCTATAGTCCCAACTAAAACGTAGTCTTTAAATATACATAACTATATTTGTAACTTTACTGCCGGTAAACAGTATTCATAATAGCATCTGCAACTGTAGTGTTGACTTATATGCCTTTGGTGAAGGACAGTATTTGTTTCATCTAGGAACAAAAACCTTTCAGCGTAGTTAAAGGAACTATGGAGTATGAATGAAGGACAGCTTTCTTTGCATGTTACCATGAATGACCACTTCTTTTTTAGGGAGTAATTTAAACCTTTTGGTTTTTGTATTCTCTGTATTCAAAAGCCAATGCATGGCATCAAAGCCACAACAGCAGTGTCTCCATAGGTTTGCGTACAAACGAATAGGTTTTCCCGGGGTGGCCAATTTCGTAAAGTGTTAATCCACTTCTGAAATTAGGTCATTAAATTTCGTCTGAATTTATATGGACGTCTTTAATCCCGTATCAATTCAACGAAAGGTCAATTGTTTTCATTGTCCGTGCATTCGGTTTTGAGAAACAGTGTGCATTCACTTTCGCAAGCGTTCCTTTTTCAGCCGAGCTCGGGAATACAATTTCGTGAATGTGCAAACGAAAGTATTTTTTTTTCATTCACAATTGCAGCTTACATCACACAATACCAAACCTGATACAGAATCTTGTAAATTCAAGCAGAAATTGCACAATCTTATCTCTCTCGATGCCTGGCCTAAAGGGCTAAAGTCTAACTGTCACAAAATGAACTTGATCTCAGTTGTAGTCAGTGGTGGCTCTGAGGGGAAGGGGATTTGACCGAATGTATTGCAAAGAGGTGTAAGAATCAATATAAGTTCTTTATGTTAAAGACTTTGTAGGTAAATAATGGAAAAGAAAAGAAATCGAATAAAGAACAAGAAAAGGGATCTTAATTTAATGTTACTCCATCAACTACAATATCGGTAATGCATGATGCAGCTTAGAATTTCATTCTAAATTGATTTCATGTATGGCTAATATGATTGATGGTTAATGAAAAAGAAACCCTAAATTGGATTTGGTGCAGATGGCATTACACTAAAAGTGAAATAGAATGGTCAATGTTTGAATTTCGCCGTATAAAGAAGTCGTGTAAATGAATCCGGTTGGACATAAACGAAAGGTTCTGCACAAACACTCGGCCCTAACCATGCTAAATCCAACAATATCCCACATTGGGTACTATCTGTTGGATTTTGTTGATGTGGTCGGCGCACAAAAGATCTCTTGTTCTACCTGTTTGATTTTGTTGGATTTAGCAGGGTGCCTATATCGGAAGCTTGAAGGGGGTTAGGTTTAAATAATTGATTGAACTGAAATGGAACTGAATTCTGTGGTACCGGGTAGCGAAAATGAAACGCATGTTCTAAGCGATTCTCAAAATCTCGGCGAAATATAATTAACTTTGTATCCGAATGAATGAACATTTTGCAAAATTGGCGGGAAAAAGCTAATTTGATTCCATGTTTGACTTGATTTGATGTTAAATAGCTTTTTTGACTCAATTAGTAGCCAATCATTCTTTATTTTAGTGGCAGGCTTTTTTGAAGGAAAGAATTTACTACTCTTCCAATGTTATTTTTGAGACGGAGTTTCTATCGCCCTCTTTCATAAACTGAATTAAGAAAAACACTTTCTTTTCACTTCCAATGAAAACAAGCATTTGGATAAAGTTTGTATTTTTGTATAGGACGGCAATACGCAAGTTCACCTGGTATCCCATTACATGTTTCTTTAAATTAAGATTCGCTTACCTCGAAACTGTGCCTTTCCACCGATGGATGCGAGCAGAAGAACGAGCAGTGTTAAGATTATTTGCAGCCCTTCCATCATTTCCGATGTTTATCATCCAAATGAGTTTTGAAATCAGCTTAGCGTTCTAAAAGTTTAATTTAACATGTCATTGTGGCGTTTTAATCTTTTCGGAAAGAAACTGTTGGCAGATGTTAGGGTATATAAATATAGCAAGATTTTAAACCTTCGAAGAGGGATGTTGAATCAGCTTGGCGCTTCCATGTTCACAACATACGTCGTTGTGGATTTTCTAGAAGACTATTATGGGTCTAACAGAGAGAAACACCAACCGTGTCATGTTTGCTTGAACATCAGAAAAGGGGAAATTTACTTCCGCAGGTTCAAAATCTGTCGGGTGATTCCATATCGTTGCACTCTCAGTACCCTCATGTCCGCGTGAAATTAATTTGGTAATGCAACGACGGCGAACTCATCGCATACATACTGGACAACACTCTTAGCAGATACGCTTAGCCTATATAGGATATCTCGCTTGGACAACGTTGTGAATAATGTCATTGTGATATATAATCCTGCAGTTGAACTTCGCTTGGGGGATCAAGCTCGTAGAAGAAACAACAGCATCTGGCTCTGTCTGGAGACTCGTGGAACTGGCGAAAAGACAGGTAAGGTTAACGATTGGCACGCCCCACGCATGTTCGTTACACGTACGCCGTTAGCGTACATTGCTTTTTCTTTAAATTCCCAGCATGGGAGAGGCCAGATTTACATATCTCGTTTCCTATTGGTTCAGTTACTGATACAACATGAATAATTTATCAGTAACAACTGTTGCGCTTCTGCGGGCCTATCTAGGGCTCCTTGCAGAATACCTATTGTATTATTCATGATACGTCCTTGACTTGGCCTATCAGACGCAAGACATGTAAAACAATAACCTCTGCCATAGTGGGAATAAAAAAAGTACGCCATCGAACACCTTGGATTGCTTGTGCATCTCGAATGACTCACTGTAATTAAAAACAAATGGCCTGCTCACTTCCAGCTAATGGAATAGTGAAATTAATTACTTTGGAGGATTCGGGAAGTACTCACAGTTCACAGGAAACCCAGGTATTTTAAAAGCTTATCTGAACACGACGAACAAATTTGACTTGTAATCATTTTGGCCTACACGATTGATGGGCTTAGTAATGGTTTTTGGTATATATTTCATTAAATTATTTCTGGTAATGGGACCAGCGATTCCTCACAAGTGAATGGCTCTGCAGTTCAATTTCAAGCAATATGGAAATAAATGTCAAATGAAATGAAATGAAAATATTTCTTTTTCAGAAATCTTATCATTTGACATAGTTCAATCTTGCAGTATTGTATATTTATCAGCCTATTATATTTTCCATTGTTATGACTAGTCTTTTTTAGAAGCAGGTTGCCGCACTGATCGTTCCTCGCCTTTCGCCTCTCTAGCCTCGAATCACATTGACATGCTTTAGAAATAAAATCCACATTTTTTATCAATACTGAGAATTATTGTAAACAATTCTGTTAGTTGGAAAGGGTGAAATAAATTAGTTCGGTTTGTAAATACTGGCTTAAACCAGAGAATTTACATTTTAAAAATATATTTACAGGTCATACGAAGGCAACGTGCCAGGGGAGGATCCAGGGTAAAGATTGGGGTATCTTTTCTTTTTGCTTGTACCCCTGCGGTTTCAAACCAGAAAACCACAAACCTTGTAAAAAGGACGCTTAACGTCAGTTGTATTTTGCTTTAATCGATTTTAATTTTTAAAATCTGTTTAAATTGACTATTATGTTTGCCCTCCTTCCTGCTCTTACGGTACGTAATCGTGTCAAATATTCTACACGTAAAGCCTGTATAATGTCTTTCGTTTATCAAGTGTTCTCTAGCAATCGTTACAAAAACGCTTTTTGTCATCAATTTTGTGCGAAGTATGAAACGGTCACCCACCCCACTGATTATTCCGGCCTTTCTGCAACGTTCTACGTATTATCCGTTCCCTCCCCCTTGGGAAATCTACTGGACCCGATGGGGTCAGCATTCAGTTTCTGCGCAACACGGAGCAAGTTCGGTTGGACGACTAGAGTGACTAGACTTAACTATTAGTCAATCTAGATGTCACTCGAACGCTGCGTGGTTTGACCAGTTAGTCCAACTGGATCAACCTAGCCCCGGACCATGGTTTCTCTAGTCAAATTCGTGAGTTACGTCACGGTTTCAAGATGGAGGATAGGTAAACTGGGCAAGTTTTGCAAACGTTTACGATACATTGTTGGTTTTGTCCAATGATAATAACTCTTTGCAATAAGATAATGAATTATTTATTGCACTAAAGTTAAGTAGAGAAAATAATACAAATATATAATAGAAAATAGAAATGACGTGCCAACATTTGCTTCGTGAACAACTAGCAGACTACATTCTTTGCAGTTTGTTGTTGCTGCACACTAGATTTGACGCAGTCGATCGACTAGATGCGTTCGAGTGAAAAAACAGACCACGCATGTGTTTTATAAATTGACAAAAGGGACTAGGTACGTTAGCAGCACCCGAACTTGCTCACGGTTGACACTATTTCCCCTGTTCTGTGTATAGACTCTTTAAAGACCTACTCTAACCAAAGTTTAATTCTCTAAAAAAGATTATTATCTTGATTATGAATTACAAGAAATTAATTTCGTGCTAAATATTGTCATTTTCTATCCATCATTATTAATTAATGGACGAGAGAAAGATGCTAATTAAATATTCAAAATTCGCGCTTACTCCCAAGTTCTCCCTTCTGCTGCCGTCGAGGGCGCTTCGCCGCGCTCTAAGCCTAACGTCATCGCGTGTACTCATTGCACTAATCGTTCCTTAGGCTTGGTATTGTATCAATGAAGATTATTGATCGAAACGTATTTAGAATGCCTCGAAATTGTGTCGTGGGTGGCTGCATCCGAACTACGACAAATAATCCCGACCCCACTTTTTTTAGATTTCCGAGGGACAGGAGGGTTTGTCGTGAGTGGGTTGGTTTTGTCGAAACGAAACGACTGAGTCTGATTTTGTTCTGACGAAGCACGTTTGCAGTGCCCATTTTCCGGACAACTCGCAAGACGGAACATCACTTTTGAAGAAAGAAAATGGGTTTAACGTCATTTTTAAGCTCAGGCGTAAGCCAGGAGTAGTGCTACCAGTACATGTACATGGCAAAGGACCTGGGCCGGGAACGGGCTCCAATCGGTACGGTTGAACCTCGAATTTTTCGGCCACAGCATCACCCTCGGCCTCGGACAAATCCTCGACTAAAGACGAACTGGAATAAGACCCAGTGTCTTATCGTCATTACTAGATATAATTATGTTCATCATCCAGACTAAACTCGGACATTCAATAAGATTTGGAATTTAAATAGTAGTCCTACATGATGGGATACAGAGACGAAGTTTATTCAACGTGTTTGTACATGTACACGTCAAACACACATGAAGTACCAAGTGCAACGGTCGGACTTCACGCCATGACGTCACGCGCAATAAATGCATAACGCATGATGTGCAAATAATGGACGTGACGTACGTTTTTTTGGACGATAGGATTTTCAAAAGTGAGCGAATTCGCGGGTTTTTTTCCCCCCAATAAAATAGGAAAATAATTTATTTGTTTGTGTATTACTCTCTTTATTGACATATCTTTTGACTGAGACAACAATTTCACATTTTTTCAAAGCGTTCTACTAGGTCTTTTATGACTCTTTATCCGATGGTTGTCTTCCCATTGGTTGGAAGATTGCTAATATTTCTCCTGTGTTTAAATCGGGTGACCGTTTCCTAAGTAGCAATTACAGACCTATTAAAGAACACCTATCGCTAGCAAGTTCATGGTTATTGTCTCATATCATTACAGATCATCTGAACTCTAAACGGGTTGCAATTTGAGCATCAACATGGTTTCATAACTCAAAAATCTTGTGCCACCCAGATCAGGAATGTTAATAACGTACGTAACTCTCCCCGGTGTGATGCTGTTTTAGGCATTTGATTGTATGCCGTATAGGCCCTAATGTACTTCGCTACAAGCTAGCTCCGGCGTTCAACATCAAGGATGCTCTCTGGAAGTGGATAGAAGATTTTTTGGTTGATCGTCGTCAGTCACCTTTGTTGGCAAGACCTCGTCCTGGTCTGTGGTGAAATCAGGGGTTCCTCAATGTAGAGTCATGGGGCATTTGTCATTGAATATGTTCATCGATGATATCTCATTTAATCTAAATTCACAGTGTGTTATTTTTGCCGATGATGTTTTTGTTTAGCGTTCAGTGTGTTCAGTTGCTGATGAGATTGCCCTTCAGTCTGACCTGGATAAGCTGAATGCTTTAAGTGACTCCAATGGGATGACTTTTGATACTAGATCTAAACTAATGCACATACAATGTATATAATGCAAACGTTATCCGAATCCCCCTGTTTATTCACTTTCTGAATCTCACCTACACAGGCACCCTCAATAAAATACCTTGGGGTCACTCTGAATGCTCAGTTAGATCCTCAGCTAATCGTATCCTCAGCTAATCGTATGTTGGGCCTAATTAAGACTACTGCTTTTGATTCCTCTGTTTTTGTCAAGTGCTGTATTTATAGGTCCCTGGTACAATCCACTTGAATACCATACAGCCATATGCATATCAATGCACTAGAACGGGTCCAAAAACGACCGACTCGTTTTATTCTCCTGCAAAGAATTGGGGATTACCGTATGTCATATTCAGATAGGCTTCAAACCATGAAGTGGCCCTCTCAATTAAAGGTAGTACAATGTATACAGCATTTGCAAACATAAAAGAACAAAACTACCGAATTCTTACTAAATACCGTACTAGACTATAAGTAAATATCAATCTCAAGCATCCTGTGAAGTCATGGCACCTGGTATGCTGTCGTTTTTAAGAAAAGTGGAAATTTATATAGTTTTCCAACGATTGTCGGCCGACAATCGTTGGAAATAGTCTAGTTCTCCGACCTGATAATTCCCTGACTCTATAAATTGTTCCGTTTTGTTTAAGGTATGGTCAGGGAACCAGACTACTAGAACATCATTCTTTTCTTCCTGTTTTCCCACTGCAGCATCTACGCACACAAAACTTTGAACAAGTCAGTGTTACAGTATTTGCTATAGCACGCTATAAAATACTAACCCCCAAATCCATTTATTTCAAAAAATTGCAGCAAAAGCAAATGATGTGTACTACCTTTAAATCGACGTAAATTTGTGCTCATTTACCATCAAGGGATTATACAGTATGATCAGGTTAACGTTTGCAACCGCAGGAATACGAAAAAAAGGATGAAAAAAAACTTGTCGCCGTCGCCAAGGTGAACCGAGGAAAAGATGGGATTGTTTCACGTTTTAAAGAGGTTCTTTATATAAAACACATGTGCTCACTTCTCCACATAATGTATTTAGACTGAATAGAGATTTTCAATAAATTATACAAATGAAAAAATTATGTTATAAAAAGTAAAAGGAAAGAAAATAGGATTTTATTAAACTGTGGTTAATATTCCTAATATTTCTATGCCCATGTATTATACATTGATTATACAATTCTCAAGCAACGATTGCTGAAAACTTGATAGCTATTTTCAGATGTACAAACATCTCCAAAATAAGTTACCTCTTTTATTGGGTAACAGTTTTTATCAGCAATAATACAAAACAGAAAAATCCACGGCGTTTTTTCCCTTCTAATTCTCTGTATCTGCGCAGTTTGGGACGAACAGAGATCATGGAGATTGTGGGAGTTATTAAGCAAAACCACGCCTTGGACTTTCTATTAAAACCACTACAGAGTCTACATTGCTGTGATGAAAAGTATGCAGGTACGTAAACAATATATCAATACTAGAGAATACTATTTTTAATATGTGCAATTAAATGTCTGAAATCGAGTGTAATCATAAATGGATGATAAAGACAAGATTGAAGTAGATTGTTGCTAATCTAGTTAACAAGAAGGTATTGTTGATTATTGAGAACAGCGTGACTTTTCGATCCTAAAGCAGAATTTGTCGCTAATTTGATTGTGCTTTAAAAATACAAGAAAGTGTTGGTTTTAATCAAAATGCGGTGAATCATCTTTCGTAACGTAAAATTGCCTTACCACGTGGTTGTAGTTCATTGATTAAATACATGGACTTGGGCGTAGGTCTCGTATTTAATATCATGAATGATGTACAAACATACAGACATTATGCAGTCCAGATACAAAGCGCGAGCGTTGGGACACAACTTTTTTTACCCGGATGACATCACTGTTAGTGCTCAGTTTTGTTTACTTTAATATTTTACATTGTATGTCTATTCTAGCTTACTATCTATTACATAACCGCTAGGGAGGTCATTGGGGCACATCTGATGACTTTTTAACCATGCAGCTCACTCCACCCTTTTCGATTCTCCACTGCCCTCGGGATTCTCCACTGCCCTCTGGGATTCGGCAAACTCCAGGCCAGTCCACTCTCTGATGTTGTCTTGCCAATTCTTCTTCCGCCTGCCTCGTTTCCTCCCCCTGCCTCGTTTCCTCCCCCTCTCACTGTGCCCTGCAAGATGGTCTTTGCTAAGCCGGATGATCGGGAGACATGACCATATACCATTTCAGCTTACGCTTCTTGACAGTAGTCAGTAGACCTTGTATGGTCTGATGGCCTGATGGCCTGTGTAATCTTGTTGCGGACCTCTTCATTTGTCACATGGTGTTTGTATGAGATGCCCCAGATCTTACGGTAGCACCCTATTTCCATGGCTTGTATTCTTTTAGTTAGGTCTACATTGAGCGTCCACGTTTCACAGAAGAGGAGGAAGAGGGAGCGCATCAGCTGTAATTTGGAACTTAGAGTGATGTTGCTATCGGTCCATATTGGTTTCAGCGTAGACAGGGCTGATGTGGTCTGTGCAATCTATTTATTTATTTATTACATTTCTTTACCCAGGGTGTGCCCAAAACAGTTTAAAACTGGTTTCCATTGGGGCCCTGCATATTATTAGTTAAAACTGAATATTTACACATTCATACAACATATTTAAACAAATACAGTAATGTTTACACAAATAAATATATTTTCGGTTAACTTTTCAACTCTTCAGAAGCCTATTGCCGATTTACGGGATGGGCGAAAAACCCGCGAAAAAAAACATTTTAGGGTGAAAAACAAGGGGAAATTCCCATCCGGCTCCAAAGTATTTTGGCAACCAAGTTTATAACTCCGCAGATCAGCGTAAATGACAGAAATATCACGGATAGATGGCTTTACGTTGCTCCGATTTAAATGTACTTAAGGAGTTTATGGTTCTCATTTGTTCAGGCAGATTATTCCATATACTGGCACCACTCACAGCGAAACTTGTCACGTAGCATTCCTTTTTGGCGAAAGGAACTTTCAGTGCCATTTGGTCGATTGTCGTGTTTCACGAATCACTGTAAGTGGTGTGAACAGATTTGTCATGTACAAAGGAGTCATTTTGTTAAGGCTTTTGAAAACAAAGATAGCCTTTTTGGACTGAACTCTTTCTTTAAAAGGAATCCAATTTAGTCTGGCAAACATATCAGCTGAGGGGGTGAGGGAGGTACATTTAAGGATTATCCGTGCGGCTCTTTTGAGACATTTGTTGAGGGTATTGTCGTGAGATATGTACCTTCCTCCCCACACCGTACAGCAATACTCTAAAGATGGCATAACTAAACTTACAAAGAGTGTGTGCAGGCTGCTTTGGGGAACGTAATCACGAATTCTGTTTAACACACCCAATTTAGACGAAACAGTCTTCCTTACGTATTCAACATGTGTACCCCAACTTAATGTTTCATCAACAACTACACCCAAGCATTTACAAGATTTCACTTTTTCGATAACCTTATCAGCAATGCACACGTTCAGGTCGACGTTGGATATTTTCTGCCTTGAACCAATAAGCATACATTTGGTTTTGTTGGCATTTAATGCTAGTTTGTTTCTTTGGCACCAGTTGTGAATACTAGCAAGAGCTACATTTAAGTTCCTTTCTATTTCGTTAATACTAGAGGAGCTACAAGTTAACGTGGAGTCATCTGCATACATAAATAAGTTGCAATTTTTGGGTATACAGGATGGAAAATCACTACTATAAACAATGAATAAAAGTGGCCATAAGATCGACCCTTGTGGAACGCCTATGTCTATGGGCAAGACCTTCGATATTGTGCCCTTAATATTTACAGACTGACTACGACCGTCTAGGTACGACTTAAACCAATTAATTCCAGAAGATGACAAATTCAGCTTCTTCAATTTGCCTAGTAGGATTACATGATCCACACAATCAAAAGCTTTACTGAGATCTATGAACACGCTACCCGTAACTTCACCTTGCTCCATAGCCTCAAAACACTTGTTTGTTAAATCGTGTAGAGTGCTTTCAGTTGAGTGCAAGGGTCTAAATCCCGATTGGCAACTAGGTATCAAATTGTTATCATCGAGGTAGCTATATACTGCCGAGTGCACCCATCTTTCTAGAATCTCAGAGATAATTGGCAGTATAGAAATAGGCCGATAATTACCTGTACTACATTTATCTCCTCCCTTGTGAATTGGTGTTACCAAGGCGTGTTTCCAAACTTTAGGGTATTGCTCGCATGTTATGGAGAGGTTAAAAATATAAGTTAAAGATTTAGTAATATAAGGGGAAGCAATTTTAATCATTTTAACATTTTTAACCTGGAGAGTATCTCAGGTTTGACGATAGATCTTAGATACTCGAAACTTGGAACTGTTTCAAGCCTCCGACCTCTGTGGTTATGGCGTTTGTGTTATTTGTCATTAGCTTGGTCTTTTCGGCACTGATTTCCATGCCGAAGGCTGAAGACGTCTTGTCAAGGCATTCCACCATGTGGGCTAGTTCTTGCGCTTCTCCTTCTAATCCATCAATGTCATCAGCAAAGCGAAGATTGGTGATGGTCCTGCCTCCAATACTGACAATGCATACATGGTCTTTGAGCGCCTCAGTCATGATGTTCTCCATAAAGATGTTGAATAGGGTGGGAGAGAGTAGGGAACCCTGTCGAACTCCAACTTTGGTTGGAAACCAGTCCCCTATGGTGTTATTATTGAGGACTGCACTGGTGGCCTTGTCATGGAGGTGTTCAATGACTCGGACAAGGTCAGGGCTGATGTTATACATCCTCATTGTAGCCCATAAGGCTGCGTGCCATACCCTGCCAAAGGCCTTTTTAAAGTATATGAACACATGGTAAATGTCTTGCTGGTGTTGCAGATGTTTCTCGCACAAAATTCTGAGATTGAAGATCTGCTCTGTGGTGCTCCATCCTGTCCGAAAGCCTGTCTGTTCCACAGCAATGATCCTCTCTGCTTGGGGCATAAGTCTGTGTAGTATGATCTTCAGCATGACTTTGCTCGGGTGGCATATATTATGAGGCTTATTGTTCTGTAAGTTGCCTTTCTTAGGGAGTGTGATGTCTAACGACTGGTCCATAGGGTGGGCCACTCTCCTGTTTGCCAGCAGTGATCGGGGTATCACCGCCATCTACAATAAGTTCTGCTGGTATGTTGTCGACCCCCGGAGATTTCCCTTTTGTAGTGATCTTACTGCAGCCTCCACTTCTTCACGAAGGATGGGATAATTTCCTTCATCTTCGATGGTCTGTGGGTAGTTTAAAACTGCTTGATCTCCATTGATCTCATGTGTGTACATATCTGTGCAGTATTCATCAGTCCATCGGTCGAGAATCTCTTGCTCTCTTGTAAGGCAATTTCCTGATTTGTCTTGGATGGTGGTGATTGTTGTTTTTCGCTGTCTAACGGTTGTCAGGTCCTTCACAAGTTGGTAAGCCTTCTTACTCAGGTTGTCATCAATTTCTCTGCACTGTTTGTGTATCCAAATTTGTTTTGCTTTCTTCGTGCCCTTCTTGATTTTGTTGTTTATTTCTCTATACGTTTGTGCTCCAACCTGGCCACTTTTATTCTGTTTTAATTCTCTCTTGTTGTCGCAGTGTTTGAGAATATCTGCTGTGACCCAGGGTTTCTTTGTCCAAAGGTATTTGCCAAGGAACTTGTTCGCTGCATCTGTCACTTTAGTATTGAAAGTGCTGGTCACGTCATCGAGTCAAGATCCGAGTCTTCATCGTCAAATATGGTAAGAGGTGCAAATTTCCCACTTATCATAGCTTAGAACGCCTCAGCCACATCTAGATCCTTCAATTTCTCAAGATCAAACTTCAGTCTTGTCTGTTTTGGTTTGATAATCTTCAGGTGAAGATGGAAGTTCATCATCAACAAGTCATGGTCGCTTCCAATGTCAGCTCCAGGAAAGCTTCTCGTTCTGACAATATTGATTCATGTTAAAAAGCGTCTTTTCCCCATGATGTAGTCAATCTGATTGTGGTTTTGTCCACAGGGGCTATGCCAGGTCCATCTTCTAGACACTTCGTGAGGGCCGAAAGTGTTCGCCTAGGTCATTATATACGGCAAACTCCACACTGTAACAGCTAACACCTTTTGAACATTTCAACGCGTTAATATTAATACTGTACACGTAAATGTATAGGAGGCGTTAATCGTGTGCAACGCCTCCTACCTTTACGTGTAAAATATTAATATTAACGCGTTGAAGTGTTAACAAAGTGTTAGCCGTTGGTTTTTACAGTGCAAGAGCCGAAGACTGCCTCTCTCGTTTGATTCCGCATTGCAGAAAAGCCCGCAGAACCCTTGCCAGTTTGGCTTTGTATCCTCCCCCACTTTTGAGTTCCAGTCTTCTGATACAATTAGACCTTCTTGGGTACCTAGTCTCAAACATCTTGTAGTTGATTGTAGAATTCTTATACAGCGTTGTCGTCATAGTCACTTGTCGTCATAGGCTTGTATGACTGTTATGTTAAATGGTGTTCCCCTCAGGCGGATGGTGATAAGCCTGCTAGAGGTTGGACGACATCCCATAACAGTGTTCACAATGTCTTTAACCAACACCATGTTCATGTTTGTTGTCTGTGCCGCTGAAGTAAACCTTGTCCTTCAGTGGATGATTCACTAATGCTTTCCGACGCATTTCGCAGAGGCCAAGGAGGTTCCACTGATATCTTTCCATCTCATGTGTAACTTCTTTCAGTTTGCCTGCGGCTCTCAATGTTCTAACGTTCCATGTGCCGATGACAATGTCATCTCTCCCACGGATCTTGTGGGCACTAGTAGCATACTTGTCACCTCCCTCCTGGTGCATGGCTGAAGGCGCGGTCATTGTTAACCCGGGATGCGACCGATCCGGTATCAGTTGAGGATTGGTTGTCATCATGAAGTGTATCTAGGGCAAATTTACAGCCTGACGGAGCCCTCTCTCTCGAAATCGAAAATCGAAATCCAAACAATATGGTACGCCCTGGTTCTAAACACGTGGTCGTTGAGCTCATCTTGGAGCCCTTCCGCCCTGGCCGTTGACTTCATCCACAAAAGAAGCAGAGCTGTAGTCGAGTCCCTGGAAGTCCTAATCCTTTCACAAGTCCAGTCACAAGTCCTTACATAAAGCCGGTCACAAGTAACTGGATGAACAATGACAAAGGAATGCCTTTGTCAAAGCTCGTTTGAATGGCTTGTGATTGGAATTAGGACTGGAGGGCTTGTGATTGGAATTAGGATTGGAGGGCTTGAGATGGACTTGTGATGGACTTGCAGGGACTTGTGATGGACTCGACTACATCCCTGAAAAGAAGACCTCCGCCCTGCGATGTTGTGTTAAAACCTCTACTCGTAACCCTGAGAGTACGGGACCCAGGTCGATTCTTGACCGCCGATGCGGCCTGGAAACCTTCGACGTCAGCGTACGAGCAACGCTGACGCTGAGGATGGACATGCAGCCAAAAGCTGCTAGCCAAGAGAAGTGCGCCAAGGCGGCCCCGGCAACGCAGAGCGCGTGGTCATGCCTTAGATAGCCAGGCAGCAGAAACAGCAAAATGGCAATGAAAAGCGCCACCGCGAGGTTCATGGCGGACTTGCCCGCCGTGTTCCGAAGCTCTGGAAAGACGCAGTACGTCAAGAACGTGGCCAGAAGTGCAAGCAGTGACAGACAGCTTCCAGCAAACGAAATTGCCCGTCGAATTTGCGGTTCCAACCCCTCTGGTGCCTCTCATGTAAAGGGACAGGTGACAGCTGTGCCGTCAGGGAAAATGACATACTCAGCAGCAGACAAACGTGCACCACTTGCAACAACTTCCAGAATACCGCCTGATAGGATTTGGCACTCAAAATCTTCCAACGTCAAGAGAGATGAGCAGTTTAGGTTTAAAACCTCTAGGCATAAAGGTGACGATTCATATTTTGTGTATTGTTCATCATCTGTGGATTTCTTGTATCTCACTGTGACAAAGAGGTATCCACTATAACCTGGAAAGGTTTCGTTTCCATTTTCCGTGCTACAATAACCAGATTCGCCCAGGTCGAAAGTCGTGAAAATGGAGAGTTGGGATATGTTGCACACAAACTGCGAAGCCATAGTGGAATTTTTGATCGAATCAATGAAAACATCAAAAGGTGCTTCAACGTCAAGGGCATCACGAGCCGAAGTCAGAAGAATAGAAACAGACAACGCAACTGTGTCTTGGGTAGGCATCACGACACCGTTATCCACCATCAACACCTGTATCCCTGTGGAGTCTTGTCCAAGACGTCTTGATAAGCACTCGATTGCAGATACATTCTCAGTGTTGTTAAAACTCAGGGAGATTGGATCCACAACCACACACTCGTCGCCTTTTATCTAATACCCGGCTGCACATGTCAGCGCACGGCACCTCTCCAGAAATGGATCATAGATCTGACCATCGGAGCAAGAAACTCCACTGATGGAGGAAGAGGAGGAGAAGTCAAAGAGAACCTGAATCGTGAAGAAGTAATCGTAGGGACTGCAGACGCCTTTGCAGGGCCCCCATGGAATTGGATCACATGATTCCTGACATACCTGGTCTGTGCAGGAATTTTTCGGTACAACCTCCCGGCCGTTGCATATTGCGCAATGTGGATTGCGATAGCGTATGTTGATCTTATCCAGTCGAATTGGTGCATAGTACGCTCTACATGCCTCCTCTACTTCAGTGCCGCTAAATTCATCTAGACATGTGCTAACAATATGGGCGGGACACTTTCTTATTGCTGTGTGACCCAACGGTGGTGTAACGACCCAGCCTTTTGACGGCAGGTACTGATTGAGAGACGGGTGGAACACTACCAAGGTATGGTGATTTTGGTTATCAGACCCAGATACATCCCACCTGCGCAGTCCTTCTAAGGACCTACCGTTACATATGGCGCAAAAGATGTTCTTAAAATCCACCCCTTGCTTGTCGTAGACTGGCATCGACCCAATGACGTCGGTTACGTTGATGGCGCTCTCGCACAAATCACGCGTCCCCTCGTCCATCCAACTGATTAGACAACGGTCTGCGGCCACATAGCCAACATGAGTGAACTGACTGCCTGGTACCCACACGCATCCACACTGATCAGCTGTAACCCCTCCCCGCTCCAAGCTTGGTACCCCGGGATTGCACGCAGCGGCTGCGTGGTCGTAGCAGCAGTCGTCGAATAAAACGCACGCGTCGTCGCATTGGCAGTAGTGGAATATGTCGTCAGAGGCTGTCGTTATTGGATGAATCTGTTGACATTGATCACCACAGAGTTGCTTTGAACAACACAGGTAAGAAGTCTCCCTGTACCCCCTGATTTCTGCGAACAAGTGGGAACAAGTAAAAAAGCGTGTAAATAGTCACAGGGCAGGATTCAGTAGGCCTAATCTGATAGGGTGAAATAATCCCGCCCTATATGTTTCACAGCTGGAAGTACAGAGCGACAGTAAACCATTCGTTGTTACAAATAGTATAGTCACAGCACAGACTAGGCTGTTCGAACTTCTATGGTCCTTAAAGAATACAAAAAGGGCATTCTAAAAGTGATACAAAATGACATGAAGCATATTAAAGGGATGTCATTATACTACATTGTTGGATCATTGTTGCTATGAAACTGCCTGCACAACCATGATCATAGTGTAATATGTAGACGTAGATTTGATGTGGGTCCGAAGATCAATCGTCATAATTATTGATTCAGATAGAATTGTGGACGGTCATAGATCATTTTCCATTTCCTTTCCACATGAAAGCTATATCCAGGAATTTCATAGTATATACAGTTTTAGATGATATATTGACAACTGATGAGGGACTTCATAAACTTACCGGTGAAACACTCAAGGGTGGCGTAATTTTGGCACTGCAGCAACGAGTAATGTTGGCACTCTGCCAAACTCGCCTCGCTGCCGATGCAGCCGATGCAGCCGATGTCCACGAACAACGTGTAGTTGGGCTGGTGGTGCACACTGACTTGATCAAAGGATACCCACCCTGTCGATATGGCGTCATCAGACAGTCTAAGATTACGACAGGCTACTTTCCCGGCCCTTAAACCGTCAAACGTATTGCTGCAAATGGCTCCCCACTGCTCGATCCCACCACAGCGACCTTGCAGGAGTTCAGTACGTCCACCAACAGCGCCCTCTACCAGCCGTAATTCGAAATCGGGCATTCCTGCAGACAGGGAAGTAAATCTTTACAAAAGTTGTAATTCTATAAAACATCAAGTAGATTCCTGATATTTCTTGAAGGATGGTTCCTTTGCAAAATTATGTTTATCATTTTTAATATTGTTAATATTATTTGTTACATAGCAATTCAAAATTGCCAATAATTGGAAGCACAAAATTTAATGCTTCCATAATCTTATTAAAATGTGACAGGACCGCGCATGTACAATATACCAATCAGCAGCCTGTGCCACGGTCTCAGTTATCCGGTGTGCCCAGTTTTCCGGAAAACTATTTAATTCTGCGGTGTGCCATTGCGCTGTTTTGTTAAGTAGGTCACCGTGGTGTAACAGTGCGTGTATATTGTCATGGCACATTACAGGGTTAACGCTGCTGATCGTAACAAATACATGCGCAATGAGGCCTACCTGCATATCCGCAGGTGAGCCAGGTGTCCCGTTCATGGGTACACAACTCTATACGAGGATCCCATTGAAGTATGGGAACCATGAAGCATCCACCAACCGTTACATCGGTCAGGCCCATGGAGCATTCAATCAAGTACCAAACGCTCATAATGTTCGCCAGTGAAGAATCAATGGTGCCACGCGCCCCTGCCACGCCGTGGCCACAAGCAAACGGGTAACCGAGCTTCCTGCACATCTGGAATGAGACGGTGGCAGAAATCGGACTGTAGCACAGGGCTGTCCAGGCAGAGTCAGGGGACCAGCGAATAAGCACCCTGCCCTCGTTGGGGGCGCTTCCATTTGCGAATTTGATGTCAAGTTCGTTGATATCTATAGGTTCAGAGAAATTACCACATTATTTTTTTTATTTCTCTCCACATAATAGATACAATATCGTTATAAAACACAGGATAATAATCTGCATAAAAATCAACATAAAAAATAATAAATGTGGAGAAGGCAAGACCGTGGAGGAAAAAAAATTCCTATGACCCAAAGGTCTGCCCAATTAAAATGTGAAATAGACAAAATATAACGTACTAAAACACGAAAGTTAACGCACACACTTACATTTAAAATGAGAATAAAAAAAGTAAAATTTACCCCTAACTGCTGTCCTTACTGAATCATTACTCAAGGAAAAAACTGTTTTTTGAATGAGGAAAGTAAAGAGAAACAACGAATTTCAATGGGTAATGAGTTCCACAAAGCAGGCAGGCGATGAAAAAAATAATTCTTAAGAATATTACATCTAGAGAACGGAATTACACAGGTTGGGAAATTTCTACGATGGTTAACTTGAAAGAGTGAATTATCAATACCAGTATTAAGATTGTAAAAAAATTGGTAACAGAAACAGAGACTCAAACTGTTTCCCCCTTGATTCAAGCGAAAGAAGTTTTAGTACAGACAGTCGCTGGGAGTAATCCAAATAGTCAGCTGTGTCGTGGTTAATTGCATGTTGCTTAAAATACAATCGTGTAAAATCCCGTTGAATCTTTTCTATACGATTTGTATAACTCTTAGACTGAAACCATATGGGGCTAGCGTACTCAATGATCGATCTACACAAGGCTAAATACAGCTGGTATGAAATGTTAGTGTGCCCACAAGTTCTCTTGATAAGACCAAGAGTTTGAGATGCTTTAGAACATACGGCATTTAGATGTTTTTGCCATTTAAGATCAGACTGTATTATTACTCCAAGATATTTATGTTCCTTAGAAACCAATATATTATCGCCAAGTATATTGTAATTGTGAGGGAATACATTTTGACGACGCCTAGAAATGGGTAACAAAGCACATTTTGATGGGTTAAGTGACATACCGTTATTTTTACTCTGATATAATACTATCAAGTGTTGTTTGTAACGCATATGCATCAACATGGTTGGTGACGGGCCTAAATATGACAGCGTCATCAGCATACAGGTACATTGATGTGCCAGGAGAAACGCAGTGTTGGAGATCATTTGTAAACAGTATAAACAAAAGTGGTCCTAAAATGGATTCCCGTGGAACTCCAGATGTGACCCTTACTTGAGTGGATACTTTACCACCATATACAACACTCTGAGACCTATTATTCAAAAAGTCCTGTATCCAACCACCAAGCTGTTGCATAATACCGAATCTATACAGTGTTGTTACCAACAGTTTATGTGAAACTTTGTCAAATGCTCGCGTCCAATCTAAACAAAATGCAATGGATATCAGGGGGGGGGTTTCTTAGATCTGGGATACTGGCCCATTCATGATACATTTTGGACAAGAGGCTATTGCAAGAAAAACCAGGCCGAAATCCAAATTGTTGTGGAGACAACAGCGAGTTGGTGATACAGTGTAAATATAATCGTGAATAATTTTTTCGAACACCTTACATATAACTGAAGTTAGGGATATTGGCCTATAAGAGTCAAAAGATGTACGACCCCCTTTACCTTGAAAACTGGAACAATATTAGTATGTTTCCCAGCCGACGGAATCCTTTTTCACTTCAAGAGTTGGGCCAGAAGAGAAAACAGCTATAACTTATAACTTTCATTTTTACACCATATAAAAAGAGTTATATTTTATCCAACAAACTTTGCACGCAGCATTTTCTGTTTAAATCAACTCTTGATGGTTAAAATCTTTTAAAATAATTTACGGACATCTCATTTTCGCCCTGTTTAGATTTTGGGGGCTAAATATTAAGATGTTTTCATTTCTCATTTTTGTTAGGGTAACTGTGCCAGCAAGTAACTTTGTGAATTTGAAGCTCATTAATACTGATGTTTGGCGAGACTATTTAATGATACTTTAGGGTATAATGGTTACCATTTTTAAAATCTTGATTATGTCCTCGTAATCATCCAGTCTCTAATATGCTTTAGAAAATGTTATTGAAGTAAGGATTTGTAAGTAGAATCACCAAAATAAACTTTTCAAAAAAATATACAAATAAATAAAACTAGAGCCAATGGGAGGTGTTTGTGGACAAACACAGGGCTGTTTCGTTTTTGTTTTTTTATTTTTTGGATGTGAAATGAGAATACAATAATTTAAGTTTGTCAAACAATCGCGCTGCTGCCAGTTTTCTTTGTTAGACTTTGAAAATAATTAAAGTTGTTTGTAATAGTCACTTGTGATGACGTCATCATAACGTAATGTACATTTTCATCTGTAAACTTGCTGACCTACCTAGATATTACATTTAAAATAATCGAACTTGTACTTTTGTAGATATACAATGTATGGCTTTAAAAACTGCCCCTTTAAGATAACGTGACGTGACATGTGATGACGTCATCATAACGTCACGTCAATTTTCATCTATAAACCTGCTTGCCTACCCGACTATATATTACATTTCAAATAAATCGGACCTGTACTTTTGAAGATATATGGCTTTGAGAAAAATGCCCCTTTAAGATAATGACACGAAACGAGTGATGACGTAATCATGACATCAATAATTTTGTTATTTAAAATACCTACTGGGCTACCTAGATATTACTTTTGAACTTAATCGGACTTGTACTTTTGTTTATATATGGCTTCAAAAACTGCACCTTTAAGATGACGTCATGTGACATGTGATGACATCATAATAATGTCATGTCAATTTTCATCTATAAACCTATTGGGCTACCTAGATATTACTTTTCAACTTAATCGGACATGTACTTCTTAATATATATGGCTTCAAAAACTGCCCCTTTAAGATGACGTCACGTAACATGTGATGACGTCATCACGACGTAAAGGTTCGGCACACATTGTGAGCAGTTGGGGTAAGTGTCTGCCAAGTTTAAAAGTAGCCAATGTGGCCGGTAAGAAAGTAAACGTTTACAAATGCTATGGGCAATATTCTATCGACTTGAAAAAATAATTTTTTTATGACGTCATCATGACGTCACACAATTTTCGCTTTTTAGGGCATATCTTTGAGACATACCAAAGCTATAACAAAAAGAATTTTGAAAATATCTTGTTTTGTTCGCTAGATATAGTGAAAAGAATGTTACGATTATAAAACTTCAAGAATTCAGCGACTTGAAAAAAGACTAGAAATCAACCCCTTTTATAAACAGCAAGCTCATAATAGCCATGGTTATCAGCCCGTCCCAGAATTCCTTTGTGTTATATTGAATTTGGTCTAAATTTTGAAATGGCTGTCATTTCTTACTTGAGTGAGCCACGATCATGAAATTTTGGAATTGGGTACAGAAAAATACAATGTATACATTTTTGTAATCGGATTGACCCTTACATGCGTTAAAAAAAACACATATTTTTGATGACGTCATCATGACGTCACACAATTTTCGCCTTTTAGGGCATATCTTTGAAACATACCAAAGCTATAACAAAAAGAATTTTGAAAATATCTTGTTTTGTTCGCTAGATATATTGAAAAGAATGTTACGATTTTAATACTTCAAAAATTCAGCGACTTGAAAAAAGACTAGAAATCAACCCCTTTTATAAACAGCAAGCTCATAATAGCCATGGTTATCAGCCCGTCCCAGAATTCCTTTGTGTTATATTGAATTTGGTCTAAATTTTGAAATGGCTGTCATTTCTTACTTGAGTGAGCCACGATCATGAAATTTTGGAATTGGGTACAGAAAAATACAATGTATACATTTTTGTAATCGGATTGACCCTTACATGCGTTAAAAAAAAACATATTTTTGATGACGTCATCATGACGTCACACAATTTTCGCCTTTTAGGGCATATCTTTGAAACATACCAAAGCTATAACAAAAAGAATTTTGAAAATATCTTGTTTTGTTCGCTAGATATATTGAAAAGAATGTTACGATTTTAATACTTCAAAAATTCAGGGACTTGAAAAAAGACTAGAAATCAACCCCTTTTATAAACAGCAAGCTCATAATAGCCATGGTTATCAGCCCGTCCCAGAATTCCTTTGTGTTATATTGAATTTGGTCTAAATTTTGAAATGGCTGTTATTTCTTACTTGAGTGAGCCACGATCATGAAATTTTGGAATTGGGTACAGCAAAATTCAATATATACATTTTTGTAATCAGATTGACCCTTACATGCGTTAAAAAAAAAAGCATTTTTGATGACGTCATCATGACGTCACACAATTTTCGCTTTTTAAGGCATATCTTTGAGACATACCAAAGCTATAAGAAAAAGAATTTTGAAAATATCTTGTTTTGTTCGCTAGATATAATTTAATGAATGTTACGATTTTCAAAATTCAAAAATTCATAAAAAATCACGTGATGACGTCACCATGACGTAAAAGATCGGCATGCATCCTGAGCAGTTGGTCTAAGTGTCTGTTAAGTTTAAAGGCAATCGGCTGCATAAAAGTAGCCAAAGTGCCTGGCAGAACGAAAACGTGTACAAAGTCTATGGGCAAAAAGTCTGAAAAAGAAAAAAAAAAAAAAAAAAAAAAAAAAAAACTAGACGGACGGTGTTTGTGGACAAACACAGGGCTGTTTCGCTTTTTATTTTTTTTAGTTTGGATGTGAAATGTGAATACAATATTTAAAGTTCGTCAAACAATCGCGCTCCTGCCAGTTTTCTTTGTTAGACTTTGAAAATGATTAAAGTTGTTTGTAATAGTCACTTGTGATGACGTAAAAATAACGTAATGTAAATTTTCATCTGTAAACTTGCTGACCTACCTAGATATTACATTTAAAATAATCAAACTTGTACTTTTGTAGATATACAATGTATGGCTTCAAAAACTGCCCCTTTAAGATAACGTCACGTGACATGTGATGACGTCATCATAACGTCATGTCAATTTTCATCTATAAACCTGCTTGCCTACCCGACTATATATTACATTTCAAATAAATCGGAGCTGTACTTTTGTAGATATATGGCTTCGAAAAATGCCTCTTTAAGATAATGACACGAAACAAGTGATGACGTAATCATGACATCATAATTTTTTTAATTTAAAATACCTACTGGGCTACCTAGATATTACTTTTGAACTTAATCGGACTTGTACTTTTGTTTATATATGGCTTCAAAAACTGCACCTTTAAGATGACGTCATGTAACATGTGATGACATCATAATAATGTCATGTAAATTTTCATCTATAAACCTATTGGGCAACCTAGATATTACTTTTCAACTTAATCAGACATGTACTTCTTAATATATATGGATTCAAAAACTGCCCCTTTAAGATGACGTCACGTAACATGTGATGATGTCATCATAACGTAATGTCAATTTTCATCTATAAACCTACTAGGCTACCTGGATATTACTTTTCAACTTAATCGGACTTGTACTTTTGTAGATATATAGCTTTGAAAAAATGCCCATTTAATATGACGTCACGTGACATGTGATGACATCATCATGACGTAAAAGTTTGGCACACATTGTGAGCAGTTGGGGTAAGTGTCTACCAAGTTTAAAAGTAGCCAAAGTGGCCGGTAAGAAAGTAAACGTTTAAAAATGCTATGGGCAATAATCTAGCAAGTGCCCCTTTAAGATGACACCACGTGACATGTTATGACTTGATCATAACGTTATGTCCATGTTTATCTATAACACCCGGTGGCATACCTAGATATTACGTTCCAACTTAATCGGACTTGTACTTTTGTAGATATATGGCTTCGAAAAATGCCCCTTTAAGATGACGTCACGTGACATGTGATGACGTCATCATAACATCATGTCAATGTTCATCTATAACACCCGGTGGCATACCTAGATATTACGTTTCAACTTAATCGGACTTGTACTTTTGTAGATATATGGCTTCGAAAAAATGCCCCTTTAAGATGACGTCACGTGACATGTGATGACGTCATCATGACGTAAAAGTTCGGCACACATTGTTAGCAGTTGGTGTAAGTGTCTGCCAAGTTTAAAAGTAGCCAAAGTGGCCGGTAAGAAAGAAAACGTTTACAAATGCTATGTGCAATATTCTAGCGACTTGAAAAAAGAATTTTTTTTATGACGTCATCATGACGTCACACAATTTGCGCTTTTTATGGCATATCTTTGAGACATACCAAAGCTATAACAAAAAGAATTTTGAAAATATCTTGTTTTGTTCGCTAGATATATTGAAAAGAATGTTACGATTCTAAAACTTCAAAAATTTAGCGACTTGAAAAAAGACTAGAAATCAATCCCTTTTATAAACAGCAAGCACATAATACCCATGGTTATCAGCCCTTCCCAGAATTCCTTTGTGTTATATTGAATTTGGTCTACATTTTGAAATGGCTCCTATTTCATACTTGAGTGAGCCACGATCATGAAATTTTGGAATTAGGTACAGGAAAATTCAACGAATACATTTTTGTAATCGGATTGACCCTTACATGCGTTTAAAAAAAAAAGATTTGTTGATGACGTCATCATGACGTCACACAATTTTCGCTTTTTAGGGCATATCTTTGAGACATACCAAAGCTGTAACAAAAATAATTTTGAAAATATCTTGTTTTGTTCGCTAGATATATTGAAAAGAATGTTACGATTTTAATACTTCAAAAATTTAGCGACTTGAAAAAAGACTAGAAATCAACCCCTTTTATAAACAGCAAGCACATAATACCCATGGTTATCAGCCCTTCCCAGAATTCCTTTGTGTTATATTGAATTTGGTCTAAATTTTGAAATGGCTCCTATTTCATACTTGAGTGAGCCACGATCATGAAATTTTGGAATTAGGTACAGGAAAATTCAATGTATACATTTTTGTAATCGGATTGACCCTTACATGCGTTTACAAAAAAACATATTTTTGATGACGTCATCATGACGTCACACAATTTTCGCAATTTAGGGCATATCTTTGAGACATACCAAAGCTATAAGAAAAAGAATTTTGAAAATATCTTGTTTTGTTCGCTAGATATAATTTAATGAATGTTACGATTTTCAAAATTCAAAAATTCATAAAAAATCACGTGATGACGTCATCATGACGTAAAAGTTCGGCATGCATGCTGAGCAGTTGGTCTAAGTGTCTGTTAAGTTTAAAGGCAATCGGCTGCATAAAAGTAGCCAAAGTCCCTGGCAGAAAGAAATCGTGTACAAACGCTATGGGCAAAAGTCTGAAAAAGAAAAAAAAAAAAACTAGAAACTGGTGTTTGTGTACAAACACAGGGCTGTTTCGGGTGTTTTTGTTTTTTTTGTGGGAGTATGATTCTAATTCTTGATGAGATATCAATGGTAGATGAAACAAAATCTTGTTTTACATTCAAGCAATTACGTATCCTTAATCATAATTGTTTTGGAAATGTGAGCATACTTGCAGTTTGTGACCATGATGATGTCATTGTGATGTCACACATTTTGCACATTCATATGTAAGTACCTATCACTTAACAAATGTATTACAAATTGTTTTTTGAAATTAGCATGTAGGTTTGATGAGATATGGCTTTGGGGTTTAAAAACTAAAAAATTACTAGAAAATCGTATAATGATGTCATCATGACGTCATGTAATTTTTGTCAATAACGCCTGCTAGCATACCTACATTATCACGTTTCAATTTCATTGGACTTGTAATTCTGTAGATATATGGCTTCGAAGAATCCACCTTTAAGATGACGTCACGTGACATGTGATGACATCATCATAATGTCATGTCAATTTTCATCTATAAACTTGCAGACGTACCTAGATATTACATTTCAACTTAATCGAACTTGTACTTTTGTTTATATGTGGCTTCAAAAACTGCCCCTTTAAGATGACGTCAGGTGACATGTGATGAAGTCATCATAACGTCATGTCAATTTTCATCTATAAACCTGCTGGCCTACTTAGATATTACATTTCAACTTAATCGAGCTTGTACTTTTGTAGATATGGCTTCAAAAACTGCCCCTTTAAGATGACACACGTGACATGTGATGACATCATGATAATGTCATGTCAATTTTCAGCTATAAACCTACTGGGCTACCTAGATATTACTTTTCAACTTAATCGAACTTGTAATTTTGTTTATATATGGCTTCAAAAACTGCCCCTTTAAGATGACGTCACGTGACATGTGATGACGTCATCATAACGTCAATTCAATTTTTATCTATAAACCTACTAGGCTACCTAGATATTACTTTTAAACTTAATCGGACTTGTGCTTTTGTAGACATATGGCTTCAAAAACTGCCCCTTTAAGATGACGTCACGTGACATGTGATGACATCAATTATGATAATGTCATGTCAATTTTCAGCTATAAACCTACTGGGCTACCTAGATATTACTTTTCAACTTAATCGAATTTGTACTTTTGTAGATATATGGCTTCAAAAACTGCCCCTTTAAGATGACGTCACGTGGCATGTGATGACGTCATCAAGAGGTAAAAGTTCGGCACACATTGTGAGCAGTTAGTCTAAGTGTCTGTCAAGTTTAAAAGTACCCAAAGTGCCGGTAAGAAAGAAAACGTGTACAAATGCTATAGGCAATAATCTAGCGAGTGCCCCTTTAAGATGACACCACGTGACATGTTATGACTTGATCATAACGTCATGTCAATTTTCATCTATAACACCAGGTGGCATACCTTACGTTCCAACTGAATCGGACTTGTACTTTTGTAGATATATGGCTTCGAAAAATGCCCCTTTAAGATGACGTCACGTGACATGTAATGACGTCATCATGACGTAAAAGTTAGGCACACATTCTGAGCAGTTGGGGTAAGTGTCTGCCAAGTTTAAAAGTAGCCAAACTGGCCGGTGAGAAAGAAAACGTTTACAAATGCTATGGGCAATAATCTAGCGAGTGCCCCTTTAAGATGACACCACGTGACATGTTATGACTTGATCATAACGTCATGTCAATGTTCATCTATAACACCCGGTGGCATACCTAGATATTACGTTCCAACTTAATCGGACTTGTACTTTTGTAGATATATGGCTTCGAAAAATGCCCCTTTAAGATGACGTCACGTGACATGTGATGACGTCATCATGACGTAAAAGTTCGGCACACATTGTGAGCAGTTGGTGTAAGTGTCTGCCAAGTTTAAAAGTAGCCAAAGTGGCCGGTAAGAAAGAAAAAGTTTACAAATGCTATGTGCAATATTCTAGCGACTTGAAAAAAAAAAATTTTTCATGACGTCATCATGACGTCACACAATTTGCGCTTTTTAGGGCATATCTTTGAGACATACCAAAGCTATAACAAAAAGAATTTTGAAAATATCTTGTTTTGTTCGCTAGATATATTGAAAAGAATGTTACGATTCTAAAACTTCAAAAATTTAGCGACTTGAAAAAAGACTAGAAATCAACCCGTTTTATAAACAGCAAGCACATAATACCCATGGTTATCAGCCCTTCCCAGAATTCCTTTGTGTTATATTGAATTTGGTCTAAATTTTGAAATGGCTCCTATTTCACACTTGAGTGAGCCACGATCATGAAATTTTGGAATTGGGTACAGAAAAATACAATGTATACATTTTTGTAATCAGATTAACCGTTACATGCGTTTTAAAAAAAAAATATTGTTGATGACGTCATCATGACGTCACACAATTTTCGCCATTTAGGGCATATCTTTGAGACATACCAAAGCTGTAACAAAAATAATTTTGAAAATATCTTGTTTTGTTCGCTAGATATATTGAAAAGAATGTTACGATTTTAAAACTTCAAAAATTCAGCGACTTGAAAAAAGACTAGAAATCAACCCCTTTTATAAACAGCAAGCTCATAATAGCCATGGTTATCAGCCCGTCCCAGAATTCCTTTGTGTTATATTGAATTTGGTCTAAATTTTGAAATGGCTGTCATTTCTTACTTGAGTGAGCCACGATCATGAAATTTTGGAATTGGGTACAGCAAAATTCAATATATACATTTTTGCAATCAGATTGACCCTTACATGCGTTAAAAAAAAAAAGCATTTTTGATGACGTCATCATGACGTCACACAATTTTCGCTTTTTAAGGCATATCTTTGAGACATACCAAAGCTATAAGAAAAAGAATTTTGAAAATATCTTGTTTTGTTCGCTAGATATAATTTAATGAATGTTACGATTTTCAAAATTCAAAAATTCATAAAAAATCACGTGATGACGTCATCATGACGTAAAAGTTCGGCATGCATCCTGAGCAGTTGGTCTAAGTGTCTGTTTAGTTTAAAGGCAATCGGCTGCATAAAAGTAGCCAAAGTGCCTGGCAGAACGAAAACGTGTACAAAGTCTATGGGCAAAAAGTCTGAAAAAGAAGCAAAAAAAAACTAGAGGCAAGTGTTTGTGGACAAACACAGGGCTGTTTCGATTTTTTTTATTGTTAGTTTGGATGTCAAATGTGTATGCAATATTTAAAGTTGTTTGTTAGTTAGCAATGACGGAGGGATGAAGATGTTGTTATTGGATGTGTGAAGGATTGGTTTAAAAAAAGGAATCGTGTACAAATGCTATGGGAAATAGCCTAGCGAATGCCCCTTTAAGATGACGTCACATAACATGTAATGACTTCATCATAACGTCATGTCAATTTTCATCTATGACACCGGGTGGCATACCTAAATGGTGTGTTTCAACTGAATCGGACTTGTACATTTGTAGATATATGGCTTCGAAAAATGCCCCTTTAAGATGACGTCACGTGACATGTGATGACGTCATCATGACGTAAAAGTTAGGCACACATTCTGAGCAGTTGGGGTAAGTGTCTGCCAAGTTTAAAAGTAGCCAAACTGGCCGGTAAGAAAGAAAACGTTTACAAATGCTATGGGCAATAATCTAGCGAGTGCCCCTTTAAGATGACACCACGTGACATGTTATGACTTGATCATAACGTCATGTCAATGTTCATCTATAACACCCGGTGGCATACCTAGATATTACGTTCCAACTTAATCGGACTTGTACTTTTGTAGATATATGGCTTCGAAAAATGCCCCTTTAAGATGACGTCACGTGACATGTGATGACGTCATCATGACGTAAAGGTTCGGCACACATTGTGAGCAGTTGGAGTAAGTGTCTGCTAAGTTTAAAAGTAGCCAAAGTGGCCGGTAAGAAAGAAAAAGTTTACAAATGCTATGGGCAATATTCTAGCGACTTGAAAAAAGATTTTTTTTTATGACGTCATCATGACGTCACACAATTTTCGCTTTTTAGGGCATATCTTTGAGACATACCAAAGCTATAACAAAAAGAATTTTGAAAATATCTTGTTTTGTTCGCTAGATATATTGAAAAGAATGTTACGATTCCAAAAATTTAACATTCAGCGACTTGAAAAAAGACTACAAATCAACCCTTTTTATAAACAGCATGCTCATTTAAGCCATGGTTATCTGCCCTTCCCAGAATTCCTTTGTGTTATATTGAATTTGGTCTAAATTTTGAAACGGTTCCTATTTCTTACTTGAGTGAGCCACGACCATGAAATTTTGGAATTACGTACAGAAAAATTCAATGTATACATTTTTGTAATCGGATTGACCCTTACATGCGTTTAAAAAAAAAAATATTGTTGATGACGTCATCATGACGTCACACAATTTTCGCCTTTTAGGGCATATCTTTGAGACATACCAAAGCTATAACAAAAAGAATTTTGAAAATATCTTGTTTTGTTCGCTAGATATATTGAAAAGAATGTTACGATTTTAATACTTCAAAAATTCAGCGACTTGAAAAAAGACTAGAAATCAACCCCTTTTATAAACAGCAAGCTCATAATAGCCATGGTTATCAGCCCGTCCCAGAATTCTTTTGTGTTATATTGAATTTGGTCTAAATTTTGAAATGGCTGTCATTTCTTACTTGAGTGAGCCACGATCATGAAATTTTGGAATTGGGTACAGGAAAATTCAATATATACATTTTTGTAATCGGATTGACCCTTACATGCGTTAATAAAAAAACACATTTTTGATGACGTCATCATGACGTCACACAATTTTCGCAATTTAGGGCATATCTTTGAGACATACCAAAGCTATCAGAAAAAGAATTTTGAAAATATCTTGTTTTGTTCGCTAGATATAATTTAATGAATGTTACGATTTTCAAAATTCAAAAATTCATAAAAAAATCACGTGATGACGTCATCATGACGTAAAAGTTCGGCATGCATCCTGAGTAGTTGGTCTAAGTGTCTGTTAAGTTTAAAGGCAATCGGCTGCATAAAAGTAGCCAAAGTGCCTGGCAGAAAGAAATCGTGTACAAATGCTATGGGCAAAAGTCTGAAAAAGAAGAAAAAAAAAAAAAAAAGAAAAAAAAAAAAATCTTAACGAAAACAAGGGCTGTTTCGAAAAACTTTCGAAACAGCCAAAAAAAACTAGAGCTTTGGTGTTTGTGGACAAACACAGGGCTGTTTCGTTTGGGGGGTTTTTGGTAGTTTGATTCTTAATTTTTGAGATTTCAATGGTGGATCAAAAAATCTCGTTTTACATTCATGGTCGTCTACGACAGGTCATGCAATCACGTAGGCTTATTCATAATCGTTTTGGAAATGTGAGCATACAAGGAGTTGATGACCATGATTACGTCATCAGACGTCACACATTTTTCACATTTATATTTAAGTGTGTATGACCTAAAAATATATTACAAGAATTATCAAAAATTGTTTAAAATTCATGTTAGATACCACGTTTCAACTTAATCGAACTTGTACTTTTGTAGATAGATGGCTTCAAAAACTGCCCCTTTAAGATGACGTCACGTGACATGTGATGAAGTCATCATAATGTCATGTCAATTTTCATCTATGAACCTGTAGATCTGCCTGGATATTACATTTCAACTTAATCGAACTTGTACTTTTGTTTATATGTGGCTTCAAAAACTGCCCCTTTAAGATGACGTCACGTGACATGTGATGACATCAATCATGATAATGTCATGTCAATTTTCAGCTATAAACCTACTGGGCTACCTAGATATTACTTTTCAACTTAATCGAACTTGTACTTTTGTAGATATATAGCTTCAAAAACTGCCCCTTTAAGATGACGTCACGTGGCATGTGATGACGTCATCATGTATGTCTGTAATTCAAAAAGAATGTTATAAGACGCCTGATTGTTTCTGTGCTTTTTACTGAATGCACTTGTTAAATACACAACTTTTTCTCTTCAACACTTTGTTTTCAGGCTTGTATTGGAGTAACTTGCCTCTCAAATTTGAATCTTTATTAATATTATGTGATATGTTCTTGCTAAAAATGCATGTTGACATTGTGGCACGTAGGAAGCAATACAAATAATTCTTTGAAAACAAGACCTTTGAATGAAGAGAGTTATTTAATGAAGTCTTACTGGTATATTTTTATTACAGTATATAATTGAAAGAAAATACGGTCTTATTAACCCTAACAGTCCAGAATTCTCCAATTTTAATATGATTTTCCACACACCCTAGGGAGGTACAGATAAATGCAAGGAAAGTCCGACATAATCTTGCTGGTCAAAAGTTTCTCTGCCACAATTGACAAACCTGTCAACTTTTTAGCGCAAGAGGGCGGTAGTACTTAAAAAAATACTCCTCTGGTTGGGTTTAGTGAATTGTAGAGGGCAGCATACGAGTTTACTGGTAAAAATTAGTTGACGGATTTTGTCCGGTGGCGCCTAGCACTGTATACCAAACTTAACTAACAATTTAAGGCAAACACACACATAGAGCGGTGGGTGAGACCGAAGCATACCCAATGTAGTGTTTGAAGACGAAAAACCAGTAATTAACGCAACACACCTTAAAGAATGGACGGCTGAAACAAACTTGATTTGAGCAGTAGAAAATCACAGAACGCATTTTGTTTAATACATTGGGAATTATCAACTGGAAATTAAATGTAAGGTAATCCAAAAGACGATTGAGACAACATTTACTTGAGTGGAACAAAATACAACAATTTTTTTTGAAAATTATGTTAAATCCTCCCAAATCACAGAACGCAAAACTTGTTTACCTATGACGTAAAAAACATATTTCAAAAAGAATTACAATAAGAATTTGGAAAGAATGTTATAAGACGCATGATTGTTTCTGTGCTTTTCACTGAATGCACTTGTTAAATACACAACTTTTTCTCTTCAACATTTTGTTTTCAGGCTTGTATTGGAGTAACTTGCCTCTCAAATTTGAATCTTTATTAATATTATGTGATATGTTCTTGATAAAAATGCATGTTGACATTGTGGCACGTAGGAAGCAATAAAAAGAATTCTTTGAAAACAAGACCTTTGAATAAAGAGAGTTATTTAATGAAGTCTTACTAGTATATTTTTATTACAGTATATAATTGAAAGAAAATACGCTCTTATTAACCCTAATAGTCCTGAATTCTCCAATTGTAATATGATTTTCCACACACCCTAGGGAGGTACAATTAAATGCAAGGAAAGTTCGACATAATCTTACTGGTCAAAAGTTTCTCTGCCACAATTGACAAACCTGTCAACTTTTTAGCGCAAGAGGGCGGTAGTACTTAAAAAAACACTCCTCTGGTTGTGTTTAGTGAACTGTAGAGGGCAGCATACGAGTTTACTGGTAAAAACTCATTCACGGATTTTGTCCGGTGGCGCCTAGCACTGTATACCAAACTTAACTAACAATTTCAGGCAAACACACACATAGAGCGGTGGGTGAGAGCGAAGCATACCCCATGTAGTGTTTGAAAACGGAAAACCAGTAATTAACGCAACACACCTTAAAGAATAGACGGCTGAAACAAACTTTATTTGAGCAGTAGAAAATCACAGAACGCATTTTTTTTAATACATTGGGAATTATAAACTGGAAATTAAAAGTAAGGTAATCCAAAATACGATTGAGACAACATTTACTTGAGTGGAACAAAATACAACAACTATTTTTGAAAATTATGTTAAATCCTCCCAAATCACAGAACGTAAAACTTGTTTACCTAAAAAACCTATTTCAAAAAGAATTACAATAAGAATTTCGAAATTAGCATGTTCAGTTGATGAGATAGGCCTTATAGCTTAAAGATTTAAAAGTAAAAAAATTACTATAAAATCATATGATGACGTCACCATAACGTCGCATCAATTTTCATATATAACACATGCCGGCCTACAAGCATTCCTGACACAAAATTGTTTAAGATAATCTACTGGGCTACCTAGATATTACTTTTCAACTTAATCTGACTTCTACTTCGGTAAAAATATGGCTTCGAAAAATGCCCCTTTCAGATGACGTCACGTGACATGTGATGACGTCATCATGACGTAAAAGTTCGGCACACATTGTGAGCAGTTGGGGTAAGTGTCTGCCAAGTTTAAAAGTAGCCAAACTGGCCGGTAAGAAAGAAAACGTTTACAAATGCTATAGGCAATAATCTAGCGAGTGCCCCTTTAAGATGACACCACGTGACATGTTATGACTTGATCATAACGTCATGTCAATGTTCATCTATAACACCCGGTGGCATACCTAGATATTACGTTCCAACTTAATCGGTCTTGTACTTTTGTAAATATATGGCTTCGAAAAATGCCCCTTTAAGATGACGTCACGTGACATGTGATGACGTCATCATGACGTAAAGGTTCGGCACACATTGTGAGCAGTTGGGGTAAGTGTCTGCCAAGTTTAAAAGTAGCCAATGTGGCCGGTAAGAAAGTAAACGTTTACAAATGCTATGGGCAATATTCTATCGACTTGAAAAAAGATTTTTTTTATGACGTCATCATGACGTCACACAATTTTCGCTTTTTAGGGTATATCTTTGAGACATACCAAAGCTATAACAAAAAGAATTTTGAAAATATCTTGTTTTGTTCGCTAGATATAGTGAAGAGAATGTTACGATTATAAAACTTCAAGAATTCAGCGACTTGAAAAAAGACTACAAATCAACCCTTTTTATAAACAGCATGCACATTTAAGCCATGGTTATCAGCCCTTCCCAGAATTCCTTTGTGTTATATTGAATTTGGTCTAAATTTTGAAATGGCTCCTATTTCTTACTTGAGTGAGCCACGATCACGAAATTTTGGAATTAGGTACAGGAAAATTCAATGTATACATTTTTGTAATCAGATTGACCCTTACATGCGTTTAAAAAAAAAAATATTGTTGATGACGTCATCATGACGTCACACAATTTTCGCCATTTAGGGCATATCTTTGAGACATACCAAAGCTGTAACAAAAATAATTTTGAAAATATCTTGTTTTGTTCGCTAGATATATTGAAAAGAATGTTACGATTTTAAAACTTCAAAAATTCAGCGACTTGAAAAAAGACTAGAAATCAACCCCTTTTATAAACAGCAAGCTCATAATAGCCATGGTTATCAGCCCGTCCCAGAATTCCTTTGTGTTATATTGAATTTGGTCTAAATTTTGAAATGGCTGTCATTTCTTACTTGAGTGAGCCACGATCATGAAATTTTGGAATTGGGTACAGGAAAATTCAATATATACATTTTTGTAATCGGATTGACCCTTACATGCGTTAACAAAAAAACACATTTTTGATGACGTCATCATGACGTCACACAATTTTCGCAATTTAGGGCATATCTTTGAGACATACCAAAGCTATAAGAAAAAGAATTTTGAAAATATCTTGTTTTGTTCGCTAGATATAATTTAATGAATGTTACGATTTTCAAAATTCAAAAATTCATAAAAAATCACGTGATGACGTCATCATGACGTAAAAGTTCGGCATGCATCCTGAGTAGTTGGTCTAAGTGTCTGTTAAGTTTAAAGGCAATCGGCTGCATAAAAGTAGCCAAAGTGCCTGGCAGAACGAAAACGTGTACAAAGTCTATGGGCAAAAAGTCTGAAAAAGAAAAAAAAAAAAAAGAAACTAGAGGTCTATGTTTTTAAGAACATAGGGCTTTTCCATATGTTTTTATGATGTCACTTCGAATTTTGTAAACTAGTGACAAATCTACCTAACCACCAAGTTTCGTGACGATTAGACATGGTCTATCCTTATGTCTTTCAAGAAATCATGCCTTTAATGACGTCATTATGACTTCAGTAATTTTTCGCATTTATATAAAAGAATGTACGAGCTAACAAAGCTATTACAAAAGGAATTTTGAATTGAACATGTTCTGTTGATGAGATATGGTTTTAAGAATCTTTAACGTTAAAATTTTGAAATTACCATAAAAATCAGATGATGACGTCATTATGACGTCACCTCAATTTTGATTTATAACATGTACTTGTTTAGCAACATACCAGGTTTGAATGCAATTGGACTTACGGTTCTCTTGATATGGGCCCTTGAAAAATGAGCCTTTAAGATGACATCACGTAACACATAATGATGTCATCGTGACATCACTGTTCGGCACACAATTTCAGATTAGGGTCTATGTTTGGGTTAAGTTTGCTTAAGATCTGATGTTGTTTAGTGACCAAAGTGCCGCAGACAAAATTCGTGTTTAAGAAGAAACCAAAATAGTGGGTATTGTGTAGTTTAGGATTTCTGTATTAATTGTGTTCATGTTAGCTTCTGGAGTATTTGATTATTCCAAAAGCCTTTTTTTGTTACTAAAGTAGACTTCTCTGAATCCCAATGACACGTGCTTTTGTGATTTGGAAAGGTTTTTTAAGGCGGAAAATACGATTTTCTTACGTTGTGTCACGTTTTGGCTCGGTCAACTACTCTCCCACCAGCTATATATCCGTGTAAAGCTGGGTATTGCGCAATCACGTATTTTGTTACCTCTTAGATAACGATTTCACTCCAAAAAAAACCTGCAGATGTTCTTCGACGTGGCCCTTTGTTCTGAATGTGGCAAAACGAACAATTTTCAAGTAGATTGTGTTCATGCCTGGGCGAAAGTGTAAACTACACAATCGCGTGAACAGAACAAAAACAAAGGCTTTCCTGCTGTAGCGGAAACGCCAAAAAATGTGCGTCTGTTGTAAACATACGCATGGCTTTTCCTTTTTTTCTTTTTTATTTAACATAAAGTATCAGAAGGTCTATGTCTTTGCTAAGTTTAAGATCTGAGATTATTTTATGATTAACATTTCGTACTCCAAACTTGACCTTTAAGTTCATGTTACATGCCACACGAAGACGTCATTATGACGTCACTCTTCGCGGCACGACTTTGCATCAGGGTCTATACCTATGCTAACTCTGACTAAGATTCGATGTTGTTTGATGACAAAAGTGCCGATCAGAAAATCTATGCACAAAGTCTATGGGATTTGGGATAGAACTAAAATAAGAAGCAGAAAAAAAATAGATATAGGGCCTTCAAAAATGCAAATTTAAGATGACGTCACGTGACATGTGATGACGTCATCATGACGTCATGATTCGGCACCCATCTCGAGTAGATAGTCAATGCATATGCCAAGTTTGAAGTTCATGGCATTTGAAGAAGTGCAAAATTTTAAGAGTACAATGAAATTTGAAACATTTACAAATTCATAAAAAATCAGCCGATGACGTCATCATGACGTCACTTCGGATTTTGCATGCTAGTGGCACTATCTACCTACCCACCAATTTTTATGACGATCGGACGTACCCTTATGTGTGTTTCAGAAATGCACATTTTTGATGACGTCATGATGACGTCACACATTTTTCAAATGTATGTGAAAGAATATAGGAGCTAACAAAGCTATTACAAAAAAATTTTGAATTTAGCATGTTCTGTTGGTGAGATATGGCTTTAAGAAACTTTGAAGTTGAAAAACTTTAATATTACTGTAAAATCGTATGATGACGTCATCATGACGTCACCTTAATTTTCATCTATAACACGAGCTACCATACCAACATACCAGGTTTGAAGGCAATCGGACCTACCGTTCTCTAGATATAGGCTCTTGAAAAATGCACATTTAAGATGACGTCACATGACACGTGATGACGTCATCATGACGTCACGTTTCGGCTTACATTTGCAGCTTAGGGTCTATGTTTGTGTTAAGTCTGATTAAGATCCGAGGTTGTTTAGTGACCAAAGTGCCACTTACAAAATTCGTGTAAAAAGTCTATGAGATTTGGGATAGAACTAAAAAATTCACAGAAAATCAGCCGATGACGTCATCATGACGTCACCTCGGATTTTACATGCTATTAGCACTATCTACCTACCCACTAATTTTTATGACGATCGGACGTACCCTTATGTGTGTTTCAGAAATGCACATTTTTGATGACGTCATGATGACGTCACACATTTTTCAAATGTATGTGAAAGAATATAGGAGCTAACAAAGCTATTACAAAAAGAATTTTGAATTTAGCATGTTCTGTTGGTGAGATATGGCTTTAAGAAACTTTGAAGTTCAAAAACTTTAATATTACTGTAAAATCGTATGATGACGTGATCATGACGTCACCTTAATTTTCATCTATAACACGAGCTACCATACCAACATACCAGGTTTGAAGGCAATCGGACCTACCGTTCTCTAGATATAGGCCCTAGAAAAATGCACATTTAAGATGACGTCACATGACACGTGATGACGTCATCATGACGTCACGTTTCGGCTTACATTTTCAGCTGAGGGTCTATGTTTGTGTTAAGTCTGATTAAGATCCGAGGTTGTTTAGTGACCAAAGTGCCACTTACAAAATTCGTGTACAAAGTCTATGGGATTTGGGATAGAACTAACAAATTCACAGAAAATCAGCCGATGACGTCATCATGACGTCACCTCGGATTTTACATGCTAGTAGCACTATCTACCTACCCACCAATTTTTATGACGATCGGACGTACCCTTATGTGTGTTTCAGAAATGCACATTTTTGATGACGTCATGATGACGTCACACATTTTTCAAATGTATGTGAAAGAATATGGGAGCTAACAAAGCTATTACAAAAAGAATTTTGAATTTAGCATGTTCTGTTGGTGAGATATGGCTTTAAGAAACTTTGAAGTTGAAAAACTTTAATATTACTGTAAAATCGTATGATGACGTCATCATGACGTCACCTTAATTTTCATCTATAACACGAGCTCCCATAACATACCAGGTTTGAAGGCAATCGGACCTACCGTTCTCTAGATATAGGCCCTTGAAAAATGCACATTTAAGATGACGTCACATGACACGTGATGACGTCATCATGACGTCACGTTTCGGCTTACATTTTCAGCTGAGGGTCTATGTTTGTGTTAAGTCTGATTAAGATCCGAGGTTGTTTAGTGACCAAAGTGCCACTTACAAAATTCGTGTAAAAAGTCCATGGGATTTGGGATAGAACTAAAAAATTCACAGAAAATCAGCCGATGACGTCATCATGACGTCACCTCGGATTTTACATGCTATTAGCACTATCTACCTACCCACTAATTTTTATGACGATCGGACGTACCCTTATGTGTGTTTCAGAAATGCACATTTTTGATGACGTCATGATGACGTCACACATTTTTCAAATGTATGTGAAAGAATATAGGAGCTAACAAAGCTATTACAAAAAGAATTTTGAATTTAGCATGTTCTGTTGGTGAGATATGGCTTTAAGAAACTTTGAAGTTGAAAAACTTTAATATTACTGTAAAATCGTATGATGACGTCATCATGACGTCACCTTAATTTTCATCTATAACACGAGCTCCCATAACATACCAGGTTTGAAGGCAATCGGACCTACCGTTCTCTAGATATAGGCCCTTGAAAAATGCACATTTAAGATGACGTCACATGACACGTGATGACGTCATCATGACGTCACGTTTCGGCTTACATTTTCAGCTGAGGGTCTATGTTTGTGTTAAGTCTGATTAAGATCCGAGGTTGTTTAGTGACCAAAGTGCCACTTACAAAATTCGTGTACAAAGTCTATGGGATTTGGGATAGAACTAAAAAATTCACAGAAAATCAGCCGATGACGTCATCATGACGTCACCTCGGATTTTACATGCTAGTAGCACTATCTACCTACCCACTAATTTTTATGACGATCGGACGTACCCTTATGTGTGTTTCAGAAATGCACATTTTTGATGACGTCATGATGACGTCACACATTTTTCAAATGTATGTGAAAGAATATAGGAGCTAACAAAGCTATTACAAAAAGAATTTTGAATTTAGCATGTTCTGTTGATGAGATATGGCTTTAAGAAACTTTGAATTTCAAAAACTTAAAAATTACTATAAAATCGTATGATGACGTCATCTTGACGTCACCTCAAATTTCATCTATAACACGAGCTAGCCTACCAACATATCAGGTTTGAAGGAAATCGGACCTACCGTTCTCTAGATATGGGCCCTTGAAAAACGCACATTTAAGATGACGTCACGTGACACGTGATGACGTCATCATGACGTCACTCTTCGACATACTATTTCAGCTTAGGGTCTATGTTTGAGGTAAGTTTGGTTAAGATCTGAAGTTTTTTAAGACCTAAAGTGCCGCGGAGAAAATTCGTGTACAAAGTCTATGGGCTTTTGGTCAGAACTAAAAGAAGAAGAAGAAGAAGAAAAAACTAGAGGTCTATGTTTTTAAGAACATAGGGCTTTTCCATATGTTTTTATGATGTCACTTCGAATTTTGTAAACTAGTGACAAATCTACCTAACCACCAAGTTTCGTGACGATTAGACATGGTCTATCCATATGTCTTTCAAGAAATCATGCCTTTAATGACGTCATTATGACTTCAGTAATTTTTCGCATTTATATAAAAGAATGTACGAGCTAACAAAGCTATTACAAAAGGAATTTTGAATTGAACATGTTCTGTTAATGAGATGTGGTTTTAAGAATCTTTAACGTTAAAATTTTGAAATTACCATAAAAATCAGATGATGACGTCATTATGACGTCACCTCAATTTTGATTTATAACATGTACTTGTTTAGCCAACATACCAGGTTTGAATGCAATTGGACTTACGGTTCTCTAGATATGTGCTCTTGAAAAATGAGCCTTTAAGATGACATCACGTAACACATAATGACGTCATCGTGACATCACTCTTCGGCACACAATTTCAGATTAGGGTCTATGTTTGGGTTAAGTTTGCTTAAGATCTGATGTTGTTTAGTGACCAAAGTGCCGCAGACAAAATTCGTGTTTAAGAAGAAACCAAAATAGTGGGTATTGTGTAGTTTAGGATTTCTGTATTAATTGTGTTCATGTTAGCTTCTGGAGTATTTGATTATTCCAAAAGCCTTTTTTTGTTACTAAAGTAGACTTCTCTGAATCCCAATGACACGTGCTTTTGTGATTTGGAAAGGTTTTTTAAGGCGGAAAATACGATTTTCTTACGTTGTGTCACGTTTTGGCTCGGTCAACTACTCTCCCACCAGCTATATATCCGTGTAAAGCTGGGTATTGCGCAATCACGTATTTTGTTACCTCTTAGCTAACGATTTCACTCCAAAAAACCCCTGCAGATGTTCTTCGACGTGGCCCTTTGTTCTGAATGTGGCAAAACGAACAATTTTCAAGTAGATTGTGTTCATGCCTGGGCGAAAGTGTACTAAACTACACAATCGCGCGAACAGAACAAAAACAAAGGCTTTCCTGCTGTAGCGGAAACGCCAAAAAATGTGCGTCTGTTGTAAACATACGCATGGCTTTTCCTTTTTTTCTTTTTTATTTAACATAAAGTATCAGAAGGTCTATGTCTTTGCTAAGTTTAAGATCTGAGATTATTTTATGATTAACATTTCGTACTCCGAACTTGACCTTTAAGTTCATGTTACATGCCACACGAAGACGTCATTATGACGTCACTCTTCGCGGCACGACTTTGCATCAGGGTCTATACCTATGCTAACTCTGACTAAGATTCGATGTTGTTTGATGACAAAAGTGCCGATCAGAAAATCTATGCACAAAGTCTATGGGATTTGGGATAGAACTAAAATAAGAAGCAGAAAAAAAATAGATATAGGGCCTTCAAAAATGCAAATTTAAGATGACGTCACGTGACATGTGATGACGTCATCATGACGTCATGATTCGGCACCCATCTCGAGTAGATAGTCAATGCATATGCCAAGTTTGAAGTTCATGGCATTTGAAGAAGTGCAACATTTTAAGAGTACAATGAAATTTGAAACATTTACAAATTCATAAAAAATCAGCCGATGACGTCATCATGACGTCACTTCGGATTTTGCTTGCTAGTGGCACTATCTACCTACCCACCAATTTTTATGACGATCGGACGTACCCTTATGTGTGTTTCAGAAATGCACATTTTTGATGACGTCATGATGACGTCACACATTTTTCAAATGTATGTGAAAGAATATAGGAGCTAACAAAGCTATTACAAAAAGAATTTTGAATTTAGCATGTTCTGTTGGTGAGATATGGCTTTAAGAAACTTTGAAGTTGAAAAACTTTAATATTACTGTAAAATCGTATGATGACGTCATCATGACGTCACCTTAATTTTCATCTATAACACGAGCTACCATACCAACATACCAGGTTTGAAGGCAATCGGACCTACCGTTCTCTAGATATAGGCTCTTGAAAAATGCACATTTAAGATGACGTCACATGACACGTGATGACGTCACCATGACGTCACGTTTCGGCTTACATTTTCAGCTTAGGGTCTATGTTTGTGTTAAGTCTGATTAAGATCCGAGGTTGTTTAGTGACCAAAGTGCCACTTACAAAATTCGTGTACAAAGTCCATGGGATTTGGGATAGAACTAAAAAATTCACAGAAAATCAGCCGATGACGTCATCATGACGTCACCTCGGATTTTACATGCTATTAGCACTATCTACCTACCCACTAATTTTTATGACGATCGGACGTACCCTTATGTGTGTTTCAAAAATGCACATTTTTGATGACGTCATGATGACGTCACACATTTTTCAAATGTATGTGAAAGAATATAGGAGCTAACAAAGCTATTACAAAAAGAATTTTGAATTTAGCATGTTCTGTTGATGAGATATGGCTTTAAGAAACTTTGAAGTTGAAAAACTTTAATATTACTGTAAAATCGTATGATGACGTCATCATGACGTCACCTTAATTTTCATCTATAACACGAGCTCCCATAACATACCAGGTTTGAAGGCAATCGGACCTACCGTTCTCTAGATATAGGCTCTTGAAAAATGCACATTTAAGATGACGTCACATGACACGTGATGACGTCATCATGACGTCACGTTTCGGCTTACATTTTCAGCTGAGGGTCTATGTTTGTGTTAAGTCTGATTAAGATCCGAGGTTGTTTAGTGACCAAAGTGCCACTTACAAAATTCGTGTACAAAGTCTATGGGATTTGGGATAGAACTAAAAAATTCACAGAAAATCAGCCGATGACGTCATCATGACGTCACCTCGGATTTTACATGCTAGTAGCACTATCTACCTACCCACTAATTTTTATGACGATCGGACGTACCCTTATGTGTGTTTCAGAAATGCACATTTTTGATGACGTCATGATGACGTCACACATTTTTCAAATGTATGTGAAAGAATATAGGAGCTAACAAAGCTATTACAAAAAGAATTTTGAATTTAGCATGTTCTGTTGATGAGATATGGCTTTAAGAAACTTTGAATTTCAAAAACTTAAAAATTACTATAAAATCGTATGATGACGTCATCTTGACGTCACCTCAAATTTCATCTATAACACGAGCTAGCCTACCAACATATCAGGTTTGAAGGAAATCGGACCTACAGTTCTCTAGATATGGGCCCTTGAAAAACGCACATTTAAGATGACGTCACGTGACACGTGATGACGTCATCATGACGTCACTCTTCGACATACTATTTCAGCTTAGGGTCTATGTTTGAGGTAAGTTTGGTTAAGATCTGAAGTTTTTTAAGACATAAAGTGCCGCGGAGAAAATTCGTGTACAAAGTCTATGGGCTTTTGGTCAGAACTAAAAGAAGAAGAAGAAGAAGAAAAAAAAAAAAAATCAGAACAAAAACAAAGCCTTTTCCGAAGGATTTCGGAAAAGCCAAAAAAAAAATCAGAACAAAAACAAAGCCTTTTCCGAAGGATTTCGGAAAAGCCAAAAAAAAAAAGAAAAAAAAAAAAATCTTAACGAAAACAAGGGCTGTTTCGAAAAACTTTCGAAACAGCCAAAAAAAAGAAAAAAAAAAAAATCTTAACGAAAACAAGGGCTGTTTCGAAAAACTTTCGAAACAGCCAAAAAAAAAAAAAAAAAGAAAAAAAAAAAAATCTTAACGAAAACAAGGGCTGTTTCGAAAAACTTTCGAAACAGCCAAAAAAAAACTAGAGGTCTATGTTCTGTTTGATGAACAGAACATAGGGCTTTTCCGTATTATTTTGTATGATGTCACTTCGACTTTTGCTTATTATTGACAAATCTAAGCACCAAGTTTCATGACGATTAGACCTACCTTTATGTCTTTCAAGAAATCATGCCTTTGATGACGTCATTATGACGTCACAAATTGTTGTATTCATTTGAAATATGACCTAACAGACCTGTTACAAAAATAATTTCGAATTTAGCATGTTCCGTTAATGAGATATTGGCTTAAATGTGCAAAAAAAAAAAAAAATAGAGGCAAGTGTTTGTGGACAAACACAGGGCTGTTTCGAATTTTTGTATTGTTAGTTTGGATGTCAAATGTGTATGCAATATTTAAAGTTGTTTGTTAGTTAACAAAGACGGAGGGATGAAGATGTTGTTATTGGATGTGTGAAGGATTGGTTTAAAAAAAAGGAATCGTGTACAAATGCTATGGGAAATAGCCTAGCGAATGCCCCTTTAAGATGACATCACATGACATGTAATGACTTCATCATAACGTTATGTCAATTTTCATCTATGACACCGGGTGGCATACCTAGATAGTGTGTTTCAACTGAATCGGACTTGTACTTTTGTAGATATATGGCTTCGAAAAATGCCCCTTTAAGATGACGTCACGTGACATGTGATGACGTCATCATGACGTAAAAGTTCGGCACACATTGTGAGCAGTTGGGGTAAGTCTGCCAAGTTTAAAAGTAGCCAAAGTGGCCGGTAAGAAAGAAAAAGTTTGCAAATGCTATGGGCAATATTCTAGTGACTTGAAAAAAGAATTGTTTTATGACGTCATCATGACGTCACACAATTTTCGCTTTTTAGGGCATATCTTTGAGACGTACCAAAGCTGTATCAAAAATAATTTTGAAAATATCTTGTTTTGTTCGCTAGATATATTGAAAAGAATGTTACGATTTTAAAACTTCCAAAAATTTGCGACTTCAAAAAAGACTAGAAATCAACCCCTTTTATAAACAGCAAGCACATAATACCAATGGTTATCTGCCCGTCCCAGAATTCCTTTGTGTTATATTGAATTTGGTCAACATTTTGAAATGGCTCTTATTACTTACTTAAGTGAGCCACGATCATGAAATTTTGGAATTGGGTACAGAAAAATTCAATGTATACATTTTTGTAATCGAATTGACCGTTACATGCGTTAAAAAAAAACATATTTTTTATGACGTCATCATGACGTCACACAATTTTCGCTTTTTAGGGCATATCTTTGAGACATACCAAAGCTATAACAAAAAGATTTTTGAAAATGTCTTGTTTTGTTCGCTAGATATATTGAAAAGAATGTTACGATATAAATTTTTTAAAGATTCAGCGACTTGAAAAAAGACTAGAAATCAACCCCTTTTATAAACAGCAAGCACATAATAGCCATGGTTATCTGCCCGTCCCAGAATTCCTTTGTGTTATATTGAATTTGGTCTAAATTTTGAAATGGCTCTTATTTCTTACTTGAGTGAGCCACGATCATGAAATTTTGGAATTACGTACAGAAAAATTCAATGAATACATTTTTGTAATCGGATTGACCCTTACATGCGTTTAAAAAAAAAGATTTGTTGATTACGTCATCATGACGTCACAAAATTTTCGCCTTTTAGGGCAATATCTTTGAGACATACCAAAGCTGTAACAAAAATAATTTTGAAAATATCTTGTTTTGTTCGCTAGATATATTGAAAAGAATGTTACGATTTTAAAACTTCAAAAATTTTGCGACTTGAAAAAAGACTAGAAATCAACCCCTTTTATAAACAGCAAGCACATAATACCCATGGTTATCTGCCCGTCCCAGAATTCCTTTGTGTTATATTGAATTTGGCCTAAATTTTGAAATGGCTGCTATTTCTTACTTGAGTGAGCCACGATCATGAAATTTTGGAATTAGGTACAGGAAAATTCAATGTATACATTTTCGTAATCGGATTGACCCTTACATGCGTTTTAAAAAAAGAATTTGTTGATGACGTCATCATGACGTCACACAATTTTCGCCTCTTAGGGCATATCTTTAAGACATACCAAACCTATAACAAAAAGAATTTTGAAAATATCTTGTTTTGTTCGCTAGATATATTGAAAAGAATGTTACGATTTTAAAACTTCAAAAATTTAGCGACTTGAAAAAAGACTAGAAATCAACCCCTTTTATAAACAGCAGGCACATAATACCCATGGTTATCTGCCCGTCCCAGAATTCCTTTGTGTTATATTGAATTTGGCCTAAATTTTGAAATGGCTGCTATTTCTTACTTGAGTGAGCCACGATCATGAAATTTTGGAATTAGGTACAGGAAAATTCAATGTATACATTTTTGTAATCGGATTGACCCTTACATGCGTTAAAAAAAAAACATATTTTTGATGACGTCATCATGACGTCACACAATTTTCGCCTTTTAGGGCATATCTTTGAGACATACCAAAGCTATAACAAAAATAATTTTGAAAATATCTTGTTTTGTTCGCTAGATATATTGAAAAGAATGTTACGATTTTAAAACTTCAAAAATTTAGCGACTTGAAAAAAGACTAGAAATCAACCCCTTTTATAAACAGCAGGCACATAATACCCATGGTTATCTGCCCGTCCCAGAATTCCTTTGTGTTATATTGAATTTGGCCTAAATTTTGAAATGGCTGCTATTTCTTACTTGAGTGAGCCACGATCATGAAATTTTGGAATTAGGTACAGGAAAATTCAATGTATACATTTTTGTAATCGGATTGACCCTTACATGCGTTAAAAAAAAAACATATTTTTGATGACGTCATCATGACGTCACACAATTTTCGCCTTTTAGGGCATATCTTTGAGACATACCAAAGCTATAACAAAAATAATTTTGAAAATATCTTGTTTTGTTCGCTAGATATATTGAAAAGAATGTTACGATTTTAAAACTTCAAAAATTTAGCGACTTGAAAAAAGACTAGAAATCAACCCCTTTTATAAACAGCAAGCACATAATACCCATGGTTATCTGTCCGTCCCAGAATTCCTTTGTGTTATATTGAATTTGGCCTAAATTTTGAAATGGCTGCTATTTCTTACTTGAGTGAGCCACGATCATGAAATTTTGGAATTAGGTACAGGAAAATTCAATGTATACATTTGTGTAATCGGATTGACCCTTACATGCGTTTTAAAAAAAGAAATTTTTTGATGACGTCATCATGACGTCACACAATTTTCGCCTTTTAGGGCATATCTTTAAGATATACCAAACCTATAACAAAAAGAATTTTGAAAATATCTTGTTTTGTTCGCTAGATATATTGAAAAGAATGTTACGATTTTAAAACTTCAAAAATTCAGCGACTTGAAAAAAGACTAGAAATCAACCCTTTTATAAACAGCAGGCACATAATACCCATGGTTATCTGCCCGTCCCAGAATTCCTTTGTGTTATATTGAATTTGGCCTAAATTTTGAAATGGCTGCTATTTCTTACTTGAGTGAGCCACGATCATGAAATTTTGGAATTAGGTACAGGAAAATTCAATGTATACATTTTTGTAATCGGATTGACCCTTACATGCGTTAAAAAAAAAACATATTTTTGATGACGTCATCATGACGTCACACAATTTTCGCCTTTTAGGGCATATCTTTGAGACATACCAAACCTATAACAAAAAGAATTTTGAAAATATCTTGTTTTGTTCGCTAGATATATTGAAAAGAATGTTACGATTTTCAAATTTCAAAAATTCATAAAAAATCACGTGATGACGTCATCATGACGTCATTGTTCTACATACATCTATGCTATGAGGTCTTCATCTATGTTAAGTTTTATGGGAATACGACTTTGTTTTCTGTTAAAAGTACAGGGCAGAAGGAACCATGTACAAAGTCTATGGGATTGGGTACCCAAAAAGAAAAAGAAAAAAGAAAAAAAAAAAATCTTAACAGAAACAAAGGCTTTTCCGCAACTTTGCGGAAAAGCCAATAAAAAAATCTTAACGAAAACAAGGGCTGTTTCGAACTCTTTCGAAACAGCCAAATATACCCAAATATGGGAATAAATATATTACACGGCAGGTATAAAAGCCCCAGTCCAACAGGGCCCCCGGTGCATGCCGGTTAATGCCGGTTCATGAACCGTGGTGAACCTGGGTGAACCGTGTGTCGAACCGTAGCAATGCCTGTATGGTCCGTGGTGGTCCGTGAATAACCGTGAGCTGCCCCGGCAGTTTTTGACATGTCAAAAACTGCCGGGGTGAACCGGGACGATCACCCGAACCGGGCTGAACCGTCGCTGTGCCGGGGTGCAACGGGGTGGGCCTTAGTGGGATCGTAGTGGCAACGGGGTCGTCCAGGTAGAACCGTGCCGAACCGGGAGTTATTTTTAACCCCATCAACGCCACGGATCTTCACGGTGCAACTACGTATCACCCAGGACCCAACACGGTTCGCCACCGTAGTGGCGCCGGGACAAACCGTGGCGAACCGTAGCAATGCCGGGGAGAACCGTAGCGATGCCGGGGTGAACCGTGGTGAATCGTGGTGGTCCGGGGCGAACCGTAGCTAAACCGTACTGAAACCTTGTTCATCCGTAGTGCTGTCGGGGCGCTGTCGGGGTGCTGCCGGGGTGGACAATGGTGATCCGTGTAAGAAACTTGGTGCAACATGGACGACGGTCGTCGGTCGTGATTTTCTTCAAAATTTGACCAAGAGGTCCCGGTTCACCACGGTTCATGGTCCGGGGTGAACCGTGTAGGTCCGTTATGAATCGTACTGTATGGGACTGGGGCTTAACAATTTCTCCAAATTTGGCAAATTTCTACAACTTCGATTGTACGTTATTCAAGCATTCGTTTTAAAAACTTGAATTTCAGACGCAAAATAATTTAACGGAAGCAAATATTTAAACTGCATTTTCCCCTAGTTTGTTCAGAAAAAGCTTTATTTTTCAAAACGTTTGGAAGGGAATTGTAGGCAACATTACGCCGACTTTCATACTTCGTCAAATTATCCGCCATCTTTGGTCGTCTTCTACGTCGGGTCAAATTACGTCATGTTCTTGCAAACCCCGACTGGTAGGTGGTGTGTGATCTTGTTCCGAGTGAAATGTTCGCGTTCCCGCAAGAACAGGGAACTCGTGTTAAGAACAGACCGCCCGAACTCAGCCCTTGTCTCCATAGGTTTGTTCACAAACACATTAAATATGTCTACATTGGGTTGGATGGAGTGGGTTCCATGTTTGATTTGATTTTCATGTTAAATAGCTTTCAGGACCCCCTAAATTGTTATTCAGTCCCTTTTTTTATTCCTACTTCATTTTACTTTTGAATTTCATAATTTTTGTGTCGCCTAAACGAATGTTTCGGGGGCACTTACCAGTCATGAATTCAGTCCGTGTGACCGTATGTTAAAGTTTTAGGTGGTTTTTGCTCTCATTTGAAAAGTTGAAGTCTAATTGGAACCAAACGTGTTTTATACATGTATCATGGAAACCTTCATATGTTAGTGAGGTCAAAGGTCACATACCAAGGTCAAAGGTCATCTGAGGTCAAATTGTAAAATTGGCTGAACATGTAAATTTGGGCCAATTTGAAAAGGGGAAGTCCAATTGATGCCAAACGTGGGTTATACATGTAACATGGGAACCTTCAAATGTTAGTGAGGTCAAAAGTCACATACCAAGGTCAAAGGTCATCTGAGGTCAAGTTGTAAAATGGGATGAACATGTACATTTGTTAAAGTCAAATTGCAATCAAACTTAAGCCTTAGGTGCAACATGGAAACATTTATATGATGTTGATGTTACAGGTCACATTAGTCATTACAGGTCAAGTGGTAAAAAGTGTGAACATGTAAAATTGGTCTCATTTGAAAAGTTGAAGTCCAATTGCAATCGAACTTGGGTCATAGGTGCATTGTGTTAACAGTTAACCGTCATACGATGGTGATGCGAAAGGTCGCACACTGAAGTCTAAGGTCATTTGAGTTAAAGTTATATAATAGGCTTAAAATGTAAAATTTATCTCATTTTAAAAGTTGCAAATGCAATGCAGTGACCAAAAAAGGCGACACGTGTGATCCACGGATCACCTTGTTTTATACATTATGTCAGTTTTAAATGTGGTTTCGTTTTTTTAGAGTTTATAATTTAGCTAGTTTAAGCCTTTAATTATTTTATCCTGGACGTGGTTCAAGATGGACTGTACAGTCTTTTCCACAACCCCGGACATTGTCAAAAACTGTATAATAATAATAGTACTGTTCTGATGTTCTTTTGACACGGAGTTTCTATCGCCCTCTTTCATAAACTGATTGGCGTATTTTGTTCAATTGAAAACAAAACCAAACTTTTTTACTTTCACTGAAAACAAGTATTTGGATAAAGTGTGAATTTTAGTAGGATAGTAATTATACCTGGTATCAATTACATATTTCCTTTAATTAAGAGGGCTTACCTCGTAACTGAGCTTTTCCGCCGACGGATGAAAGCAGAACAACGAACAGTGTTAAGGTTATTTGCAGTCCTTCCATCTTTTCGGAATAGTTAACAGCAGTTACGGTTCATACAAGTAGCAAGCAGTTTATCATCTAAATGAGTTTGTGAAATCAGCTTAGCGTTCTAAAACATGCCAGGTTGGCAATTAATCTGTTCATAGAAACAAAGTGTTGAAAAATGTTAGGGTATATAAATATAGCAAGATGTTGAACCTTCGAACAGGGTTGTGAAGTCAGCTTGGCGCTTTCATGTTCACAACTTACTTCGCTGTGTTTTTTCTAGAAGACTTTGGGTCTGACAGATAAACACCAACCGGGTCATGTTCACTTAGACAGCAGAAATTGGGATGGTTACTTCCGCAGGTTCAAAATCCGTCAGGTCATTTCATATTGCAGCACTCTAGATATCCTCATCTCCCCGTGTTATACGCTACGACGGCGAACTCGTAACATACATACAGGATGACACTCTCAGTATACGCTTAGCCTAGGATATCTCGCTTGGACAACGTTTTGAATAGGTCACTGTCATATAAAAACCTGCAGTTGGAGCTTCGCTTGGGTGATCAAGCTCGTAGAAGGAACAACAGCATCTGGTTCTGTCTGGAGAAATTATCATGGATATAGGCTACGAAATCAAACTAGATGCGTACGCGGCTGGAGACTGGTGGAACCACGCATGGTCCCACGCATGTTCGTTACACGTCCTCACGTTAACGTAGTTTTTTTTATTCCCACTATTTACTCTATCTCGTTTCCCATTGGTTCAATTATTTCGGGCCTACCCAGAATCTACATGACTTCGGAGCTCCATGCCGCAATAAATTTAAAAAGGTATTTAAAAGCTTATTCAAACATGACAAACAAATTTGACTTGTAATTAGTTTTGACATGCACGCTTGATGGGTTTATTGATTGTTTTTATATTTAATATGTTTCTTGTAATGGAACCAACAATTCCTCAAACATGCACTGTAACTCACAACACGGTGCGATTCTCTGGTAATTTTCAGCAATATGGAAATAAATGTCAAATGAAATAGAAATGAAAGGAAAGGAAAGGAAAGCCCAAATATAATTATTTTCATCATCCAGACTAAACTTAGACATTGTTAGATTTGGAATTAAATCAACGTCCGTGTTCATGTACACGTCACACGCACATGAAGTACGAAGTGGGACGAAATAAGGGACGAAATAAGGGACGTGAGGTACGCTTTTTTGTTGACGATAGGATTTTAATAAGTGAGCCAATTCGCGTTTTTTTCCAATAAAAAGGACAGTACAACATATTTCTGTGTGTATTACTCTCTTTATTGACATCATACGAAAAGACTGAGAACCATTTTCTACTAGGTCTTTTATGACTCTTTATCCGATAGTTGCCTTCCCGATGGTTGGAAGATTGCTAATATTTCTCCTGTGTTTAAATCGGGTGACCGTTCCCTACCTAGCAATTATAGACCAATTGAAGAACACCTGTTGCTAGCAAGTTCAAGGTTATTGTCTCATATCATTAGAGATCATCTGAACTCTAAACGGGTTGTAATTTGACCATCAACATATTTCATAACTCAAAAATCTTGTGCCACCCAGATCACGACTGTTCATTATTCCTGCATGGTCTACTACATTAGACCAACGTACGTAACTCTCTTTGAGGTGATGCTGTTTTTGTAATTTAAGCATTTGATTGTATTCCCCATAAGGTACTTCGCCACAAGCTAGCTCTGGCGTTCAACATCAAGGATTCTATCAGGAAGTGGATAGAAGATTTTTTGGTTGATCGTCGTCATAATCACTTCTGTTGGCAAGACCTCGTCCTGGTCTGTGGTGAAATCGGTGTTCCTCAATGTAGAGTCATGGGGCATTTGTCATTCACAATTGTTAGATTTGGAATTAAATCAACGTCCGTGTTCATGTACACGTCACACGCACATGAAGTACGAAGTGGGACGAAATAAGGGACGAAATAAGGGACGTGAGGTACGCTTTTTTGTTGACGATAGGATTTTAATAAGTGAGCCAATTCGCGTTTTTTTCCAATAAAAAGGACACTACAACATATTTCTGTGTGTATTACTCTCTTTATTGACATACGAAAAGACTGAGAACCATTTTCTACTAGGTCTTTTATGACTCTTTATCCGATAGTTGCCTTCCCGATGGTTGGAAGATTGCTAATATTTCTCCTGTGTTTAAATCGGGTGACCGTTCCCTACCTAGCAATTATAGACCAATTGAAGAACACCTGTTGCTAGCAAGTTCAAGGTTATTGTCTCATATCATTAGAGATCATCTGAACTCTAAACGGGTTGTAATTTGACCATCAACATATTTCATAACTCAAAAATCTTGTGCCACCCAGATCACGACTGTTCATTATTCCTGCATGGTCTACTACATTAGACCAACGTCCGTAACTCTCTTTGAGGTGATGCTGTTTTTGTAATTTAAGCATTTGATTGTATTCCCCATAAGGTACTTCGCCACAAGCTAGCTCTGGCGTTCAACATCAAGGATTCTATCAGGAAGTGGATAGAAGATTTTTTGGTTGATCGTCGTCATAATCACTTCTGTTGGCAAGACCTCGTCCTGGTCTGTGGTGAAATCGGTGTTCCTCAATGTAGAGTCATGGGGCATTTGTCATTCAATAATGTTCTTCGATGATATCTCATATAATCTCAATTTATAATGATATTTTTGCCAATGATGTTTTTGTTTAGCGTTCAGTGTATTTAGTTGCTGATGAGATTTCCCTTCAGTCTGACCTGGATAAGCTGAATGCTTGGAGTGACTCCAATGGGATGACTTTTAATACCAAGTCTAAACTAATGCACATTTCTCGCAAGCGTTATCCGCATCTCCCCCTGTTTATTCACTTTCTGAATCTCACCTGCATTGTGCACCTCTATAAAGTACCTTGGGGTCACTCTGAATGCTCAGGTATCCCAGCTGAAATGATCACCTCAAAACGGTTGCTTCCGCAGCTAATCGTATGCTGGGCCTAAGGCGGGCCGTCAAATTAGAATCCCTTCCCGGACTGTTCGGGGTCGAGCCCACCCGGTAAGTCAAAGGGATTGGCAATCTGGCTTGAACTGATTGGGTAGGATTAACTCCACGAGGCTCTCTGGTTACGCTCTGGCTCACCACAAAGGAACCAATTTGCAAGGCGCTTAATCCTCCAGTAGGCGAAATAGGCGAACAATGACTGTGAGCTTCAAAGAGTTAGCCGCTAGGAATCCCTCCAGACCATTGCCTTTGTGTACTACATTGGGTTTACTTCAATAAATGCACTGGCTTTTAAAATTATTATGACAACATTCCTGACATTCACAATAAATATAAAAGTTGCGTCCAGTATTGAAAATAGAAAGGAAAGACGAGTTGTTTTTAACGCTGGGTGCCGGAACGCCGTTTGAAACATGAACTTGCGATTTCTATTGAACCCTGTACGTTGTGTCGGTTTACTTTGTTGGCATAATCAGGTGTAATTAACCTAGTGCTGCGGTCTTTTCGGGTTTTCAGAAATGGAACTTTTCAATTTAAATCAGCCCCCAATGTCTTCCCAACAAACAAATCCCTAGCCCAGTTCCAAAATACAACTTCGACGGAGCTCCACCAACTCATCACGCCAGTAGAATTTATTTTTAAAATCATCCCCCCAATGTCTTCCCCGCAAAAAAATCACCAGCCCAGTTCCAAAATAAAACTTCCAACGAGCCCCACCAAAAATAAATCAATAAATAAATAAATAAATAAATAGATAAATAAATAAATAAATGAATAGATAATAAATAAATAAATCAATAAATAAACAAACAAATAAACATGTGGTCGAGTTGTCCCGCCTCGAGTTGGCAAACAGTCGAGTTGTCCGAGTCCCACGTAATGTATGACAACTGCAAAGGGAAGTCATCACTGCTCCCTGCTGGTTGTAAGGGCGAAATTGATTGTCCTCAGCCGAGTACAGCCAACAGTCCATGCTTGGCTAACTTTGCATCAAGGCGATACGTTTGCATTCCGTAAAGCCCGCCGCACACGAGAGCTATCTGCTGAGCAAAAAATCATTCGAGGCCGTTTGCTCAGCACGTAGCTCACCGTGTGCGGTGAATATTTGGTGCGTTTTCTGTCATGTTTGATTTGTTTCGCCTCGCGAGGCGAAAAACTCACCGTGTGCGGGCAACCTGAGCTACGTGCTGAGCAAAAAAATAAACAAGCCAGTGAAAGCGCATACTCTGTTCACGTGGGTCTTAATCATACATGCAGCATTTATACATGTACATGAATTACGTGTATTACGTGTATGTATTACGTGTTTGAGTCAATGGGATGGAACTTTTGGTTCAGGGCCTTGGCCAACGGATTTTAATTTTTGGTTGAACTTTGTGGTTTAAAAAAAAAAAAGAAGAATGAAGTGCTTTTTAATTAATTGAGAAAATAGCAAGGAAGAACCGGTATGTGCAGGCAAAGTTCAGGGAATGATCAGTTGATTTAATTTTTTTATCATTTCAAGAAATAGCCCCAGTAAGTCAGAATTCGTTTGAGGGGAAGGGGAAAGTGGGAGTTGTTAACGGCATCAACAGAGTCATTCCTCTTTCTTTCCATTATTTTTTTATTTGTGGGACAGGTTGGAGGACGAAGGATTCTGTTGAGCGAAGTATCATGATAGGTTTATGTCAGTGACTGGTCTGCAATCTACGAATAAGCTGGTGGGTATAGGGGCGTCAATCCCATTTCAAACGTGGGGGGGGGGGGGGGGACATTACTGAAGTCAAGAATCATGTGAAGCGCACACGGCGAGGGTCTTGGCGCTCAGCCCTTAATGTAGTGCATAGAGTAGTGCATAAATTATACGGTCTGTCTAGTCGGTATGACGTCATCAATTTTGGCCTCTCGGCCAATCAGAAGCCTGCATTTGGCCTCATTAGCATAACTCGTGAGCAAAGTTTGAGGAGCGCTATTTTCGATTGGTCGCAGAAGGAACACCTTGTCAAAACCCTGCAACAAAGTTCTGAAGAAATGTGGGTTAGACATGGATTATATCCATAGTCTAGGCGAGATTTAAAAAAGGGCTTGTTTTAAGGCAAGAGGCATTTTTGAGTAAAAGTTGGTAACATGTCCATCTTACCTAATTCTTACCTCAAAACTGTATTTTGAGATTAAAGGGGTCTTATATGCAAACAAAACCCAGAAAATAGTTTTAAAATGCTTATTTTTTGTACTTCTTTTGCCTTCTTTTAACCTCAAGCAATTTTGATACAGGAGTATTCCTTGACTTTTTGCTTTGCGAAGATGGCCTCCTTTTGTTTGACAAAATAAGCAGGCAGAAAGGTCTGTAGACAAAGGCCTTTTTAAGCCAACAACAGGATCCATTGCAGTTACCGGCTTAAACTTAAAGTGTTCATATTTTCTGTGTGAGTGGGTATGTTGTTTACCGAGTTATATGTACCAACAACAAGAGCTACAAATTGTCGAACTACAAATTACAAGCACTTAAACCACGAACAAGAAATCTGAATTCCAATCTGGACATAGGGCCTACGTGAAATTTCTGTTGTTCTCGCCAACAAATTTGCTACAGTTGTTTTGTCATAATTTTTACAAATGTTGCAGTTTTACCAAGATTTTTCTGACAGGGGTGGGATACCACTATAAGTTTCTACTGTGAAAAGCATTTTAAAAATGTCCACATTTTTCCTTACTCTTTTCTAGTAATTAATAACATGTTCGATACAAGCCCCTCGCTGCTGAATTACATCTGCCACCCTAACATTAAAGTAGTTGACAACTCTCTCCAACATGTCTCTTGAAATTCTCCTTATTTCTCTCCTAATATTTCTTTCAGTCTCTCGATTGTGTCAGAGTTGTCCTGGTAGACTCTCCTTCAGGTAACCCCAGAGGAAGTAGTCTGTGGGGTTCAGGTCGGGGAATATGGGGGAAATGTGTTGTAACTTTAATGTTAGGGTGGCAGCTGTGATTCAGCAGCGAGGGGCTTGGATCGAACATGTTATTAATTACTAGAAAAAGTAAGCGAAAAAAGTTGACATTTTGAAAATGCTTTTCACAGTAAAGAATTACAGTGGTATCCCACCCTTGGCAAAAAATCTTGGGAAAACTGCAACATTTGTAAAAATTATGACAAAACAAAAAGTGTGAGTGTTTTTTCGGGACCACCCTGTACTTGTTGGGTTTTAACCACACAGAAAAGTACAACTTTTGATTTTGATTTGATTTTTGATTTTTTTGATTTGATTGCAATTTCAACCAAATATCCCTCACACTCGCATGTTTATGTGTTGTAGTTGGGCAAACAACAGACAGAGCTACCATGTGTACGTTTGAGAACTAGTAAAACAAAACTTGAAGGCCTACAGAATCAAATGCTGAATGAAAGTATATAGAGAATTTGGCATGATGAACACAAGTACATGTACGGGTTCGATTACTTAGTCATCATGGCATTGACACAAATCGTGGTTTATGCAGTCTAGAAAACACCCATTGTCAAATGCCAGGAACCTCCGATACCGTCTGTGTGTTCATCTGTGTGTTCTAAACAGTAGGCCTAAATCCAGTCACCAGAACACACTCACAGACCACTGAAAATTCCCCCGAAAAACCCCGCTATTTTACAGTAATAAATTCAAATAGAAACAGTCGGAAATACCTCTGAAACCTTCTCATAGATTTCCAATACAGGGCAGTGGAAAAGCCTGAAAACATTTGCAGAAAAAAGATAAAATATGATTTCTGGCTTTTTTATCGTGCTGTTTTGTTTTACTGCACCGTGCATGTGTCGCTTCAAGTCTGGTGCCTAGTAACTTGACCTTGAGTGTGTGTACGTACCTGACTAGTCTGAAATCCCATAGTATTGTGCGGTAAGTGGACATACAAATATTACAGTACCATACTAATTAGAAAATATTGTGCTATGTTCATGATGTCGTCTGCTATTTTCCTTGTCGGATTTGTGGGTTAATTTTCAAGGGGAAGGACTCGTAATTCAGCTTGGTAACGTATATTTTTGAATTCGGGGCACATTAATTGGGTATAAAAAGTATGTTACACCTTTCTACTCAAAAATGCCTCTTCATGTAACTATTTTTGAAATCTCGCCTAGACTACCAACTATTAATGTGGAAAAATTCCCGCCCTTGACAGTTATCGTGTCACAAGAGAATAATGTGCAATGATCGCCGACAGATGACATTTAAAATATTTATTAATGAAATGTTACATTTCGCGTGTGAGAATTTTTTCACCTTCAAGGAACCATACAACCAGTGTTTACTTTAGCTTGTTTAACACATTTAACCACGTCTTACCAATCTTCGCGGTTTTCACGAAGTGACGAATCCTTGTTGCCAATTCCGGAATGCCTTTGTTGTGACTACAAAATGTATGAAATGCATCGAAACCAAACAAATAGCGCCAACATGCAAACACGTTATTTTAATGCCTTCTTTTCTAGCTCTGGCGAAGACATAAAGTTTATACAGATGATGCGTGTTTTTCTCCTACACTTATGATGTCATCACAATTTGGACATGGAGGGGGGGGGGGGGGGTAAAGATTTCCCAGCTTTCAAACGAATTTCGACATTCGGGGACTGTGGGGCGAATTTGTATCAAGGTGGAATCTACATAGCTATTTGTTCCTTTGTCAAAGCTGTCATTTAATTCTCGCCAGCAAGCTGTCACAGTACAATGACCATTTAGGTTAAAAATACATAAACTGTGACATCAAGAAAATGTATTAAGCCACCAATGCCTCATTATTAATCCATTAGATCAACGGCCAAATACTCAAATATTAATGTACGTTTCCTGGCTACCAATACATTTATTACTATGAGACGGCTCCATCAGAACAAAAAGGCTGCAGACTTTATTTTGAGAACAATCTATTTAAATTATTCCACGCTCGGGAGAGTTAATGTGTATTAAATTAGTCATAACTGCAAGTAGGCCCTATGGGGCGACTTCAATAAAGCCAACATGACTCTCCAAACTAATGCCACCCCGCCCTAATTTACCTATGGTGAATTCCATGAATGATTGTACGCTGCTGTCACTAATTTCCGTAAGTGGCTTTAAAGTTTCAAACTGGTCTGGCAAGTTTTCGGTAATATTAGAAGTATATTATACAGCATAAACTTGTCTCTTAGTCTATACCTGCATTTCTCATAATAAACGCTAGCGGTATTTATCAAATTGAAACCATAATGCGCGGGCATCGGCAGTTGACTTTGTACACATGAGTAATTTCATTGCTGTGGTCAGGGGTGAGTTTGGCCGAAAATGAAAAATCCACAAAATCTCCAGTGTTTGGGGGTCGCCGAGGACCCCAGAGCAGCGTAGGGTCACTAGGGTCTAGGTTTTGTATTTGCCTACCTGTTTCTATTGGTCTATATCCACTTTTACAGGTAAAAACACCTTTAGGGTAACACTTCAGGAATTCCATATTTCACAAGAGATTCTCTAAAAATTATGAAATCAGAAAATTCCTGAAATCAGGAAAAATCTTGACAAATCTCCCCTGTGTGGTGGTTGCTTATAACAAGCTGTCGGAATAACAGTGCGCATGATCAGAAATGAAAAAAAACTTGGATAAACACAATGTTGGCTTTACTTTAATCCGATATTTATTTAGTTTTGTTAGGTAACTATATAATTAATTGTTTTAATCTGTCTTTCCGGGGGTAACATTATTTTTTTTGGGGGGGGGGGGGGGGGGGTTAAGGGGGATTCCGTGAAGCATGAGAAATTCCCAATTTGGTAAGCTGTTTCCCCATTGATTCGTGCGTAATATCGAGCCATGTTTATCCGTAAGTTTATCCGTAAGTTTATCCGAAAGTTTATCCGAAAATGGCCAGCGATCGGCCTACTTACTACACATGCATAGTAAAGTTATGTATTTGTAATTCCCAGTTGGCTTATTTGAATCACTTGGTTTCCTCTAACATTGAACCCGTGCTCAAAGTTTTGGTGTTCTCCCTCAGGGCTCAGTTTGAATTGAAAGAAGATGCCGAAGGAAATTTCAGTTTTAGTAGTGGGAGGAAAACCCCAGAACAAATTATTCCTGGGGAATCAGGTAGGGACTGAAAACCCAATCCACATAGTTTATAGTGCACCTGGATGGGAGGAAAGAACCACTACACCAACCTGACTGCCCAAGAATTGCTCATTTTTATCGAAACAAAAAAGATATAGAGAAAAGAAATCCATTGTATGTAAAAGATCGCCACGTGAATTTTTATCATCAGTATTGCATATTTGCCTATAGCTGGGAAATTTTGATTGTCCAGAAATCTTAAACGAAAAGAAATGTGACGCGTAGACTACGGTGTCGAAACTGAGAATTTGTTGATACCTTTTAGCAACCACTTTACATGGGAACAAATAACCACATAAAAAGTGTTCTCCGACACGAATTTCTGAGTTTTCTGGTGATATGATTTGTTCTTCAGTTTTTGATAAAATTCTGAGCATACTTTTAGAATTTCCTCCCGGTTTGATGTCATTGTTTCATCACAGTTCCTTAGCTGCTGGATTCTTGTTTTCTTTCTGCTGAGCTTAGAGATTTCTTTTGTTCCCTTTCTTGACTTCAGGATTTCTTGGATTTGTTCTTCCCGTCTTTTTCTACTTCTTTGGCGTCTTATCTTTCTTGTTGTTTTTACTAACTCGGTATACTCAATCTTCTCCCTATGTGATTTGTTAGTGTTTTCTCTCAGTTTCTTTCCTCTTGTGTCCAGTTTGTTTAACTCCTTATCCTGTTCACTCTTTTTCATGCTATACTTTAAACAATTTGAGGAAAAAGCACCTGCATGGCATTGTGTACACCCTGTGGACAAGTCATATCCGATTTCTCCCTCAAAAAGCTATTTTATTGTCTCACTTTTGATGATAAGAATTCTCACAGCTTTACAAATCATTTATTTAACAACAAGAGGGGGACAATTAGCATGGGGGCAGGTTTTGCTTTCCCCTCATATTTCTAGCCATGCATTCATATTAGGTTTTGTGCTATGGTTTATTGAGAGTAGAAAATACATAGGCCATTTTACTACATTTTACTATCCTTCATCATTTCACCTCTAGAAAGGGGGGAAAGGGGATGGGGCCTGCGGGGCGTGGGTGGGGCTTGTTGGGATTTTAAACAACTGCTTTTTAACAACTTGCCATCTTTGGCATGAGATAAAAGAGCACGTTATTGGAGTCTATGTATTGGACTACTCGATAATTACAAGTACAATGCTGAGATAGATGACTCCGAGGAAATAATCGTTTTGAAAAAAAAATGGAGGTGAAAAGTTGGGACGCACATCTAGCGATTTGTTTATTTCTCCAACCTGTAAAAAGTGAAAAATCTGTTATATTATTTCTAGTTGACAAAAACGTAAAGAAACAAATATTGGTCAACAAATATATAGTTTACTGGAGACTGAAGCCAAAGAAGCCAGTCTCATTCACAGTTTATCTCACCCAGCAGGGCGAATGGCCAGACTTAAACGTAAGCTGCCTTTTGTTCATGCCCGAGTCACCACTTCGGACCGATCGGGGTTTCACGCTTGAGTAACCGGGTGGCTTCTGGCTTAATACCGATCGGGGGGGGGGGGGGGGGGGATTCGCATACCGGGCCCGGTGCCCGAACGGTCTGTAATCTGACGGCCCGCCTAATTAAGACTACTGCTTTTGATTCCTCTGTTTTTGTCAAGTGCTGTATTTATAGGTCCCTGGTGCCCACTTGACTACCATTTACAGCCATATGCATATCGATGCACGAGAACGGGTCTAAAAACGACCGACTCGTTTTTGCCTTGCCTTGCCTAGGCCGTGTTCATCTATTGTCGGATGTAGCCCTCTTCATGTGCTTTCCATGTCCTTCTTTCTTGTGCCTGTGTTGTCCATGTTGTACCCAGGTATAGGATGTGATATCGTCTCTCCATCTCTTTTTCTGTCTGCCTCGTTTTCTCTTTCCTGTTCGTGGTTGCCACTCTGAAATTCTTCTGGTCCATCTGTTATCTTTCAAACGTGCCACATGTCCAGCCCATCTCCACTTTGCTTCTTTGATTTTTTCAATTATGTCCTTAAGTCCTGTTTTCTTTCTGATATCACTGCATCTTATTTTGTCCCGGATGGATATGTGTAGCATTCTTCTCTCCATTGCCCTTTGTGCTGTTTGTAGTTTTGGTTTCTAGGTATTTTGTTGTTGTCCATGTTTCTGCAGCATGTCATAGTTGGTAGCACGCCTTCTCCATGCCATTGATATATTCTTGTCACAGAGAATTTCTTTGTGCCTTCCAAAACTCCCCCAACCTGCTTTTATCCTTATCAATACTTCTTCGTGTGTGCAGTCTTTCATCTTTAATATTTGACCAAGGTATTTGTATTCATCAACTCTGTCTATGTCATGATTTTCTACTTTGATGGTGGAATCTGTATTATAGTTCGTCATATATTTTGTTTTCCCCTGATGCATTTTCAGTCCAATTCTTTGGCTCTCCCCGTTTAGGTGATTTAATTGAATTTCCATGTCTTCCACAGAAGAGGTAGTTAAAGCGACGTCATCTGCATAGCGGAGGTCTGTTAGTCTTTCACCGTCTATGTTGATTCCTCTTTCTTCTAGGGGTAGTTTCTTAAAGACTTGTTCCATTGCCGATGTAAACATTTGTGGTGACAAGGTCTCACTCCCTTATTAAATAAGCATCCTAGAAGAACTATACACAAATGCGACAGCTAGAATCCATCTGGATAAGGACGTTTCAGAAATCGTGAAGATAAATTTTATCTTCACGATTTCTGAAACGTCCTTATCCAGATGGATTCTAGCTGTCGCATTTGTGTATATTTCTTCTAGGCCTTCTCATAATCAATAAACCCAAGGCATAGGTTTAGCTGATATTAATTTGCCTTTTCAATTAGCTGATTTATTGTATACAGGTGGTCCACTGTTGAATAGCCTCTTCGGAAGCCTGCCTGCTCTCTTGGTTGTTGCCTGTCTAATTCAGTCTTGATCCTGTTTTGAATAATTCTTGTGAATATCTTGTACATGTGGGATAATAAACTTATTGGTCTGTAGTTTTTGATGTCGGCTTTATCCCCTTTTTTGTGAAGAAGAATTAACTTCGCTTCTTTCCATTTTGTTGGTATTCTTTGGTCTTTCATTATTTGATTGTACTGTTTTACCAATTGTATGACTATCACTTTGCCACCTTCTTTAAGTATATCGCTTGTTAGTTCATCTGTTCCCGGTGCCTTGTTCGTTTTCATTTGTTTTAGTGCTTCTTCAACCTCCAGTTGTGTTATATGCGGTATTTCTGAGTTTTATGGTGATATGATTTGTTCTTCAGTTTGGTCATTCTCTTCTGCTCTTGAGCTATATAGTTCTTGATAAAATTCTGAGCATACTTTTAGAATTTCCTCCCGGTTTGATGTCATTGTTTCATCACAGTTCCTTAGCTGCTGGATTCTTGTTTTCTTTCTGCTGAGCTTAGAGATTTCTTTTGTTCCCTTTCTTGACTTCAGGATTTCTTGGATTTGTTCTTCCCGTCTTTTTCTACTTCTTTGGCGTCTTATCTTTCTTGTTGTTTTTACTAACTCGGTATACTCAATCTTCTCCCTATGTGATTTGTTAGTGTTTTCTCTCAGTTTCTTTCCTCTTGTGTCCAGTTTGTTTAACTCCTTATCCTGTTCACTCTTTTTCATGCTATACTTTAAACAATTTGAGGAAAAAGCACCTGCATGGCATTGTGTACACCCTGTGGACAAGTCATATCCGATTTCTCCCTCAAAAGATATTTTAGTGTCTTACTTTTGATGATAAGAATTCTCACAGCTTTACAAATCATTTATTTAACAACAAGAGGGGGATAATTAGCATGGGGGCAGGTTTTGCTTTCCCCTCATATTTCTAACCATGCATTCATATTAGGTTTTGTGCTATGGTTTATTGAGAGTAGAAAATACATAGGCCATTTTACTACATTTTACTATCCTTCATCATTTCACCTCTAGAAAGGGGGGAAAGGGGATGGGGGCCTGCGGGGCGTGGGTGGGGCTTGTTGGAATTTTAAAATTCCCTCCTATGTGCGCATGGAAGCCGCAATTTTGACATATAGAGTGCACCATACTAATTCAAGCTCCATTGACAACAGTGTAAAATCAACTAAGTTCAGGGCCAAATAACCTGTTCCCCAGCATCACTGGGGTCTACACAAACAAATGTCACTTATTGTCTGATCTTTCGTCTTTCCATTTCTTTTCTATTTTTTTTTTGGGGGGGGTTAGCCAATTACATTTTTAATTATTGACACAAAACAAAAACACCACAAGAGGCTACTCTGCTTAAACATCTTATTAGTCGACGGGTCATCTTGGAGCGCCTTGTGGTGTTTGTGGATTATGTCACGCACAGGCAAGTTCAGGGGGGTGGTAGGTCAGAACCAGAGGGATGCGTTCTGTGTCTTTTGGAGGTTTCTGGACCAAGGCCGAGTCGCGGGTGACTGAAGAAACTTTGCAGAGAGCGGCATCAGTGACGGATGCTGGGTAGCCACGACGTATGAAGAAATTATTCATCTCAATGCTGCGTTGTGAAAAATCAGCGTCGTTGCTACAAATACGTCTGAGGCGGAGAAATTGGCTGTAAAGAATTGAGTGGGAAGACTTGTAGTGGAGGTAGCTGTGTGAGTCAGTCGGTTTGTTGTAATGGACCGTGGTGTTGAGACGATTTCCCTGAATAGACAGGTTGATGTCGAGGAAGGTCAGAGACTTCTGGGATATTTCTGAGGTGAACTGCAAGGCTGGGTGAAAATTATCCGAGAAGGAGATAAACTCTTCAACATTTTCCTTGGCGCTTGTAGTAGCGCCAATGATGTCGTCGATGTAACGCTTGTATAGCAGGGGGATAACACCCTTAAACTCGGACATCATCCTTTCGTCAAGGTGACCCACAAATAGACAAGCATATGTAGGTCCCATGCGAGTGCCAATAGCCACACCAGTGGTCTGGAGGTAGTTCATGTTGTTGAACGTGAAGTTGTTGAGTGTGAGAACTAACTCCGCTAACCTGATAAGGGTACTGGTGGGTGGAGAGAGGTTAGGACGGAGGTCGAGGTAGTGCTGCAGAGCCAAAAGCCCGTCGGCATGGGGGATGGAAGTGTACAGTGACTTAACGTCCATACTGAACAGGCAGTTAGTTGACCCTGTGAACTCGAAGGTGTCAAACAAACGGAGGGCATCATTGGTATCTTTCATATAATTATGAGGGAAGTCGTTGCACAATTGGTGAAAGAATGACGTCTAAATAATCTGTTCCGTGGGGAAACTACACGCGGAAACAATAGGACGACCAGGATTGCCAACTTTGTGGATTTTGGGCAGGAGGTAAAAAACTGAAGTTTTAGGATTAGGGGCGATGAGTTTCTTAGCATTGGAAGGGAGCTGACCGGTCTCAATGAAGTTCGTGATGGTATCGGACACTCATCGCCAAGGATATTGGGGGGGGGGGGGGGGGGGGGGGTGACGGCGATAAGCTTTGCATGCATTGCATGCTAGCTAAAGGGACAGACAATGGTGAAGTGACGATTACCATGCCAAATAATAATACGCAGTACATTGGTTTGCACAGTAGATGGACGTAAGAACCCATCATTGAAAATGTGTAACCTTTAAAGAGGAAGTTCAGTGCTAAGCGGCATTTTTCTGAAATATATTTGAAAGTGTAGAGTGTACTAATATATAACACAAAGGCATAGTCCCATTTTTAACATTTGAGCGCTTCATATTTATAATTGGGAAAATTCTTCGTGATTTTTCTTGCCCGACAGACATAATAATTAAATCAACAGTCGTCGGTTCCATCTATGAGTTCCAAGGATTTGTGACGTTACAGCTGGGAGTCATGATTCATACGACTGTTTGCTGCTGCTATATCATACACACTGAATATCCGACTACTCATGCTGAGCAGGGTTGCCTTAGCATCGAGGGTTTTTTCGGACAGTGATACTGAGGATTTGTTTTATTTCATCGCACTCATTAATTGAATGAGGATGATCTCCAAGAAGTAAACAGAGATATAGGAGCGCTTCTTACCTATCAATTCGAACCTGAGCTACCAGAAGAAGTGGGATAGGGCCGCGATCACTCGGTCGCTTGTAATGCAGCTGGTCCGCCATGCCCGCGCGGTACTGGTCCAGTTAAGTGAAGCATGGAGGAAGAATCCTCCATGAGTGAAGACAAACTGGTGTGTATTTTAACATGTTCTATTTCTCTTTGCGGGGACAACCATATAATACCACGGAGCCTAAAGTATAAGGTTTTCCTGGAACAATGTTGCAATCTTTATTTCCTTGTTCATGAGGCTTTTTAACCGAGTAAAAAAGCCGTCGTAAATCAGGCCGTGTATTAACTATGTTATGCTACGCTACGTACTCGTGGATTTTTTTACCGTGTCTCATTGAGAGTCCATACGGTCAGCAGCGTCGTTTGCCCGGTCAAGTCCCTCTCTGGAGCTTGGTGAATTTTAATACGCTAAAGAAAAGTAGTCCCCGTAGTTTGGCTTTACGAAATGCAAACGTTCTGCCGAACAATGCCAAACTGACGAAGAATAAAAGTTCATCTGCCAGAAATGTTTAATGGTTTCTTCGTAAAGAAGGAATTTATGGTTGAATTTATCCAGAAAATGCGTGTCATGATACATATCTGCGGAAAAAGCTACCGCGGTATCCGGCCCGAGTTCACATGCGGTCTTGTGTCTGCCGTGGCAGCGCAGTCATGGCGGTGCCATGTTGTTGTACGTACATTATGCACACACGGACCGTACATGCCGTAACATTTCGCCCGGCCGGGTCGGCCTGTGTTTCCATGGTTGATCATTTGCACCGCGGTGCGCGCGGTGTCTGTGGATTCGAGGAGTCGCAGTTCTTTGATTCTGCTACATTTTGTTTGGTGCTTCACAGTGATAGTGATATTTGAGATGACACAACAGGGCATAACAATTTCACTAGGATAACCCCAGGGTCATTTCCTACCTAGTTTTGACTTCGCCATTTCCGTTCCAGGGAATTCCATTCCCGTTATGTATTAAATTAATGCAGTACTGTCGAACGTGTATAAACTATGGTGCGCGGAGTGATTTTGAAAAACCCGCCGGACCTATGCATCACACTGGCAAAACCCGACTCCCAGCTGTTAACGTCATATTTTTGGCTGTTTTGTCTGCTGCCCCCAACGAAGACTTTCAGACAAATGACAAATAGAAGCCAAGGCGGGACATGAAAAATCATCCCTCAAAAGTCATTTTTTTCATTATGCAGTGGCAAGAACAGTTGCCCTTTTATTTTAATATGTCGTAAGCTACCAACACCTGGAAAATGACACAAATGTATTTTCGCACGCAACATGATCTTTAAACCAAACAAGAAATATCTATAACCGAAAATGTCTATAACCACACCAACACCCAATATTAGACATTATAACAGCAACGATGCAGTAACATGGCATTTATTATTGTTATGATGTGATTATAATGTTACGGCAAAGAACTGTGCATGCACTCAAAGGAAAACAGTGATAGGCGATGGCGATACCCCAGGGCGATACAACAATGGACTTAACTTGATTGCTGTACAGCGTTGTCTTGATTGTGTTCTGAGAGCCTTGGGGGAGTTTGAAATCCTTCTCTCCTGCACTTCACAGAACGAGCTAGGCACCAAGAAATATCCGAAAGGAATGCTGGATACGTAGGCTTTTCGAAATTAGACAAATTGAAGCAGAAACCGGACCCAAAACGTGTAAAATTGACGGGTTTTTTTTGCTCAGTTTTGAAGAGGTATGTTCGAACATAAACAGTGTGACCATACAATGGCGCAAAAACGCTCAGTGGGCAAAGCACGCCGCCAACGCCCAAGCTTGTTTTCCCGTGTTTAAACGAAATGAAACTCAACAAGTTTCGTTGAATTTTTGATAGTAAAAGCAAGGAATTCAAAACCAAAGATGTAAGATTCATAAAATGGGCCAAGTTCGCAACTGGGCATGGTGTAATGTGATTTGGAGCAAGTTCGGTCAAGGATATGGTTAACTATAGGTGTGTTCTCAAAGCTTGGCTTCATCTTTGGCTTTGGCTTCGCATAATTTTAGGTCCCTAGACTTGGCAAGATCTGGGGCACCTTTGTTGCTACATGTTGCTATAAAGTCTTATTTGAATCCAGAGGCAGAGCCTGTTCATTTTATTTACGTATTCAAGGTTTCAGATTGGCAATGGGGCTGGGGAATAGCTGGAGACAAAGCCGAAGCCAGATTTGAGAAATGAGCATAGTTGACAATTGCTGGGCTAACTTCAGCCGAACCCTGGCCTGTGAACCACATCTAGTCGACTATCAGGAACCTACAGGGCGTGGTCGCGCTGGTTACAATAGCAACATCTGTCGCACAAAAGTGTGACAAGACTAGTGAAGCGGGGACCAGTGGAACCATAGTTCGACGAACTATCCTTCGCACTTGGATGTTAATGCGCAGGTGCAAGGACGTCACGAATCGACCAATGGTTAACCATTGTTCCTTTATCAAACTTGCTCCTTCTTGCTTTTGGTGTATTTGAAGCTTAAAGTTTTACGACTATTAACATAGGTACTTTGTCATCATTTAAGCTCAAATACTCAAGGTTTTTACATAAAAGCTTTACCTGGTGATTTACTAGGCAATAACGCTCGCTTTACATATTCGCAAAAAAAAAAATGTATTATAAGTAAACAGTGGTCTCTGATAAGGGAATGAGTCACTATAGTGTCAATTGCAAATGCACCTATGAGTGTCGCGATCGTGCATGGACATACTGCCCACGATAACAAATGTCGATTACGTCATAGCTACGACAGTGATTGACCACTCGGGGCTGGCCTGTTAAATTAACCCATCTATCCTATTTCTGAAAAGTTACATAATGTAGAACAAAAAGCTACGACAATAGCCTTTTCCACCTCGTTCTGTATCAGTCTACGGAATTCTATGTCTGGTGCATGTTTCCCTTCATTTTACGATCTTTCCTGCTTCAAGAGGAATAAAAATTATTAATTCCTACCTCTTGTATCTTTGATTTTTGTTTTCTTTTTGAAGCTCCGTATATACCCCGAGTGGCTTTTAGCCTTGTTCGTGGCGAACGTGCATAAAACAAATCGTATCTTCCTAATGACTGAAGTACCCTTTTTAGAAATAGTGGTTTGTATAGGTCTCGAATTGTTGGCAACACTCTAAAATTAAGATTCCTTAAGATTCAAGTTAGTAGGTCACGTGTTAATTTGGAATAGGTAAGTAAGCTTATTGTGTGTATGACAATGTCGCCCAGGTGTACTATCGTTATTATTTCTCACATATCGCCTACTAACCTATTAAAAGAAATTTATAAGAACCGTTGGCCCAGTGTTGATGTTGGATCCTATCTCCTGCGGCCAGCCTATTTGAAATCCTCCAGGTTCCTCTGCATTCTGGCTAGCGTGTCTCTCTCGTTCCGGAGCTGCTCGTCCATGGCCACTCTTTTCCTGGGCATTGTGTATCCTGGGAATAAACATTTGAGAAATTTACTGAGTACATTACACAGCAGCAGTCATTAGAATATGCAATACTTAAATGTAGCCCAAGACTATGAAGACGTAGAAAGACATGTAGGCCTACATGCAGCCCTGTACCCCAACCCTGGGGAGTGGGAGGGGGGGGGGGTGGGGGAGGGGGGAGGGGGGAGGGGGGAGGGGGGAGGGGGGAGGGGGGAGGGCATCTTTGGTGCAAAAACGTATGCCCTGTGGCTTTTGCACAATATAACTGATAGCCACATCCTCGCAATATAGTTTCATTATACCACCCACCCAACATAAGTAAATCGCCAGAGCAAATTGTGAGTTACGAGCCCTTAGACAGAACCTACCTAGATGAAACTCAATAGAAACTATCACTGTTGGCGCCAACAGAATGACCACATTTATTAGATATCAAAATGAGCAAAATATAGAGCTGCGTACACACGTTTGTATTGCCTAGGGTATGAAAAACTAATCAGTGGGTCACCATTCCTCGTGTGCAAAGAGGATGTTGATTGCTGAGAGAAGTCTGCGATCATTTTGCAGTTTTACGTAGATTGCGTATTGTAAAATAAAACAGCCAATTATTTCTGCCATGAAATTACAAAACAAATGACTTTTGGGAGCTATTTTTATCAAGTCCCCTCTAGCCCCGCTGGTGGCATTTGTCTAAAAGTCGTCGATGTGGGCAAACAAATCTGACGTCATAACAAGAACTCCTTTTTGTGCCTCGTGCAGATTTCTCTCAGCAATCAACATCCTCTTTAATGGTCGTATGCGTGTAGTGTCCTAATACCGTTTGTAATATTGATCACCTTACGATTGACGTCACCAGCCCATATTGGACCGCCTAGTGTATGTAGTACTGGTAATGAATCGCTTATTTTCAAATAGAACAGCCAAGCGTGTCGCGTGATTTAACATGCCGCATACTTTACATGTTTTATGATCCCTCCAAAAGGATACATATGTGATAGCATTGTATGCATCTCGGGCTATCTGGTCAAGTGGGTTAAAAAATGCCCGACCACCTGCCAATCAATCATTCAGAAAATTGCTAGACGCAACTTTGTTCCTTTTGATTGTCAGGAACAATTCTGCATGAACTAATGTTATTTTATGTTGTGAATCAGAACTAGCTCTTTCCCAGTTTGACGCGCGGTCAGGGGTTGCCCTTTTTGGCGAGGAGCCTTCGAGGGAGGAAATAGTTCGTTCCTACCTGGGGCCGTTTGCGTCCTATCCACAGCCGCGAGTCTGTCTAAGATTTCTTGCCTCGACAGCCTCTCCCCTTGCGCTTGAAAGGCGGGTAGGCACAGGAGGAGAGCGATCGTTCCCAGGGAAACGAAGAGGAGGGTGCGCTGTAAGTCGTTCATAGTGGCCACACGTACAGACGCTGTTCCTATGTAGGAGACAATACAACATGCATTCAGATATCAGTTATCTACTACGGGAAGGTGAGTTTGTCTCACCTACGGTGGAAGTTACACCGCGCCGTGGTCTATAGGTCTGGAAATTGAGCTAATTACTTTGGTATCTAATGAAGATTTATCCTCTATTTAGATCTGGACCCAGGAAAACCGTAAGGGTAGTAGGGCTGGCAATCTAAAAATGTGTGTCCAACCCCACCACCTCTGTAGCCCTTTACCTAGAGTGGCAATCTGAGCCATATGATGCACGATATGGATATATTCAGGAAAGAGGGAGAGAAGAAAATAAATGCACATGTAGACTTACCTATAAGAAGGCTCTTGTGGTGAATGCAAAAACTATGTTGGAAACAAGGCGCAGGAACAGCAACTTCCTTTTCCGGGAGTTGATATTCGGCCAAATCTTCCTCAGCTTTGTGCTGAAAAATCGTGAGAAATATCACACGGGGTTGTAAACGGGCCTGTTTGTCCTCCAAGCCAAACTGATGTCGACTTCCCTGTGACTCGTCCCTTTTATAACCCTCCCACTCCGGATCCCTGCCCGTCCGAAGCTACGGGGAGCCTTCGAGAAATGACTTCCGATGAATATGATGACATCGTAATCACCCACGTGTACCTGGCTTGCTTTTTCAAAATGACCGTTCGGGCGCGGATAATGCGTCAACTGCGCAGGTCACGGCGGCAGGCGAACATCATGACAGTCAAGAGATGGATGGGTAAAAAGGAAAAAAAGCGAAGGCGGTTCTTGAATGAAGGATGACGCGTGCGCGCGTGCTCTGTGTGCTCTGTGTGAGACCTACCTCTTGTTTCCGTGCACATCCTCTCTCTCACACAATGCGCGCACGTCCCATGTGAAACGTAAAACCGTAAACCGCAGTGGCATAAGTGCTCGTTATGCCGTTCTGGAAAAAGTACCTGTTGAAATGACATGTTAACGGTTTAGATCGCAGGCTGTGCCGTCAGAGGCTTTCTCTTACCAGAAGATAGGCTCATTCGTCTCGACAGTGAATAGCCAATCTCGCTCATCGTGTAGCCTATTGTGGTTTTTTCTACTGACGCTTCCGATAGCTGATATGACCCTTTAAATCGTTTGTACTCTGTGTCGATAATTTTCTATCGGTTGTTCCCACTGGATGGATGTTTTCTGTTTACCGTGAACCCTTCCCACACGTCTGTTGTAGGTTCCCCACCATTTTTTAGATTCTTACAATTAAAAGGTAGCATTTATACAAACAGGAAATGTGTCATGGATGTTCTTGAATCAGTGACGAATGCATAGTAAACAAAAATTTGATTTGTTTTGTTTTGTTTGCGTTTTAATAATTTATACAGATTTTGGAAACAAAAAGATTGGGCCTGTACCCACCCCACCAAAATACCCCTTCCTTCTGTTAATAGGTTTTGCGTTTTCTGAATAATAAAACCAGACATTAACATATCTACGCACAGACAAACCGGAATATCATCACTTTTGTTCTGATAAAGATAAACAAACTAAAACGTATTCTTCCGACTCTCCTCACGATTTACACCGTGAAATGTTATGATGTTTAATTATTTGGGGGGAGTATATCAACATTTCTTCCAAAAGTGGTTGACCACTTTTCCCATACCTGTTAAATTTATTGATGCAGTTTTGTTTTGTCTCGTCATTGGTCTATATCATGTGATAGGTATTTATGAAATCCCTGAAATCATATTCCGTAATCCTTTAGAACAATCCTTTAGAACAAAGAGGCAGGCAGGCAGGCAGGCAGGCAGGCAGGCAGGCAGGCAGGCAGGCAGGCAGGCAGGCAGGCAGGCAGGCAGGCAGGCAGGCAGGCAGGCAGGCAGGCAGGCAGGCAGGCAGGCAGGCAGGCAGGCAGGCAGGCAGGCAGGCAGGCAGGCAGGCAGGCAGGCAGGCAGGCAGGCAGGCAGGCAGGCAGGCAGGCAGGCAGGCAGGCAGGCAGGCAGGCAGGCAATACAAATATTCACGTGAATATTTGCGACTGGAGTGCGGGACGTGAAATTTTTGACGTGAATATTCACGATTTGGGGCAAGTCGTGAAATTGTTGACGTGAATAATGACGTGAATATTCACGATTTGGAGCAAGTCGTGAAATTTTTGACGTGAGTATTGACGTGAATATTCACGATTTCCGATGTCCCTTCAGGGCCACCATACTATCCCTATGGAATTCCTTGTCTGGTGTATGTTTCACGATCGTCTGTGCTTCGGGAGAAATCTCAATTCCTACATTTTGGTTCTCTGAGTCTTATTTTTCCTTTTTGTAGCCCCATATTCAGAGTAAGAACATCCTGGAATTGTTTCACTCGGGACGACGACAGGATAAATTTCGACAGGAACACTGCAATATCGCCTTATATAATATCAGTGCATGACAACATCTTACAAGTATAAAATGTCGTTTTCTGAGCAATCTATCACGGGATGACGACATCCTGTGTGTACGTTGTCGACAAATAATGTTCAGTCCCAAGTCGGCTATTGCAAAAAGAGGGTAGGCATCGATATGTCGTCATCCCATTGTTGGACCTACACCCTAAATTCAGGATGTTGTGATCCTCTGGTCAGTTATCTAAGGACATTGGTATTTTCTTGGGAAATGTTCCACCGGCTTGTCCAGCTTGGTTCTTTCCAGTTGAGCTTGAAACTCGGCTTTCTGCCTGTTCCCACCAATATACCCTTGCTGTACCTAGATGTAGAACGAAAATCTATGGCCATATTGTTTTTTCCCTCGTTCTGTATCTCTATGGAACTCTTTGCCTGGTGCATGTTTCTTCATCTTATGATCTCTCCTGCTTCAAGAGGAATATTAATTCCTACCTATGGCATCTTTGATACTTTTTCCTCTCTGTAGCTCCATACCTTGAGTGGCTCTTAGCCTTGTTTGGGGCGAATTTAAACAAAAAACCAAAAACGTCTTACCCGTGGGATATCGTCATCCTGAGATTAAATATCTGAGGATATCATTAGCAAACATTCGCAATGTGGTCTTGTCCTGTGTCCAGATTGGAGTCAATCTGATCAATGACAGTGTCAAATTTGGAGAGTAGAATGAAATTTAAAACATTTTAAAAATTCACAGAAAATCAGTTGATGATGTCATCATGACGTCACTTTGGATTTTGCATGCTAGTGACAATATCTACCAACCCACCAATTTTCATGACGTTAAGTCAACATGACGTCACATAAGTTTTCATCTATAAAATACATGCCGGCTTAATTGCATGCCTCAATTGAACACAATCACACGTACGGTTTTCTATATATAGGACCTTCAAAATGCACTTTTTTTATGAGGTCATCGTGACGTCACATATTTTGCCCGACTTTGTGCACAGAATACGCCATACTAAAGCTATTGCAAAAGGAATTTAGAATATAGCATTTTTCGTTGTGTAGTTAATTTGAGAAGAAATATTAAATAAATTTTAAAAATCTAAATCAGACAATGACGTCATCATGACGTTACCTCAGTTTTCATCTTCAATACATTCTTGTATGCATACAAGTTTTAAACCTGCGGACTTTTTGTTCGATATTGGACCTTCACAAATGCCCCTATAATGTAATATCATAATATCATTATTCCAAACACATCTACGCTATGATGTGCTGTTTCTTTGGGATAATATTGATAAAGATACGACTTTAAAAAGCGTCAAAAGTCCTGGGCAGAAAAAGTGTGTATGAAAGTGTGCGGTTCTACAGATATAGGACCTTAAAATATCGACCTTTAAAATGTTTTGTCAAAAGTGCAGGCCGAAAAAAATGTAGTCACTATGAGAGTTGGGCATAGGCCTTAAAAATGCACCTTTAATGTGACGTCACATATAAATGACGTTATCGGTATGCTACCTAATTTTTCATCTATAAAACATCCCGGTCTCGGCATTAACCAAATAATATAATTTCCAAAGTGAACAAAGAAACTGGCAGGAGCGGGATTCGAACCTGCGACTTCCGGAATACCGTACCGGTGCTCTTCCAACTGAGTTATCTTGCCCTATGTTGGTGGTCTCCCAAATTGTCAGTATCTTTGTTCGGGTGGGCGCTAGTCAAAAGTCATTGTTTGACCAAATAATATAGTAATTGCCTCAAAAAGCTAATGCTCTAAGCTTGTAAAAAATCCTGATATATATGATTCAGATCCAAAGTTTCACAATAGGCACAAATAAACACAAAAGTATGCTTTCCTTCTCCAAATATCTTAAATGAGTGAATGATGCTGGGTTAATATTTTATTTTGCTTACTGAATTGATTCGATTTCGTTATTGGTTATGACCATCATATTTACTTTTATGAAAGTCTGACATTTATCACAATATTTATCATCTGGGCTTTAGACACCATTTGAGAGAAAAAAAGATTGTGCCAATTTGCTGTAAATTAAAATAAAAGGTGTACACATGTTTGAGCTGTAGAACTTTGACATGCAAATGACAAACAAAAATCCTGCCCAAATTGTCCAAAAATCAAAACAGGGTGTCTTTTAGACACCCACGCAGCACTGTGACTAAAGCTATGTTTATCATACTATTTTCGTACAGGTTTTGAATGCCAGTCTTGCACTGCAAAATTTAAAAACAAAGGAAAAAGTATAGGTGAAGTCAATTTCTAACGTGCCACGGTTTACATATGTGTTGATGGCAAATCCATGTATTATTTCATTTGTTCAAAGTTCAGCTTGTTTGCCTTACTTGATCTGGGAATACTGGAAAGTGATCATTTCAGAGCCTTATCTTACGAAAACATCGGTTTACTGCAGGCTCTCTCTATTGCAAGTTTCCATGTAGCTGTCACTAGTCCTTGCACATGGGCCTGGTCGATGCAGTATGATGCCAGAGAACTTCAGCTCAATTCGGCTTGCTCCACTGCCATCTTCCCTGACAAATGTAAAGGCTGTCATCAAATCTGAAATAAAGAACAGTAAAAATTGTTTAGCACTGTACTCGTCCATGGCCCTTGTTTATTTTTATTTTGATATTTAATTTATTTGTGTATCGTTTTATTTTGTAGTTTTTTTTTTGGTGGGTGGGGGGGGGGGGGGGGGGTGTAAGTTGGTTGGGTATATAGTTTGTAGAGATAGGCCGTACATGTAGACTGGGCTGTGATATATTAACTTTTCTGAGACAAATAGAGGCATAACTCCCTCGCCAGCAACAACTTTGTACAGCTTAGTCTTGAAAATTTCTATCCAACATGTGAAAGCATTACACAAATATTGCAGTATGTATAACTGAAATCTTTCTGGAAAGATTTTACTTTAATACCCAACTTTAAAAATGGTCTGGAACAGCAAAATCTTGCAAAATAGCCATCCATTTGTGTAAAACTTGGCACAACCTTTAATTTTGAGACTAATTGGGAATTGTTTGTGCAATACAAGGGAAGAAGGCTAATTTTGTGTGTTCTGTGTTAGATGTTCTTGGCACAGTATGGTCACTCAAAGTGGCACATACGTGTTGATTTCTGCCTCATTTTTAAAAACTAATTTTGCTGACATGAATCTTGAAATAACAGGTTGTATGTTTAGACACTTTTATCAAGGAGGGTTTGTTATTTTCCAAGATTTGGCTACTCCTGACTGATTTTAATGGGGATATTGTAGTAAATTATTTCCAAGTTTCTGTTTCAAACATCAAACTCTTTACGTACAATGTGTATTGTACACGCACAAAGAAATAAAATATGCTGACAACGTGTGAGTTCAAATGATGCGACGTTATATGCACAGTGCGAAAACCTTTTGAGATTGTGTGGTCTTATAACTGAAATATTCCTTTTTGGCTGTTTCGGAAGTTTTCCGAAACAGCCCTTGATTTTTTTATTTTTATATTTTGGTATGTTTCAAAGATATGCCCTAAAAGACGAAAATTGTGTGACGTCATGATGACCTCATCAAATTTTTTTTTTTTTTTAACGCATGTAAGGGTCAATCCGATTACAAAAATGTATACATTTAATTTTTCTGTACCTAATTCCAAAATTTCATGATCGTGGCTCACTCAAGTAAGAAATAACAGCCATTTCAAAATTTAGACCAAATTCAATATAATACAAAGGAATTCTGGGAAGGGCTGATAACCATGGCTTAAATGTGGCATACTAATCTTTTTCAAGTCGCTAATCAAAGGTAGCTGTGGACGGTGGTATCCGAAACCGTGCAAAACGTTTCGCTAACTTCCTAATCGTGTAGAATAAGCTGTAGTATGCCAAATTTCTACATACGTCCGGAACAATAACGATCTATCCGTGACCGTGCTTTTCTACGAGCAGATTGCGGAAGTCCATTACAAAACTGTTCTCTTGAATTTCGCGCTGCTTCCTCGAAATAGACCATTTTTCTATGGCTTGTATTATGTTCCCGAGAAAAAGAACATTTTACCATGAGGTTTCAGCAGAGTCAAGCTCAGAAAACCATGGACAGCAACATGTTCAAGTAAGCATGTCGAAAATGGGAGAGATTTTATTTTGATGCCAACATCAGCATGGGTCAAAAACAGCGAAATCTTGGAAAATAAACAAACCTGCTTGTCTAAATATGTAGCATAAAATTATTTCAAGATGTATCTCTTAAATATTTGTTGAAAATGAGACAGAAATTTAAATTTACATGTACATGTATGTATGTGAACACGGTTAGTAGTGAAAATTCTCCATGTAAATTGTAATTACACAATTCCGAGAAGAAATTTTACTTTAATACCCCTACAAGCATGGGTCAGAAACAGCGAAATCTTGGAAAATAACCAACCCTGTTTGTGTAAATATGTGGCACAACTTATTTCAAGATATATTTCCTAAGTATTTGTGCAAAATGAGACAGAAATTTACATGTACATTAATTTGTGACCATACACTGCCAAGAATAATTATGTATAGTGAACAGAAACTGTTTCCCTCTATTTAGCAGTGAAAATTCCCACACAAAAGCCTCCAATTAGAAGTTGTGCCATATGATGACACGGTTCTGAAGAGAGATTTTACTTTCATACCCCCACCAACTAATAAACTGAAGAGTTTGATGTCTAAAATACAAACATTGTCACAGATAATACTGCAATATTTTGGCAGTGCTTTGCCATGTTGGACATGCATTTTCAACACAACTTAAAAAGTTGTTTTTGGGGAGTGAGATATGCCCCTAATTGTCTCAGAGAAGTTAATTATTATAGACAGCCCAGTCTGCAAGTAGGGCCTGGGGGGCCTGCATGTATCTGTACAAATTATAAACCCAACCAGCTCATCCTGAATCCCAAATACAAACCCAAAACACAACACATGAATAAAATATAGAAGTACACAGGGGACATGGACGTTAACAATATTAAAACAATTTTATTGTTATTTCTGATTTGATGACAAGTACATTTGTCAGTGAAGATGGCAGTGGATCAAACACAATTGAGCTACAGTGTTCTGGCATACTACATCATACAGGCCCATGTGCAAGAATTAGAAACAGCTACACGGAGGTTTGCAAACAAAACAGCCTTCCTGCCTTCCTAAGATAAGGCTCTGAAATTATTACTTTCCACCATTACAAGATTTGGATATGTTTCTGTATCTGGACAAGTTGAACTTTGAACAAATGACAGGGACTGCATGTCAGGGTTGTTTGATTTAAATTACTTGATTTTATCATTGATTTAAATCAGTGGAAATTTTTTTTTACAAAATCAATAATAAACATCACATTTTGATTTTGTTTTTTCTGTTATTTTTAAATGTCTGTTATTCAAACCTGACTTTCATTAACTTTAAATCGCTTACATCACTCTAAGGGGATAGACAACTTTCCTGAAACAGTGTACTGCATGTACATTTATCTTCTGACAATGCATATGATTCTGAAGCAATGTACTACATGTACCTACATGTATATGATACGACATTCATCTCTTACATGTACATACATGTACATGTAGGTTTAACTCAATACATGTAAGCTCAATGTATAAATGTGAGCACATAAACATGATGATATAATTGAAAACAAGATCAGAGATGGTAGCTGATTATTAAACCTAATCCATGTAAATAATGTCTTGGCCATAAAAGTCCTTAATTCTCAGTCACGTCAGTAGATGATTTTTCACACATCCTACGAGATTATTAAGGTAATGGTTTAGATAATCTGTTAAATAATCTGTTTAGATTATAAGAAAATAAACTTTATAAGAAAACAAAGCATACTGTACATACCAACATGTTGATATTTAATGGTGGCCACATAAGTTAAATAGTTTTATTCCACCATGATTGTGTGTATGGGGGGGGGGGGGGGGGGGGGGGTCCTGTTATCAACTTTAATGAGAAATGTGCAGTATGGTGATGATGCTGTAACTTATAATACCACGGAGATTTTAAGACAAACTATGTATTCTAGAAAAGATTATGATGAATATAAGGGTATTGAGAAATACTGATTTCATAAACAATTGTGTACATTGTGGTTATACTTGCAGGGTTCCCATAGTCATGGAAAATCCTGTAAAAAAAGTTGTCCTGGAAAGTCATGGACAATTACGAAGAATAAAAAGTCAAAGTAGTAGTCAATGTTTATCAAAATTATGTGTTACATGCACCACCTAATTGTATATTATCAGTTACTAGTGGTTGTTGTCACTATTTTCGTAATGTACATAGCTACTTTCTAGCACTAACATTAGGCAGATTCATGAAAATTTGAAGTCTATGCAAACTTTCATCAAGATTGAAGTCTGTTTACTGGCAAAAGTGACACTGAGAATGGAACATGTGCATTGTCTATGGCATTTGGGATAGAAGAAGAAAGGAAAAAACAAAGAACAAAAACAAAGGCTTTTCCGAAAAATTTCCGAAAAGCCAAAAAGAAAAAAAATATCTTAACGAAAACAAGAGCTGTTTCGGCTGAAATGCCGAAACAGCTAAAAAAAGAAGAAAAAAATCTTAACCAAAACAATACGTGTTTCGGCTGAATTGCCGAAACAGCTAATAATTGAAAAAATGGTAAATTAATACCAATTTGTTTTTGCGTGGTGAATAAATTCGGCGCCAAGGTTGAATCTTAATGAGCCATATGGACTCGGTACGAATCTTTATAAAGAATTGCATTAATAAACGTTAATTAATTGATTAATTAATATACGTTAGGACGGCCTGACGTTTCGATCCTGTCATGGTCTTTCTCCTGTCAGGAGCGGGCTTTGGTTGGTTCGCTCAGGATGGGGGGGGGGGGGGGGGGGGGGTGGCACATGTGCCTCTGCCGATTCTCCTGAAATCTAGCAGAGACATGTGTTGGCCGGTAATGTTTAAAATGGCTTCATTTGATTGCACTGCAATGAACACAAGAGGGCATTTTACCCACTTTTTGCATTTTTTGTCAAAAGATCATTTAAAAGTAGACTATGGTAATGTACCGGTACATGACTTTCCCTTGAAAATGAGAAGTTTGAATATAAATGACGACAATAATTTCGGGTACACCAGTTTGGTTCGAAAAGTCGGACTGTTGGAATTCACAGTGGTGCCCTTGGCGCTTTGGTTGCGTACAGGCTGCTACGTGCGGCGCCAGTCTGAATGTCCGGATGTCAGTGTTTCCGTTTTTCCTCATTTCTCTGTCAATAAAGGTTTTCCCGGCCAATTTGCGAATTTGTCTGATGATGCACTTTCGTTATTGGTCATTCAAATTCGCGTGGTTTTTACACATCTGATCAAATTGAGGTATCTTTTTCACTGTTTGGGCATTCGATTTCAATTTTTAATCACCCAATATTTTGTTCTAATCTTCGTTTTCGTTTCGGGGCATTCTATTTCGTTTTGGTGCATTCAATACTTCATTTGTTGCATTCTAACATTGAGTTTTGCAACCTCCTTTGACGGTTGAAGCATCCAAATTAGCGAACGTCAGATTTTTAAAATTGGTATATTTTCCTATTGTCCTCTGAGGTTTTTGTACAAATTGTGTACAATTTATAATGGAAAATGTTGTAACATATATTATGTAACATCTGAACTGATATGAGGGATGGATGGATGATGTAACGAACTAATGAAATGAAAAGGGCTAATGAATTTTCTTTTTCACTGTTGATCTTTGTTTGTTTTAAAGTTTGATCAAAAAGAAAAATTAGGGGCATTTATGTATTTACGTGTCTCGACAACAAAACAAACTTGCGTGAGTACTATTTTTTGTGTGGGTTTAGGAGTCCATTTATTATATATCTTATTATAATCATACAATTTAATATTTTGACTTAATGTATTAAATAAACTATGCTCAAGTCGATACTCAGTTTCTTTAAATTTAAGTGTCACAAGGCCGCTTACAATTTTCTTGCGGCTGACTCGTAAGAGCCGTCGACCTGGCATAGTTAAAATTGAACAGCTTTATAATTTCTTCATAAATATTCCCGTTACTAAACTCAACCAACTTGACTTTTGGCTTAATAAATTCTGACAATTACTTCTAGCTTCAACAGTTTAAATCTAAGGTGAACTTCACCCTTCTACAATTAAGCAACTTTAAAGGAATAATTCGGTACTTGTGGCAGCCTTGTGCCATATAGTTATTTTCATCTTACATCTCTTTATCCAAGGTATCCTACGAGAACAATTAATGAATTACACGTCATATATAAATCGTAATCACCTTGATAACAAATACAAAGAATCAATGCAATTTATACCATTATATACCAAAACAGAAGTATACCCTTACATTTGCCGAGTACGGGATGGGCGAAAACCCCGCGAAAAACCTTCGTGGGGAAAAACACGGGGAAATTCCCATCCGGCTCCAAACTTTTTGGCAACCAAGTTAACCAACTCCGTACGTCAGCTTAAATACGAATCAATTGAATAAACTGTATGGAAACGTCACGAAGCGACGATAACCATGCAGACGAAATTATGGTGGTGGGGAAGGGAGGTGGAAGCTGAGTAATAGTTAGAGTGTCACTGACGACAGCCAAGAAAGAAATGTGGCCTACCATGGTAGGCTACTTCGCCAGCTAGATTTCTTGAACGATTACATAACTGTTCTTTATTGTTATTGCCAAGGACTGAAAACCCACACAAAGAGGCAATGCATTCAGCTATGTGGGTTACCTAACCCACAGCGCGAGGACACTAATCATGCACAACTATAGTGTTAGTCAAATTTGCACCTGGCGGACCTTACGCCCTGTGAACCATTCCCTATTCACTGCATGCTCCAATCGCAATATCGACACGCTTTTCATAAACCAGATTAAATGTTTTAATCTTTATTTGTATGTTGACATGTTTATGAATCCTTTAACTTTGTTATACTGTTCTTTTTCGTTCTGATTCACCCATCGATCTCTTCATGTGCAAGACATCGGGGCATGTATGTTTGGCAATGGTTGTACCATTGGGAACACTTCTCTTGGGTAATTTGTTTTCTTGTGCCGATTCCATCAGACGATCACACCTCCCCCGTAGGCTCGCCATCTTATCTGTCTGAAGACTTAGTTAAGAAAGAGAGGTGTGCACCTACGGATTGAAGACGTCAGATAACTCAGACTTTTATAGGAATACGGACATGCAGGAATGTGGACATGCAGGAAAAGATGCTTGAAAAAAGGTGAAATATGTTTGCCCATTCATGAAAATGAATGCCGATCAACACCTTACTGTTGGTGCTGACGAAATTGAATGAACAATACGATACTTTTAATTTGAATGCATCTTTTACAGGCACGAGTGAAGCTAAAAGATGATAGAATGCTCAAATGGTGAAATTGAATGATTGGTTTTGATTGTCGAATGACGATTTGCGTGATCATTCAATTCCAGTCTAAATTGAATGAGCCAGGCGTTAAAATGAACGAAAACATGGTGAAATTGGCCGAAAAATCCTATACTATGCAGTTTGGTAGAATGTTTACACAAATGGGTTACACAAACCAAAGGGATAAATTTTGGGGGATTTTGGGATCATAAGGTGATCAAAAAGGACACGGCATTGCTTAGCTGTCTTTTTGTAGAATGATGTGAAATACAAGAAATTGCCATCAAAGTCAAAGGTCCTGCGCACTTTTTCCGATTTCTAAATGTATTTAGTTGCATTCATCATTTGCACTTTTTAGATCTCTAGAGGCACTTTATCCATGGACAGATTTGTGGTTAAATCTCCAAAGCTGAATTTTGATAAACCACTTGATTACAATAAATCGATGTACTTTTTAAGTTGAATAATTCAATAGGCATGTAGATGTATTATTGGTAACGTACTGGTGAGGAAAAAAGAGGGTATAACAAAGTGTGCTTAGTCAATGGGGATGGGATAGTGTGTAGGAACAATAGAAAGTCCTGACCAGGATGGTGGGGAGAGGAGAGTACAACTGTAGAGTCTTTGATAAACAGGCTCAGTTTACGAACTTTACACCAGCATTAACTTTAAGGCTTGTAACAAACAACACACGTTGTATAATTCAGATGTTTTTTTTTTTTTTTTTAGCTGCTTCGGCATTTCAGCCGAAACAGCTCTTGTTTTCGTTTAAGATTTTTTTTTTTTTCGGCTTTTCCGAAATTTTTCAGGAAAGCCTTTGTTTTTGTTCTGATTATTGGCTTTCCGAAACTTTTCGGAAAAGCCTTTGTTTTCGTACGGATTTGTTTCCCCCTCTTTATAACTGTTTCGGCACTCTAGCCAAAACAGCTCTTGTTTTCGTTAAGATAATTTTTTCGGCTTTTCCGAAACTTTTCGGAAAAGCCGAAAAGAAAAAAGAAATCTGAACGAAAACAAGAGCTGTTTCGGCTAAAATGCCGAAGCAGCTAAAAATAAAATAAAAAAAATCTGAACGAAAACAATACCTGTTTCGGCTGAATTGCCGAAACAGCTAATAATTGAAAAAAATTGTAAATTAATACCAATTTGTTTTTGCGTGGTGAATAAATTCGGCGCCAAGGTTGAATCTTAATGAGCCATATGGACTCGGTACGAATCGTTATAAAGAATTGCATTAATAAACGTTAATTAATTGATTAATTAATAAACGTTAGGACGGCCTGACGTTTCGATCCTGTCATGGTCTTTCTCCAAGCCGTTTTACCTGTCAGGAGCGGGCTTTGGTTGGTTCGCTCAGGATGGGGGGGGGGGGGGGCGGCACATGTGCCTCTGCCGATTCTCCTGAAATCTAGCAGAGACATGTGTTGGCCGGTAATGTTTAACATGGCTTCATTTGATTGCACTGCAATGAACACAAGAGGGCATTTTACCCACTTTTTGCATTTTTTGTCAAAAGATCATTTAAAAGTAGACTATGGTAATGTACCGGTACATGACTTTCCCTTGAAAATGAGAAGTTTGAATATAAATGACGACAATAATTTCGGGGACACCAGTTTGGTTCGAAAAGTCGGACTGTTGGAATTCACAGTGGTGGCCTTGGCGCTTTGGTTGCGTACAGGCTGCTACGTGCGGCGCCAGTCTGAATGTCCGGATGTCAGTGTTTCCGTGTTTCCTCATTTCTCTGTCAATAAAGGTTTTCCCGGCCAATTTGCGAATTTTTCTGATGATGCACTTTCGTTATTGGTCATTCAAATTCGCGTGGTTTTTACACATCTGATCAAATTAAGGTTTCTTTTTCACTGTTTGGGCATTCGATTTCAATTTTTAATCACCCAATATTTTGTTCTAATCTTCGTTTTCGTTTCGGGGCATTCTATTTCGTTTTGGTGCATTCAATACTTCATTTGTTGCATTCTAACATTGAGTTTTGCAACCTCCTTTGACGGTTGAAGCATCCAAATTAGCGAACGTCAGATTTTTAAAATTGGTATATTTTCCTATTGTCCTCTGAGGTTTTTGTACAAATTGTGTACAATTTATAATGGAAAATGTTGTAACATATATTATGTAACATCTGAACTGATATGAGGGATGGATGGATGATGTAACGAACTAATGAAATGAAAAGGGCTAATGAATTTTCTTTTTCACTGTTGATCTTTGTTTGTTTTAAAGTTTGATCAAAAAGAAAAATTAGGGGCATTTATGTATTTACGTGTCTCGACAACAAAACAAACTTGCGTGAGTACTATTTTTTGTGTGGGTTTAGGAGTCCATTTATTATATATCTTATTATAATCATACAATTTAATATTTTGACTTAATGTATTAAATAAACTATGCTCAAGTCGATACTCAGTTTCTTTAAATTTAAGTGTCACAAGGCCGCTTACAATTTTCTTGCGGCTGACTCGTAAGAGCCGTCGACCTGGCATAGTTAAAATTGAACAGCTTTATAATTTCTTCATAAAAATTCCCGTTACTAAACTCAACCAACTTGACTTTTGGCTTAATAAATTCTGACAATTACTTCTAGCTTCAACAGTTTAAATCTAAGGTGAACTTCACCCTTCTACAATTAAGCAACTTTAAAGGAATAATTCGGTACTTGTGGCAGCCTTGTGCCATATAGTTATTTTCATCTTACATCTCTTTATCCAAGGTATCCTACGAGAACAATTAATGAATTACACGTCATATATAAATCGTAATCACCTTGATAACAAATACAAAGAATCAATGCAATTTATACCATTATATACCAAAACAGAAGTATACCCTTACATTTGCCGAGTACGGGATGGGCGAAAACCCCGCGAAAAACCTTCGTGGGGAAAAACACGGGGAAATTCCCATCCGGCTCCAAACTTTTTGGCAACCAAGTTAACCAACTCCGTACGTCAGCTTAAATACGAATCAATTGAATAAACTGTATGGAAACGTCACGAAGCGACGATAACCATGCAGACGAAATTATGGTGGTGGGGAAGGGAGGTGGAAGCTGAGTAATAGTTAGAGTGTCACTGACGACAGCCAAGAAAGAAATGTGGCCTACCATGGTAGGCTACTTCGCCAGCTAGATTTCTTGAACGATTACATAACTGTTCTTTATTGTTATTGCCAAGGACTGAAAACCCACACAAAGAGGCAATGCATTCAGCTATGTGGGTTACCTAACCCACAGCGCGAGGACACTAATCATGCACAACTATAGTGTTAGTCAAATTTGCACCTGGCGGACCTTACGCCCTGTGAACCATTCCCTATTCACTGCATGCTCCAATCGCAATATCGACACGCTTTTCATAAACCAGATTAAATGTTTTAATCTTTATTTGTATGTTGACATGTTTATGAATCCTTTAACTTTGTTATACTGTTCTTTTTCGTTCTGATTCACCCATCGATCTCTTCATGTGCAAGACATCGGGGCATGTATGTTTGGCAATGGTTGTACCATTGGGAACACTTCTCTTGGGTAATTTGTTTTCTTGTGCCGATTTCATCAGACGATCACACCTCCCCCGTAGGCTCGCCATCTTATCTGTCTGAAGACTTAGTTAAGAAAGAGAGGTGTGCACCTACGGATTGAAGACGTCAGATAACTCAGACTTTTATAGGAATACGGACATGCAGGAATGTGGACATGCAGGAAAAGATGCTTGAAAAAAGGTGAAATATGTTTGCCCATTCATGAAAATGAATGCCGATCAACACCTTACTGTTGGTGCTGACGAAATTGAATGAACAATACGATACTTTTAATTTGAATGCATCTTTTACAGGCACGAGTGAAGCTAAAAGATGATAGAATGCTCAAATGGTGAAATTGAATGATTGGTTTTGATTGTCGAATGACGATTTGCGTGATCATTCAATTCCAGTCTAAATTGAATGAGCCAGGCGTTAAAATGAACGAAAACATGGTGAAATTGGCCGAAAAATCCTATACTATGCAGTTTGGTAGAATGTTTACACAAATGGGTTACACAAACCAAAGGGATAAATTTTGGGGGATTTTGGGATCATAAGGTGATCAAAAAGGACACGGCATTGCTTAGCTGTCTTTTTGTAGAATGATGTGAAATACAAGAAATTGCCATCAAAGTCAAAGGTCCTGCGCACTTTTTCCGATTTCTAAATGTATTTAGTTGCATTCATCATTTGCACTTTTTAGATCTCTAGAGGCACTTTATCCATGGACAGATTTGTGGTTAAATCTCCAAAGCTGAATTTTGATAAACCACTTGATTACAATAAATCGATGTACTTTTTAAGTTGAATAATTCAATAGGCATGTAGATGTATTATTGGTAACGTACTGGTGAGGAAAAAAGAGGGTATAACAAAGTGTGCTTAGTCAATGGGGATGGGATAGTGTGTAGGAACAATAGAAAGTCCTGACCAGGATGGTGGGGAGAGGAGAGTACAACTGTAGAGTCTTTGATAAACAGGCTCAGTTTACGAACTTTACACCAGCATTAACTTTAAGGCTTGTAACAAACAACACACGTTGTATAATTCAGATGTTTTTTTTTTTTTTTTTAGCTGCTTCGGCATTTCAGCCGAAACAGCTCTTGTTTTCGTTTAAGATTTTTTTTTTTTTCGGCTTTTCCGAAATTTTTCAGGAAAGCCTTTGTTTTTGTTCTGATTATTGGCTTTCCGAAACTTTTCGGAAAAGCCTTTGTTTTCGTACGGATTTGTTTCCCCCTCTTTATAACTGTTTCGGCACTCTAGCCAAAACAGCTCTTGTTTTCGTTAAGATAATTTTTTCGGCTTTTCCGAAACTTTTCGGAAAAGCCGAAAAGAAAAAAGAAATCTGAAGCTGTTTCGGCTGAAATGCCGAAGCAGCTAAAAATAAAATAAAAAAAATCTGAACGAAAACAATACCTGTTTCGGCTGAATTGCCGAAACAGCTAATAATTGAAAAAAATTGTAAATTAATACCAATTTGTTTTTGCGTGGTGAATAAATTCGGCGCCAAGGTTGAATCTTAATGAGCCATATGGACTCGGTACGAATCGTTATAAAGAATTGCATTAATAAACGTTAATTAATTGATTAATTAATAAACGTTAGGACGGCCTGACGTTTCGATCCTGTCATGGTCTTTCTCCAAGCCGTTTTACCTGTCAGGAGCGGGCTTTGGTTGGTTCGCTCAGGATGGGGGGGGGGGGGGGGGGGGGGGGGGGGCGGCACATGTGCCTCTGCCGATTCTCCTGAAATCTAGCAGAGACATGTGTTGGCCGGTAATGTTTAACATGGCTTCATTTGATTGCACTGCAATGAACACAAGAGGGCATTTTACCCACTTTTTGCATTTTTTGTCAAAAGATCATTTAAAAGTAGACTATGGTAATGTACCGGTACATGACTTTCCCTTGAAAATGAGAAGTTTGAATATAAATGACGACAATAATTTCGGGGACACCAGTTTGGTTCGAAAAGTCGGACTGTTGGAATTCACAGTGGTGGCCTTGGCGCTTTGGTTGCGTACAGGCTGCTACGTGCGGCGCCAGTCTGAATGTCCGGATGTCAGTGTTCCCGTGTTTCCTCATTTCTCTGTCAATAAAGGTTTTCCCGGCCAATTTGCGAATTTTTCTGATGATGCACTTTCGTTATTGGTCATTCAAATTCGCGTGGTTTTTACACATCTGATCAAATTAAGGTTTCTTTTTCACTGTTTGGGCATTCGATTTCAATTTGTAATCACCTAAGAATCTTCGATTTCGTTTAGGGGCATTCTATTTCGTTTTGGTGCATTCAATACTTCATTTGTTGCATTCTAACATTGAGTTTTGCAACCTCCTTTGACGGTTGAAGCATTCAAATTAGCGAACGTCAGAGTTTCTTAAATTGATATATTTTCCTATTGTCCTCTGAGGTTTTTGTACAAATTGTGTACAATTTATAATGGAACATTTTGTAACATATATTATGTAACATCTGAACTGATATGAGGGATGGATGGATGATGTAACGAACTAATGAAATGAAAAGGGCTAATGAATTTTCTTTTTCACTGTTGATCTTTGTTTGTTTTAAAGTTTGATCAAAATCAAAATTAGGGGCATTTGTATGTTGACATGTTTATGAATCCTTTAACTTTGTTATACTGTTCTTTTTCGTTCTGATTCACCTATCGATCTCTTCATGTGCAAGACATCGGGGCATGTATGTTTGGCAATGGTTGTACCATCGGGAACACTTCTCTTGGGTAATTTGTTTTCTTGTGCCGATTCCATCAGACGATCACACCTCCCCCGTAGGCTCGCCATCTTATCTGTCTGAAGACTTAGTTAAGAAAGAGAAGTGTGCACCTACGGATTGAAGACGTCAGATAACTCAGACTTGTATGGGAATACTGACATGCAGGAATGTGGACATGCAGGAAAAGATGCTTGAAAAAAGGTGAAATATGTTTGCCCATTCATGAAAATGAATGCCCGATCAACACCTTACTGTTGGTGCTGACGAAATTGAATGAACAATACGGTACTTTTAATTTGAATGCATCTTTTACAGTCACGAGTGAAGCTAAAAGATGATAGAATGCTCGAATGGTGAATTTGAATGATTATTTTTGATTGTCGAATGACGATTTGCGTGATCATTCAATTCCAGTCTAAATTGAATGAGCCAGGCGTTAAAATGAACGAAAACATGGTGGCCGGAAAATCCTATATTATGCAGTTTGGTAGAATGTTTACACAAATGGTGTTACACAAACCAAAGGGATAAATTTTAGGGGATTTGGGGATCATAAGGTGATCAAAAAGACACGGCATTGCTTAGCTGTCTTTTTGTTGAATAATGTGAAATACAAGAAATTGTCATCAAAGTCAAAGGTCCTGCGCACTTTTTCCGATTTCTAAATTTATTCAGTTGCATTCATCATTTGCACTTTTTAGATCTCTAGATGCACTTTATCCATGGACAGATTTGTGGTTAAATTTCCAAGGCTGAATTTTAATAAACCACTTGATTACAATAAATCGATGTACTTTTTAAGTTGAATAATCCAATAGGCATGTAGATGTATTATGCCAATTGGTAACGTACTGTTGAGGAAAAAAAGGGTATAACAAAGTGTGCTTAGTCAATGTGGATGGGATAGTGTGTAGGAACAATAGAAAGTCCTGACCAGGATGGTGGGGAGAGGAGAGTACAACTGTAGAGTCTTTGATAGACAGGCTCAGTTTACGAACTATTTTGTTCATATCATTATTTATATTTCAAGTGAGTTTCTTTCTGAGATAAAAGTTCAAACCAAAAAATCATAAGATTAAGGGCTAAATTACGCAGGTCAAAAGGGCAAAAGAGCGGACACATTTTAACATATAATAGGAAATTAATTCTAGGAAAAGCACTAATTGACCAACAGACATTTAATCAATAACAAATATAAACAATAACACAAACAACGGATCTGACATACATTAAGACATACCAAACGGAAAAAATACAGCCAATCGAACAAAAATCAACAAGCAACTCACCAAACCCCAAACCCAAATTGATACAATAATAATACAAGCAATTTTACATTAAAAATTAAATACCGAATGGAAGGGGGAAAGTATGCTGCGTGCGCTATGCGCTGGCACATGCGGACTGCGCCATAAGCGGCGGTACGTACGGTATAGACGATTACGAATTTGCGTTTTGGTCTGGGCGTCACATGCATATTATGTACAAATATGCCTCAGAATTTCATTTTGGTGCATTTAAATTGATTTTGTGAGTGGCCATTTGTAATTATAACTTTTACAAAATAATGGAATTTTTTGTGCGGCTGCCCTGGAGAGGTGCGGGGCGGTGGTCAAAAATATAAAACCTCTATTCTCATGGCTTAGGGAAAAACCTTTTAGAGGAATAAAATTAAAACTATTTAGAAGCCTATATTTAGTGGTTTTGGATGAATGATTGAAAACTAAAATGCAAATTCAATAGTTGGTGACTCGGTGCTTCTCTCGATTTTAGGAATCAAAATACACAACTGTTAAAACTTCAGTTGGTCCTTCCAGTCCACCCTCGTCTTCATCATCAGGCAGTGTCACGTTGGTACGATGGAGCATAACTTTGCAACTTGCACATGCCGAGAAAGAGGGCATTTTACCCACTTTTTGCATTTTTTGTCAAAAGATCATTTAGAAGTAGACTATGGTAATGTACCGGTACATGACTTTCCCTTGAAAATGAGAAGTTTGAATATAAATGACGACAATAATTTCGGGGACACCAGTTTGGTTCGAAAAGTCGGACTGTTGGAATTCACAGTGGTGCCCTTGGCGCTTTGGTTGCGTACAGGCTGCTATACGTGCGGCGCCAGTCTGAATGTCCGGATGTCAGTGTTTCCGTGTTTCCTCATTTGTCTGTCAATAAAGGTTTTCCCGGCCAATTTGCGAATTTTTCTGATGATGCACTTTCGTTATTGGTCATTCAAATTCGCGTGGTTTTTACACATCTGATCAAATTAAGGTTTCTTTTTCACTGTTTGGGCATTCGATTTCAATTTGTAATCACCTAAGAATCTTCGATTTCGTTTCGGGGCATTCTATTTCGTTTTGGTGCATTCAATACTTCATTTGTTGCATTCTAACATTGAGTTTTGCAACCTCCTTTGACGGTTGAAGCATTCAAATTAGCGAACGTCAGAGTTTTTTAAATTGATATATTTTCCTATTGTCCTCTGAGGTTTTTGTACCAATTGTGTACAATTTATAATGGAAATTTTTTTAACATATATTATGTAACATCTGAACTGATATGAGGGATGGATGGATGATGTAACGAACTAATGAAATGAAAAGGGCTAATGAATTTTCTTTTTCACTGTTGATCTTTGTTTGTTTTAAAGTTTGATAAAAAAATTAGGGGCATTTGTATGTTGACATGTTTATGAATCCTTTAACTTTGTTATACTGTTCTTTTTCGTTCTGATTCACCAATCGATCTCCTCATGTGCAAGACATCGGGGCATGTATGTTTGGCAATGGTTGTACCATCGGGAACACTTCTCTTGGGTAATTTGTTTTCTTGTGCCGATTCCATCAGGCCATCATACCTCCCCCGTAGGCTCGCCATCTTATCTGTCTAAAGACGTAGTTAAGAAAGAGAGGTGTGCATCTACGGACTGAAGACGTCATATATGATTTATGAGATAACTCAGACTTTTATAGGAATACGGACATGCAGGAATGTGGACATGCAGGAAAAGATGCTTGAAAAAAGGTGAAATATGTTTGCCCATTCATTAAAATGAATGCCCGACCAACACCTTACTGTTGGTGCTGACGAAATTGAATGAACAATATCCATGGACAGATTTGTGGTTAAATCTCCAAGGCTGAATTTTAATAAGCCACTTGATGACAATAAATCGATGTACTTTTTAAGTTGAATAATCCAATAGGCATGTAGATGTATTATTGGTAACGTACTAGTGAGGACAACAAAAAGGGTATAACAAAGTGTGCTTAGTCAATGGGGATAGGATAGAAATTCCTGACCAGGATCATGGAACAATTCGTTTGGTCGCAAGTTTTACCTACCAAAGGTATGAGGGCGTCCTTCCCCATGCGCAACTACTTGCTGTTTCACTTTCTCAGTGGAGTGTCTGATCAAATACGATCTTTGGCTCGAGTAGCTCACCCGGATCGACTCTGGTGACTGCGCGGACGGGTTAGCCACGAGTTCCGGGCTAGTACCCCTCAAACGACATCTCGTGAAGATGTCGACCCCGTTAAGCTACTCGAACGCACCCACAATATTGACACTTTTCAATCTGGTCCCATTCTTGTGAAATATATGTAATGTCATTGGATAGGGTCTGGGTACATGTTGATGTAGAGAATCGGCAGCATGGTCTCGTCTGGTTGAGAAGTTGCTTAACATTCTGCTCTTCAGGGTAAATATAGTTAAGAGCAGCTGCAGTTTGACATGCAGATGTAGCATAACATTAAGGTAATTGACAGGGGAAAATTACTTTCACATGTTTAATACCGCCCACCACCAGAATTGGCAAGGAACAGCAAAATCTTGGAAAATAACCATCAGCTCGCATGTGTTCCCAACACGTACTTGGCACAACATTTAATAGAGTTGGGCTTTTTCATGCAATATAGGCCTAGGGGAAGATTACATGTTGTTTCTGTGTTAGATGGTTTGAATCAGTGTATGGATTTTGCCGACATAAATCTTGAAGTAATAGGTTGAGCCACATGTTTAGGCAGTTATTAAAGAGAGTTGGATATTTTCCCCAAGTTGTTGCTGTTCCTGACCGAATTTGGTTGGGGTATTAAAGTAAAAACTTTGCTTGACAGGTTTTGTAATGCAGTTGGAGACACTATGAGTGGGAAATATGCACCCCCCCCCCCCACCAAAATTGGTTGGGAACGGGCAAATCCAACAATAACGAGTTCAGAATTGTGTAAACACAGCACAAGCTTTAAGTTTGAGAGTTTTGTCGGGAATGTTCACGCTATATGTGTAGGGGAGGAAAGTTTGTTTTTACTGTGCATTTTGTACGGTCACTTCGTGTTGGGTCATTCCATAAATTTGGGGTCCAAAAGTGTGCCATTTTTGGTGTCCCCTGTTACACCTGACCTGTGTAATTTCCCAACAAGTATCATTCAAATTTAGTTCACACTTTTGTTCTACTTGTTTGGCAGGTACTTTGCTTTACATAAGCACAATTGGAGATGGAAGACATTAAAGAATGTGTCCTGAATTGCAAAATCTTATATAGGTTTTCCCGGCCAATTTAAACAAAATTTAATTCAATTTAATACCCGGCTCATTCAATTTCGTTTGAAAATGAATGCTCCGTTGAATCAGCATTCAACAGTCAGCATTCAACAGTCAAAAGGAGTAATTCCATTATAGCAGTTAGCATTCACTGGGCAAATAAGATCATTCAAATTCATGAGGTCGCAAAGATCATTCAATTTCGTAAAAGCCAGCAGCAAGAGGCTGGTCAACCATTCAATTTCATCAATTGGCAAACATTTGTTAAATGTTAACATTCAAATTCGTTTCTATGGTATGTGCTTTTATGATTCGTATTTAAATTTGACGTGGTCCGAGCATTAGCAGAAATAAAGAAGAAAACATAAAGACCAGTGCAAACTATCACAAGGCTATAGCGAAAGATTTTGTTTTCATTTCAAACTTATCACCATTATAACTTTTCAAACTTTACTTAAAGGAAACGTGCTTCTCAAACTGGCCGGATTACATTTTATTTCAGAAATAAATTCATTTATATGTATTAAATGTGAATTAAAAGCCAAACTGGTTCAAGTGAAGTTTTAGTGTGATTATTTGCCGCCCAAAAATGCACCCCCCTTTTTGGAATTTGTTGAGACTCAAATTGAGGGCGCTGTTCGTTTCGTAGACCGAGGCGCCGAAATTCATGGATCAACTCGATAGTCTGGACCCGTAAATGACGCATGTACATCGTATACACACTAGGTCTACACGTGCAATTTCGTAAATTGCAACAACTAACATCGAACTTACCCTATTTTTTTCCTTTTAGCGAAGGCTCCTCGGGGAATGGGCCGTTTAACTGCTTTCGCCTGGCAGTGGACTTGAGCATATTTTTAATGGTCATCCCAGGATTTGAAAATACCAGTATCGAAACACGACGGCTCAAAGTGGTCGCTACATAACGCTGAAAAGCTGCTGGGGCCGGACCACTTCGCTCTTGTCACCTTCACTTTCGCCGTCCAAATTCTCCGATATTTCGCATCAGTTGGAAATAAATGAAGGCTTACTCCATCCTTCGTTGTTTTGCTGCACCCAGCAGCCACACACCTTGTCGGCATGGCCGAAAAACACTATATTTTGCTTAGATTTTGGACGAAGAATTTTCGCCGTTCTGCACACACACGTACATTATTTACACTCAATGCATACGCGCGTGATGAATGGGGCCGGCTCGCGCAGCAGAATCTGTAATGTGCCTCGATCTACGTCACACACTTATTTTAATTAGGGTCCCACTCAGGGGGCGGAGTAGCTTAGACAAACATTTTCAAAAAATTTGTTCTCATATTTAATCCGGGAAATAATTGTCTCTGGACACAAAATATCATTGTCAAGATAATACTTTAATGTTTTAAGCAGGAATAATGCAATATAGATCCTAAATCATGTTTCCTTTAACAGTCTTCTAGATACAGGGTACAGGCTTTAACTTTAATCATGGGTTAACAAAGCAAAAGGAACAATTATTGCAATTAAACGCATCTAAAAAGAAAAACTCAAGTGCCAGTAAAAGAGCTGCAGCTTCCTCGAATAAACAAGCCATAACTCATGTTTAATTTGAACGCACAGAATTTGAAATTCATTGCCCATCAACGAAAAAGAAAACAAAAACTAGTAACAAATTCATGTGCGCTTCGATGAGTCTTAATTTGATTTCATGAATTGTAGATAGGTAGTAGAAATTCAACTGAAGATTGGTGAAAATGTAGTTTTGAATGCCTATAAACGAAATAGAATGACTAAAACGAACCTGAATGAAAAGAACGAAATCATGTGTGCACAAACACGAAATTGAATGCAATAGTAGCTAAAAAGAAACCCTAGTTCGATTGAATTAGGGGGAAATGCGTGAATTTGAATGCATGTTAATGAAATTGAAATAATTTGTGATGAAATTGGCCGGGAAAACCTATAGTAACACCAAAATGTCACACTTTTGTACCCCAAATTTATATAATGACCCTGTTCACTTACAGTATGGTAATTTATTCCTCATTAGCACGGATTTTGCTGATATAAAAAAAAGTTGTGCTACATGTTTAGAAAGTCATTATAATAAAGGGTTGGTTATTTTGCAAGATTAATTGCTGGGACATTACATAAATTTGGGGTCCAATTTTGGTGTCCCAGTTACATCTGACATGTATAAGATTCAGGACACATTCTTTAATTCCTATCTCAAAGAGTGATTATTTATAGCAAAGTACATGTCAAACAAGTTTACAAAAAAGTGTGAAGTCAATTTTAATGATGCTTGATGGGAAATTGCACAGGTCAGGTGTAACAGTGACACAAACAATTTCACCGTCACTTTTGGACCCCAAATTTATAGAATGACCCTGTTGTTCTTGACCCCTTGGGGTATTAATATACAAATAATGAATGTTTATGAGTGCGATGGTAAGAATAATTTCATGAGGTGACAGATTGAATGTTCCATTCCACGAGGCGAAGCCGAGTGGAATGGGACATTCTATCTGTCACCGAATGAAATTATTCTTACCATTGCACGAATGTGAAACATTCATTATTTGTTTTATACAACGCCTGAATAAATCCGACAGATTGCATGCATGGATTTCTTGGTGTAACGTTACAATGTGCCGTTTACCTTCTCAGTCCCGCATAAAACCGCGACAAAAAGTGGTCCAGTTCCGAATCAGTTAAAGCTTTAATTGTTGTTCCTGCGTGTCTTGCAAATTGCTCTAATCATTTTTGATTGCATATTTCATTTGTCTCTTTGTGTTAGCAGCGTCAGCATCGCCTACGAGTTCCAATATTTCGTCGTCTGTTAGAACAAACCGCGGGAGTTCGGGAAACTCGGCCGGCATGTTGTGTGAATGACAGCCCAATTGTAGCGCCACCAATAGTGATCGTGAAATTTGGGAAGTTCTTTGGGCTCTATCAATGCGCACGCACCGTTTGATAGAACCATGTGATAGAACGTTTTGGGCGGTGCGGGTTCGCGTCTGTGTTCCTTGAGTCTGGTGGGAGGGTTCCGACCAGTTTCCCCAATGTAGACTTCGCCGCATTCACAGGGAATACGGTAGACTCCCGGCTTGGAGGAGTCTTCTTGCTTGTCTTTGTGGGTGTAGAGAGCGCCTTGGAGCTTGTTGCCAGCTGAATGGTATACCTTGAAACCGGCTTGACGGAAGATGCGTTGGAGCTGGTGGGAGGCTTGACCTATGTACGGAAGGGTGACCGAGGAAGGTACAGTGGAAAGACCTTGGGTAGAGGAAACTTTTTGGTCAGGTTTACTGATCTTGATGCGGTTGGGCTTGTAACCATTGCGCTGGAGTGAAGTCTGGGTGTGCTTGAGTTCTTGCTTGAGGTTGTCCTGGTCGCATACATCGAAGGCTCTCTGTACCAGAGTACGCTTAACAGATGCCTTGTTGCTGGGGTGGAACGACCGCTGGTGGAGATAGCGGTCTGTGGGTCGGTTTCCTGTGGACACTGTGTCCCAGGGAGCCATCCGAGTTCCTGGTGATCTTGACGTCCAGGAATGGGATGGTGCCGCCTTGTTCTTGTTCCATGGTGAAGCTGATGCTGGGGTGTTGCTGGTTGAGGTACTTGAGGAAGTTTTTAAGCGTGTCTGGGCCATGCGGCCACACTACGAAGGTGTCATCGACGTAGCGTAGCCACAGACTGGATCGAAGATCCGCTGTGAGGAGTGAGGAAGTCTCGAACTCCTCCATGAAGATGTCGGCGAGGATCGGGGATAAAGGAGATCCCATGGAGGTCCCAGCCGTCTGCTCGTAGAACTCGCCTTGCCACTGAAAACAACTGGAAGAAATACATGTTAGTAAGAGATCATGGATTTGGTCGGAGGACAAGTCAGTGCGTTCACAAAGGCTGGTGTCATGATCAAGTCTATCCTTAGCTAGTTGGCAGGCCTTGCCTGTGGGGACATTGGTGGAGAGAGACTACATCAAAACTGACCAGCAAGTCAGTGGGTTGGACAGTGAGGTTTCTGGTAATGTTGACAAACTGGGAAGAGTTGGACACATGGTGTGGTGTCTGAACCACCAAGGGTCTGAGGATTTTGGCTAGGTGTTTGGCTGTGTTGTAGGTGGGGGAACCTCGTGAGGCAACGATGGGGCGCAGTGGGATCTCAGGTTTGTGAATCTTCCTTTGACCAAAGAACCTGGCACAGATCGAACTGGATGGTCTAAGATGTCTGTAAAGGGGGACGGGAAGGGCATCGGCACGATGTAGGAGGAGTAGTTTGCTGGCAACTCGCTTCTCGATAGCAGGGATGGGGTTCTTGGGGAGTGGGCGGTATGAGCCAGAGGAAAGTATGTCTCTTACCTTGTTGTAGTAGTCCTCCCTGTCCATGATGACGGTGGAGTTTCCCTTGTCAGCAGTGAGGATGTGGATGGAGTTGTCTCGGCGGAGGTCACTGACAGCGGACCGTTCTGGTTTAGTCAGATTCGGTTTACCTGGGCGAGCCTTACGGAGGACTTCATTCATCCTGATGCGGACATTGTTGGCTGCAGCCTTGTTGAGATGTCTGAGGGGTGGCTCCGTCGGCTGGATGATGCTCTCGATGGGGATGGACCTTGGAGAAACAGCAAAGTTCATGCCCAAGGACAGTACTTTCGTTTCCGTACTGTTCACCTGGCGGCTACTGAGGTTGACTACAACGTGCTTGGTGAAGGTATCTTGACTGCTGAGATGGGATGGGCGGCGCCAGGATAAAGGAGATCCAGACGGCGGACTACGCGGATGAGATGCTTGGCGCCAGGATATAGGAGATGCAGTTGGCGGGCTAGGGTTACGGTAGAAAGGAGTTGAACTTCACTTTTGTTTGCGTTGTAAGCGGTAGAACTGAAAGCTGTTTCTTGCGAGTGGTAGAGAACGCAAACTGGCTTAAGGAAGTGGTGAGAGACCAAATCCTGTCAAAGTCGTCCGACCGGTCATTGCATATGGGATCATGGAGACGCAAACCGGCAGGAGCTATCTTAGAGTCGCGGCATCGCTTGAGGAAGGTTAGGTTGTTAATGAGTTGATGCAACTTAAAGGTTACTTAAGGTTTACTTAGAGTTATAAAAGAATCACCTTTTTGTGTTCAGTTAGTCGAATGCTTTATGGATTCGTCGTTGTGTATGTCTACTTGATCTTTGTTCTATTTATCAAATATGTAAAAACTGTTGAGTTTTGTATGTTGTTTCTTATACATGTGTAGCCTCTGACGAAAATTAGTCTGAGATTTTAGTTGCGCCACCTTCGGTAATCTTTTAGTTTGTCTTTGTTAATTTGATATACTGAATATATTGAATATTGAACTGCACTGAAGTAAACCGATAAAAAAAGTATGTTTCAATGTTTCCAGAGGTTGTTTAAAACCCCTTGAGCCCAGATTACGGCTATAGCCGCGGTCTGAAAAAGATCACCTGGCCGGTTGACGGCTATACCCGAATTATTCAATCCATTTGTGGTAGTTACGCTTGGCTGCACAAGCATCTTGTGTACGTTTCGTGTACAGCGCCCCATTATAACACCCGCGCACAAGTTAAAGATGATGCTGATTGCTGAGAGAGGTCTGCGTCATTTTTGTTTTTTTATGTAGATTGCGTGTTGTAAAATCAAACAATCAAATTATTTATGCCATGAAATACCAAAAAAGTGACTTTTGAGAGCTATTTTTTATCAAGTCTCCTCTAGCGCAGCACAGCCCGCTGGTGTCTAAAAGTCGTCGCTGCGGGCAGCAAACAAATCGACATCATAGGACGAACTCGCCTTTTGTGCCAAGTGCTAGACACAAAAGGGGAGTTCTTCCTATGACGTCAAATTGTTTGCTGCCCGCAGCGACGACTTTTAGACAAATGGAACTTTTTTGGTATTTCATGGCAGAAATAATTTGCTGTTTGAATTTACAATACGCAATCTACATAAAAATATAAAATGACGCAGACTTCTCTCACCACTGAACTTCCTCTTTAAATGAAACACATGTGCGCACAAGTTCAATACGTGATGCAAATGAAAGATTTCTGTATTAAAATTAAAAGGAAAGAGACGATAGGTATTTTTTTTAAATATTTGATTACTATTTCTAATATTTCTATGTACTACAGTTTTTCTCAATCGCTTTAACACGGTACCGCACCTTATACCTGTTCATCAAAACAAATAACCCGATTCCTAAAACACTTCGTATGCCAACTTAAACTACAAATCCTGATGCCAGAATGAAATATTGTATTCATATATCAAGACACTTTTTACAAAAGCTCATACTGCCCTCAAATCGCGCAGACTGTCAACAGATCATTAACGCCTGTTGACAAACATAAATGATGACAATAATGACAACATACCAATTTCAAAATTATATGTTCTCTTTATTTCAATTCAATATCTGCATTCAACCTCGTTTTCCCCACCCCCCCCCCCCCCCCCCCAAAGAAAAAGAAAAAAAAATGTAAAATAATGCCAAAAAAAAATGGAAAGTGACAGTTTCCATATTGTTTTATGCCTGATCAAGGCGATCATTTCTGTCAGGCCACATCTGCTCGTCGACGTCGCAGCGAATGTCTTCTCTTGCATGCTAGGCATCTGGGAAAGAAGCGTCTCGCGGGGCGGATCCAGAACTGACACGCCTCTTCATCGACGTCTTCCCATGCTTAGGCCTATTCCATAGTGAGATGCAACAATTTGCTAGTGTACCGAAATTTGTGCGAATACAACAAAAGAATACTTTAAGTTCCGCACCAGGCACACAACGTTTTGAATGGTGCGATTTCACTTCCGATTATCGTCACTTTAGTTGCAATTGCCGTGTTAAAGCGATTGAGAAAAAACTGTAATACTATACGTTAGGACTACAAAATTCTCAAAACTCGACTGCAAAACCTTGATGGCCATTTTCAAATGCGCAATTTTATATCTCCAAGATAATTTAGCACTGTTGTTTGTGGGTTTTTGGTAACAATTTTTTCAGCAATGAAACAAAACAACAAATTTTACAGCGTTTACCAATTCTCTGGATCTGCACAGTTTTGGACGAGCAGAGATCCTGGAGCTTGTGGGAGTTAAGGAAGCCACGCCCTGGACTTTTCAACTACTACACACAGTCTACATTGCCGTGACAAAAGGTGCGTAACATTAAATCAATTCAAGGGGTTATTTTATATGTGCCATTTAAATGTCTGAAATCGCCGTAATAATGAATGGAAGAAAAAGACAGGATTGCCAGCCGTATTGAAGCAGATTGTTGCTAATCTAGTTATTGAAAAAATTAAGAAGATATTGTTGATAAAAGTGAAAAGAGTGGGACTTTGTGATCCTGTATCTAAAAATACAAGAAAGTGCACATCAAAATGCGGTAAACATCTGTCGTGACGTAAAATTGCCCCACCGTGTGGTTAGTTCTTTCAATGAATACATGGAATATGGTGTAGGCCTCGTATTTCATGTCAACACGAATGATTATACGAAATGAGAGAATGTTTAGCCGCATCGCAGATCAGACGGGGCTCTATAATAAGCGCTAAGCGTTGTTCTTCTTTTTGTGCCAAATTCGTTTTCGCGGCACGGCTCAACAGAAGAGGGCGCTACAACATTTACTTTGCTTTACTGATTCATAGTACTAGGTGGACGACGCGGCTCCTGCACGAATTCGTGCTTGTTTCACGAACAAAGCGTGAGGATACAGCAATATTTTTTTGCCCTTATGACATCACTATTAGTGCTCATGGTTTACTTTTATATTGTATGTATATTAGCATACACATACAAGACGTGACCGTAGCATATTAGAATGCCTTTTTGGGGGAGGGGTTGTCATAGAGAGCGTAAAAGTGATGACAGCATAGCTTCTCGGATGATAAAGGTATGTATGACTGGGAACCAAAAAATTGCATTTGCAAACAATAAGTCCTCAATTTTCGTGTTGTCCCTTCTTTGCAAAACGTACAAAACCAATGAGTGGGATTTCAAAAAATGTTCAAGTTTGCCTATACAGTGGGAGTCAAAATAACACTAGGGCCTATACACTTTTAAAATTGGCCATAGTTTTATTCTGTAGCAATATAGATGAGATATTTTCATATGTACTTTTAGAGTAACTCTTCGTGCTACTTTTGGTGATATTTTTACTGGATTAGTTTTCATGCATGACTGCACAGGAGACAATTAAGGGGGTCGGGTGAAATCTGAGTTGCGCCAACTGGTCATTGCCTTGAATCAACCGGTGGAGTGGCCCCAAGATCTCCTGATCTGACCCCTCTTGACTACTTTTTATGGGGATATCTGAAAGGTCGGGTTTTCACCACTCTTCCAGCAAATCTGGATGACCTCCAGGAAAGGATAACTCGTGAAATTGACATTCTCAGACAAGACAGGGAGATGATTCGCCGTGCTATTGCAGGAATGATGCGCCGAGCCCAGCTGTGCATTGAACGAGATGGTGGCCATGTTGAGGACTAAGACACCGTGGAATTTAATTGCCTTTTTAATTTAATTTAAATGTTTTAAATAAACACGAAGTTTAAAAGCTAATGAAATCCTTTTTTTCGTCAAACAATCCACAAGGGAAACTGACTAGGTAAATTTGAATACATTTTCAAAGTGAACAAAGAAACTGGCAGGAGCGGGATTCGAACCTGCGACCTCCGGGTTACCGTACCGGCGCTCTACCAACTGAACTATCTTGCCCTATGTTGGCGGTCTCCCAAATTGTCAGTATCTCAGTTGGTAGAGCCGGTAACCCGGAGGTCGCAGGTTCAAATCCCGCTCCTGCCAGTTTCTTTGTTCACTTTGAAAATGTATTCAAATTTACCTAGTCAGTTTCCCTTGTGGATTGTTTGACGAATTATAAGTTAAAAAGTCGTATCCTCATTGAGTGATCCCCACAATGTCGCTTCCCAGGTTGTATCGTAAAATTGGGTGTGATCCCTGGCTATACGGCATTCTGGGTTTATGACTTCTGACGAGCGCCCACCCGAACAAAGATACTGACAATTTGGGAGACCGCCAACATAAGGCAAGATAACTCAGTTGGTAGAGCGCCGGTACGGTAACCCGGTAAGCCCTGACCAGTTGGCGCAACTCAGATTTCACCCGACCCCCTTAATTGTCTCCTGTGTAGTCATGCATGAAAACTAATCCAGTAAAAATGTCACCAAAAGAAGCAGGAAGAGTTACTGTAAAAGTACATATGAAAATACCTTATCTATATTTCTACAGAATAGAACTATGGCCAATTTTTAAAGTGTATAGTATTTTGTACTCACACTGTACAAACAGTAAACGACATCGGAAGGAAGGACAGAAGTCTTCAGTGAACACAAAACAAGCCTGTCTACATAATGAACAAGTATTGAACAATTAATTCCATTGCAGCTAAAGCTTGTTGTTTTCTTCGCTTGTGTGTTGTTGACTTATTGTCAACAACCCGGTGGACTTCGTGTGAGGCTTCGGCGGAGAAGGGGTTTCAAACGGCTGTCGTCCTTGTCGCAGGATCTTCTTCTTCCAGAGGCCCCGAACTCTCTTATTAAGACAGAAGGCGATGAAGATAAAAACTCCTTGCAGATAGTTGAGGATGATGTAGATGTAAGAGAAAACAAGGATGCCCGTCACGGACTGAGATATAAAGCCGAACACCCAAGTCACGCCCACTAGTGCGCAGATCTGTCGAGTAAAGAGGAACCTGGTTATTTCAAGTTTAGTTGCTTGAAATCAAGAAACAGTTTCCACTATATACCCCCAATATTTCATTTCCAGACAATTTACACAATAGGCTTAGTGTCTTTTCTTCAAACAGTCGGGGGAGGAATCCGCCCCGTCAAGTTTTTGTTTCGTGCTAGTGTTTTAGTATATTGCGTCATGCTTAAACACCCCTTTGATTAATTGGAATGACATTTTGCACAGGTAATTATCAGAGGTATCCTCATTCGGATACTTAAGTGCATAAAAATCCCTTACTGTTTAATCGAGATCGGGGGGGGGGGGAGTCCGCCCCCTCCCGGCTGTTTGAGAGATAAAATTAAACGTCGCATAGAAATATAGTATATTAATTCGGAGTAATTGATAGATTTGAAATATTCATCGTTTGATATAATATTTTGGAGACTGCAGCCTACACTCTATGGTACACTTTAAGTTAACTCGGGCACAGAAAGAGGGAGCACAGAAAGAGGAGTATCATCTTTTATCCTGTGTGGTTTTAGCCTGAATGTTTGAAGCTATAATAGCATGCAATCATTTAAATGTGATGATTAATTTTCTAAAGATCGACTTTCTAAGATGGAAGATGGAAGTTCACTTCTAAAGGTGTTTTAACATACAAAAAATGTCCACCCCATTTGTAAAACATATGCAAAGTATGCATCTGCATTACAGAAACAATATCACTTCAGCTCGTTTGATACAAGTTGGAACTGACCTTTACGTAGATGGATAGTTCCTCTCTGACGGCTTTGATCTTCCCTTCGTCCTTGGCAGCTTTGCTTGCCTGTCTGTTTCTCCTGCCGCAGATCAATGTGAAGACGTACAACATCACGTTCAGCACCAGACTAATCGCTATCGGCACCACAAAGACAACCACGCGAACGGTGGCGTGGGTGTTCCAGCAAATAGCGCCCTCTGCGTAAATCACCAGAAGGCCGGTGCAGTTACAGGAGTGGAGGACCAGACAGGCGATGACAATGACCAAGGGAATTCCCCAGGCTAGGCACATGTAGGTCATTAGCGCACGGTCGATTCTTGACCGCCGGTGCGGCCTGGCCACCTTCGATGTCAGCGTGCGAGCAACGCTGACGCTGAGGATGGACATCCAGCCGAAAGCTGCTAGCCAAGAGAAGTGCGCCAAGGCGGCCCCGGCAACGCAGAGCGCGTGGTCATGCCTTAGATAGCCAGGCAGCAGAAACAGCAAAATGGCAATGAAAAGCGCCACCGCGAGGTTCATGGTGGACTTTCCCGCCGTGTTCCGAAGCTCTGGAAAGACGCAGTACGTCAAGAACGTGGCCAGAAGTGCAAGCAGTGACAGACAGCTTCCAGCAAACGAAATTGCCCGTCGAATTTGCGGTTCCAACCCCTCTGGTGCCTCTCCTGTAAAGGGACAGGTGACAGCTGTGCCGTCGGGGAAAATGACATACTCAGCAGCAGACAAACGTGCACCACTTGCAACAACTTCCAGGATACCCCCTGATAGGATTTGGTGCTCAAAATCTTCCAACGTCAACAGGGATGAACAGTCTAGGTTTAAAACCTCTAGGCATAAAGGTGACGACTCATGTTTTGTGTATTGTTCATCATCTGTGGATTTCTTGTATCTCACTGTGGCAAAGAGGTATCCACTATAACCTGGAAATGTTTCGTTTCCATTTTCCGTACTACAATAACCAGATTCGCCCAGGTCGAAGGTCGTGAAAATGGACAGTTGGGATATGTTGCACATAAACTGCGAAGCCATAGTGGAATTTTTGATAGAATCAATGAAAACATCAAAAGCTGCTTCAACGTCAAGGGCATCACGAGCCGAAGTCAGAAGAAGAGAAACAGACAGCGCAGCTGTGTTTTGGGTAGGCATCACGACACCGTTATCCACCATCAACACCTGTATCCCTGTGGAGTCTTGTCCAAGACGTCTTGATAAGCACTCGATTGCAGATACATTCTCAGTGTTGTTAAAACTCGGGGAGATTGGGTCCACAACCACACACTCGTCGCCTTTTATCTGATACCCGGCTGCACATGTCAGCGCACGGCACCTCTCAAGAAATGGATCATAGATCTGACCATCGGAGCAAGAAACTCCATTGATGGAGGAAGAGGAGGTGAAGTCAAAGAGAACCTCAATCGTGAAGAAGTCATCATAGGGACTGCAGACGCCTATGCAGGGCCCCCACGGACCTGGATGACACGATTCCCAGCTTTCCAGGTCTGTGCAGGATTTTTTCCGGTAAAGTCTCCCGGCCGTTGCATATTGCGCAATGTGGATTGCGATAGCGTATGTTGATGCTATCCAGTCGAATTGGTGCATAGTACGTTTTACAAGCATCCTCTACTTCAGTACTCCGAAACTCATCTAGACACGTGCTAACAATATGGGCGGGACACTTTCTTATTGCTGTGTGACCCAAAGGTGGTGTAACGACCCAGCCTTTTGACGGCAGGTACTGATTAAGAGACGGGTGGAACACTACCAAGGTACGGTGATTTTTGTTATCAGACCCAGATACATCCCACCTGCGCAGTCCTTCTAAGGACCTACCGTTACATATGGCGGAAAAGATGTTCTTAAAATCCACCCCTTGCTTGTCGTAGACTGGCATCGACCCAATGACGTCGGTTACGTTGATGGCGCTCTCGCACAAATCACGCGTCCCCTCGTCCATCCAACTGATTGGACAACGGTCTACGGCCACATAGCCAACATGGGTGAACTGACTCCCTGGTACCCACACCCATCCAAACTGATCAGCTGTAAACCCTCCCCGCTCCAAGCTTGGTACCCCGGGATTGCACGCAGCGGCTGCGTGGTCGTAGCAGCAGTCGTCGAATAAAACGCACGCGTCTCGCATGGGCAGTAGTGGAATATGTCGTCAGGGGAGCCATTTATTGGATGAATCTGTTGACATTGGTCACCACAGAGTTGCTTTGATCCACACAGGTAAGTCGTCTCCCTGTACTCCCTGATTTCTGTGAACAAGTGGAAACAAGTGGAAAAAGTGTGTAATTAGTCAGTGGACAAGATTCAGTAGGCCTAGTCAAAAATAATCCCGCCCTATGTGCTCCAATGAGCTGGAAGTATATACAGAGCGACGGTAAACCATTCGTTGTGACACATGGTATAGTCACAGCACAGACTAGGCTGTTCGAACTTCTATGGTCCTTAAAGAATACAAAAAGGGCATTCTAAAAGTGATACAAAATGACATGAAGCATATTAAAGGGATGTCATTATACTGCATTGTTGGATCATTCTTGCTATGAAACTGCCTGCATAACCATGATCATAGTGTAATATGTAGACGGAGATTTGATGTGTGTCCCAAGATTGATTGTTGAGAAGATTTGGATTGTCGACGGTCATGATCCATGTTATTTTTCCATTTTGTTTCCATACGAAGGCCACACCCAGGAATTTCATAGTGTATACAGGTTTAGGCGATTAAATTGACGACTGAGGGATTTCATAAACTTACCAGTGAAACATTCTACGGTGGCGTAAGCTTCGCATTGCCGCAACGAGTAATGTTGGCATTTGGCCAAACTCGCTTTGCTGCCGTTGCAGCCGATGTCCACGAACAACGTGTAGTTGGGCTGGTGGTGCACACTGACTTCATCAAAGGTGCCTTCCCGGTCGATATGGCGTGATCAGACAGTCTAAGATCACGGCAGGCTACTTTCCCAGCTTTTAACCTGTTAAACTGGTCAAAGCCATTGCTGCAAATGGCGCCCCACTGCTCGATCCCACCACTCGATCCCACCACAACGACCTTGCAGAAGTTCGGTTGGTCCATTGCCAGCGCCCTCTACTAGCCGCAATTCAAAGTCGGGCATTCCTGTAGGCAGAAAAATATAATTCCATTAAATTCCTTTAAAACAGGACATATTTGTAATTCGTTATATCTTAATTGAACTAAGGTTACGACAAAAAAATTACGTTAAATCACTTGCGTTTGTATCCAAAATGGCGTCGACTCAGCGCCCTCGTTCGTTCAATGATTATGGCATATTACCTAAATAAAGTAGTAGAAACCTACCTGCATAACCGCAGGTGAGCCACCACAGTCATGTGTACACGGCATTCCTGGTTGGGGTCCAGTTGACGTGTAGGAAACCAGGGAGGAATCATTGGTACCCTGCATCCCTGCCTTGCCGTGGCCGCACGCAAACGGGTAGCCGAGCTTTCTACACATCTGAAAGGCGATGGTGTCGACAGAGATATTGTTGTAGCATATGGTTGTCCAGGTGAAGTCAGGGAACCAGCGAATGAGCACCCTTCCCTCGTTGGGGGCGCTGCCGTCTGCGAGTTTGATATCTATAGGTTCTGCGAAATTACCACGTGATTTATTATGACTAGAAAACTAAATTAACCAAATGCACCTAGTTTTTTTCCCACAATAATGCTGCATGTTTTTGAGAGAATTACAAAGGAATAAACTCTTAAGAGGGCGAAATTCAAACATTGACCATTCAATTTCACATTTTGTGTAATGGCATCTACACCAAATACAAATTAAGGGATCTTTTTCATTAACCGTCAATCAAATTAGCCATACCTTAATGATGTAAATAGAAATCTCTGTAGTTGATGGAGTAACATCATGTTAAGATCAAAATTATCAAACTTTTTTCTTATTCAATCATCACCCGATTTTTAAAATGTATTTTTCATTATTTACTTACATAGTCTTTAACATAGGGAAATTAGGGGCCTATATATATTCTTACACCTCTTTGCATTACATTCGGTCAAATCCCCCTTCCCCTCAGAGCCACCACTGACTACATCTCAGGTCAAGTTCATTTGTGACAGATTTTAGCCCTCAGTATGTTCTCTGCATGGCCAAGCATCGAGGGAGATAAGTTTGTGCATGAGCATACTGCTTGTGCATTTTTCGTGGGTGATTTTTTCCGATGTTGTTACGGCCGATTTCCTGTAAACAGGTAGATCTCCAGAGTATCGGCAGTCTGCAGATGTTCTGCAACACTCTCAAAATAACTCAAAAATGCATAAGACGGTTGCGATCGACATCGACATGAGAGGTTCGTCCATAATGGTTCCTGCTACCATCACGTACAGGTTGATTCAAATCTAATACCGGTATCGAATGAAGAGTAATATCTCATTTCAATTTCTGCTTGAATTTATAAGATTCTGTATCAGGTTTAGAATTCTGTGATGTAATCTGCTATTTTGAATGAAATATACTTACTTTTGTTTGCACATTCACGAAAATATATTCCCGAAATCGGCTGGAAATGGAATGCTTGCGTAAATGAATGCACATGTAACGTAAATGGCCGCCTGTTTCTCAAAACCGAATGCACGGACAATGAAAACGATTGAACTTCCGTTGAATTGAAACGGGACTAAAGATGTGCATTCAAATTCAGACAAAAATGAATGACCGAGTTTCAGAAGTGAATGAACATTTTAAGAAATTGGCCAGGAAAACCTATAGTCCCAACTAAAACGTAGTCTTTAAATATACATAACTATATTTGTAACTTTACTGCCGGTAAACAGTATTCATAATAGCATCTGCAACTGTAGTGTTGACTTATATGCCGTTGGTGAAGGACAGTATTTGTTTCATCTAGGAACAAAAACCTTTCAGCGTAGTTAAAGGAACTATGGAGTATGAATGAAGGACAGCTTTCTTTGCATGTTACCATGAATGACCACTTCTTTTTTAGGGAGTAATTTAAACCTTTTGGTTTTTGTATTCTCTGTATTCAAAAGCCAATGCATGGCATCAAAGCCACAACAGCAGTGTCTCCATAGGTTTGCGTACAAACGAATAGGTTTTCCCGGGGTGGCCAATTTCGTAAAGTGTTAATCCACTTCTGAAATTAGGTCATTAAATTTCGTCTGAATTTATATGGACGTCTTTAATCCCGTATCAATTCAACGAAAGGTCAATTGTTTTCATTGTCCGTGCATTCGGTTTTGAGAAACAGTGTGTATTCACTTTCGCAAGCGTTCCTTTTTCAGCCGAGCTCGGGAATACAATTTCGTGAATGTGCAAACAAAAGTATTTTTTTTCATTCAAAATTGCAGCTTACATCACACAATACCAAACCTGATACAGAATCTTGTAAATTCAAGCAGAAATTGAAATGAGATTGTACGCTCATCATGCACAATCTTATCTCTCTCGATGCCTGGCCTAAAGGGCTAAAGTCTAACTGTCACAAAATGAACTTGATCTCAGTTGTAGTCAGTGGTGGCTCTGAGGGGAAGGGGATTTGACCGAATGTATTGCAAAGAGGTGTAAGAATCAATATAAGTTCTTTATGTTAAAGACTTTGTAGGTAAATAATGGAAAAGAAAAGAAATCGAATAAAGAACAAGAAAAGAAATCGAATAAAGAACAAGAAAAGGGATCTTAATTTAATGTTACTCCATCAACTACAATATCGGTAATGCATGATGCAGCTTAGAATTTCATTCTAAATTGATTTCATGTATGGCTAATATGATTGATGGTTAATGAAAAAGAAACCCGAAATTGGATTTGGTGCAGATGGCATTACACTAAAAGTGAAATAGAATGGTCAATGTTTGAATTTCGCCGTATAAAGAAGTCGTGTAAATGAATCCGGTTGGACACAAACGAAAGGTTCTGCACAAACACTCAGCCCTAACCATGCTAAATCCAACAATATCCCACATTGGGTACTATCTGTTGGATTTTGTTGATGTGGTCGGCGCACAAAAGATCTCTTGTTCTACCTGTTTGATTTTGTTGGATTTAGCAGGGTGCCTATATCGGAAGCTTGAAGGGGGTTAGGTTTAAATAATTGATTGAACTGAAATGGAACTGAATTCTGTGGTACCGGGTAGCGAAAATGAAACGCATGTTCTAAGCGATTCTCAAAATCTCGGCGAAATTTAATTAACTTTGTATCCGAATGAATGAACATTTTGCAAAATTGGCGGGAAAAAGCTAATTTGATTCCATGTTTAACTTGATTTGATGTTAAATAGCTTTTTTGACTCAATTAGTAGCCAATCATTCTCTATTTTAGTGGCAGGCTTTTTTGAAGGAAAGAATTTACTACTCTTCCAATGTTTTTTTTTGAGACGGAGTTTCTATCGCCCTCTTTCATAAACTGAATTAAGAAAAACACTTTCTTTTCACTTCCAATGAAAACAAGCATTTGGATAAAGTTTGTATTTTTGTATAGGACGGCAATACGCAAGTTCACCTGGTATCCCATTACATGTTTCTTTAAATTAAGATTCGCTTACCTCGAAACTGTGCCTTTCCACCGATGGATGCGAGCAGAAGAACGAGCAGTGTTAAGATTATTTGCAGCCCTTCCATCATTTCCGATGTTTATCATCCAAATGAGTTTTGAAATCAGCTTAGCGTTCTAAAAGTTTAATTTAACATGTCATGGTGGCGTTTTAATCTTTTCGGAAAGAAACTGTTGGCAGATGTTAGGGTATATAAATATAGCAAGATGTTTAACCTTCGAAGAGGGATGTTGAATCAGCTTGGCGCTTCCATGTTCACAACATACGTCGTTGTGGATTTTCTAGAAGACTATTATGGGTCTAACAGAGAGAAACACCAACCGTGTCATGTTTGCTTGAACATCAGAAAAGGGGAAATTTACTTCCGCAGGTTCAAAATCTGTCGGGTGATTCCATATCGTTGCACTCTCAGTACCCTCATGTCCGCGTGAAATTAATTTGGTAATGCAACGACGGCGAACTCATCGCATACATACTGGACAACACTCTTAGCAGATACGCTTAGCCTATATAGGATATCTCGCTTGGACAAAGTTGTGAATATGTCATTGTGATATAAAATCCTGCAGTGTATCAGCCCGCAAATGGCGAAAAGACGGGTAAGGCTAACGATTGGCACGCCCCACGCATGTTCGTTACACGTACGCCGTTAGCGTATATACATTGCTTTTTAAAATTCCCAGCATGGGAGAGGCCAGATTTACATATCTCGTTTCCTATTGGTTTAGTTACTGATACAACATGACTAATTTATCAGTAACAACTGTTGCGCTTCTGCGGGCCTATCTAGGGCTCGACTTGCCAGAATACATATTGTATTATTCATGATACGTCCTTGACTTGGCCTATCAGAGGCAAGACATTATAAAACAATAACCTTTGCCATAGTGGGAATATAAAAAAGTACGCCATCGAACACCTTTGATTGCTTGTGCATCTCGAATGACTCACTGTAATTAAAAAGAAATGGCCTGCTCACTTCCAGCTAATGGAATAGTGAAATTAATTACTTTGAAGGATTCGGGAAGTACTCACAGTTCACAGGAAATCCAGGTATTTTAAAAGCTTATCTGAACACGACGAACAAATTTGACTTGTAATCATTTTGGCCTACACGATTGATGGGCTTAGTAATGGTTTTTGGTATTTATTTCATTAAATTATTTCTGGTAATGGGACCAGCGATTCCTCACAAGTGAATGACTCTGCAGTTCAATTTCAAGCAATATGGAAATAAATGTCAAATGAAATGAAATGAAAATATTTTGTTTTCAGAAATCTTATCATTTGACATATAGTTCAATCTTGCAGTATTGTATATTTATCAGCCGATTATATTTTCCATTGCTATGACTAGTCTTTTTTAGAAGCAAGTTGCTGCACTGATCGTTCCTCGCCTTTCGCCTCTCTAGCCTCGAATCACATTGACATGCTTTAGAAATAAAATCCACATTTTTTATTAATACTGAGAATTATTGTAAACAATTCTGTTAGTTGGAAAGGGTGAAATAAATTAGTTCGGTTTGTAAATACTGGCTTAAACCAGAGAATTTACATTTTAAGAATATATTTACAGGTCATACGAAGGCAACGTGCTAGGGGAAGATCCAGGGTAAAGATTGGGGTATTTTTTCTTTTTGCTTGTATCCCTCCGGTTTCAAACCAGAAAACCACAAACCCTGTATAAAAGACGCTTAACGTTAGTTGTATTTTGCTTTAATCGATTTTAATTTTTAAAATCTGTTTAAATTGACTATATGTTTGCCCTCCTTCCTGCTCTTACGGTACGTAATCGTGTCAAATATTCTACACGTAAAGCCTGTATAATGTCTTTCGTTTATCAAGTGTTCTCTAGCAATCGTAACAAAAACGCTTGTTGTCATTAATTTTGTGCGAAGTATGAAACGGTCACCCACCCCACTGATTATCCCGGCCTTTCTGCAACGTTCTACGTATTATCCGTTCCCTCCCCCTTGGGAAATCTACTGGACCCGATGGGGTCAGCATTCAGTTTCTGCGCAACACGGAGCAAGTTCGGTTGGACGACCAGAGTGACTAGACTTAACCATTAGTCAATCTAGATGTCACTCGAACGCTGCGTGGTTTGACCAGCTAGTCCAACTGGATCAACCTAGCCCCGGACCATGGTTTCTCTAGTCAAATTCGTGAGTTACGTCACGGTTTCAAGATGGAGGATAGGTAAACTGGGCAAGTTTTGCAAACGTTTACGATACATTGTTGGTTTTGTCCAATGATAATAACTCTTTGCAATAAGATAATGAATTATTTATTGCACTAAAGTTAAGTAGAGAAAATAATACAAATATATATAATAGAAAATAGAAATGACGTGCCAACATTTGCTTCGTGAACAACTAGCAGACTACATTCTTTGCAGTTTGTTGTTGCTGCACACTAACTAGATTTGACGTAGTCGATCGACTAGATGCGTTCGAGTGAAAAAACAGACCACGCATGTGTTTTCTAAATTGACAAAAGGGACTAGGTACGTTAGCAGCACCCGAACTTGCTCACGGTTGACACTATTTCCCCTGTTCTGTGTATAGACTCTTTAAAGACCTACTCTAACCAAAGTTTAATTCTCTAAAAAAGATTATTATCTTGATTATGAATTACAAGAAATTAATTTCGTGCTAAATATTGTCATTTTCTATCCATCATTATTAATTAATGGACGAGAGAAAGATGCTAATTAAATATTCAAAATTCGCGCTTACTCCCAAGTTCTCCCTTCTGCTGCCGTCGAGGGCGCTTCGCCGCGCTCTAAGCCTTAATGTCATCGCGTGTACTCATTGCACTAAACGTTTCTTAGGCTTGGTATTGTATCAATGAAGATTATTGATCGAAACGTATTTAGAATGCCTCGAAATTGTGTCGTGGGTGGCTGCATCCGAACTACAACAAATAATCCCGACCCCACTTTTTTTAGATTTCCGAGGGACAGGAGGGTTTGTCTTGAGTGGAATTGGTTTTGTCGAAACGAAACACTGAGTCTGATTTTGTTCTGACGAAGCACGTTTGCAGTGCCCATTTTCCGGACCACTCTTTGAAGAAAGAAAATGGGTTTTACGTCATTTTTAAGCTCAGGCGTAAGCCAGGAGTAGTGCCACCAGTACATGTACATGGCAAAGGACCTGGGCCGGGAACGGGCTCCAATCGGTACGGTTGAACCTCGAATTTTTCGGCCACAGCATCACCCTCGGCCTCGGACAAATCCTCGACTAAAGACGAACCGGAATAAGACCCAGTGTCTTATCGTCATTACTAGATATAATTATGTTCATCATCCAGACTAAACTCGGACATTCAATAAGATTTGGAATTTAAATAGTAGTCCTACATGATGGGATACAGAGACGAAGTTTATTCAACGTGTTTGTACATGTACACGTCACACACACATGAAGTACCAAGTGCAACGGTCGGACTTCACGCATGACGTCACGCGCAATAAATGCATAACGCATGATGTGCAAATATTGGACGTGACGTACGTTTTTTTGGACGATAGGATTTTCAAAAGTGAGCGAATTCGCGGGTTTTTTTCCCCCCAATAAAATAGGAAAATAATATATTTGTTTGTGTATTACTCTCTTTATTGACATATCTTTTGACTGAGACAACAATTTCACATTTTTTCAAAGCGTTCTACTAGGTCTTTTATGACTCTTTATCCGATGGTTGTCTTCCCATTGGTTGGAAGATTGCTAATATTTCTCCTGTGTTTAAATCGGGTGACCGTTTCCTAAGTAGCAATTACAGACCTATTAAAGAACACCTATCGCTAGCAAGTTCATGGTTATTGTCTCATATCATTACAGATCATCTGAACTCTAAACGGGTTGTAATTTGACCATCAACATGGTTTCATAACTCAAAAATCTTATGCCACCCAGATCAGGAATGTTAATAACGTACGTAACTCTCCCCGGTGTGATGCTGTTTTAGGCATTTGATTGTATGCCGTATAATGTACTTCGCCACAAGCAAGCTCCGGCGTTCAACATCAAGGATGCTCTCTGGAAGTGGATAGAAGATTTTTTGGTTGATCGTCGTCAGTCACCTTTGTTGGCAAGACCTCGTCCTGGTCTGTGGTGAAATCAGGGGTTCCTCAATGTAGAGTCATGGGGCATTTGTCATTGAATATGTTCATCGATGATATCTCATTTAATCTAAATTCACAGTGTGTTATTTTTGCCGATGATGTTTTTGTTTAGCGTTCAGTGTGTTCAGTTGCTGATGAGATTGCCCTTCAGTCTGACCTGGATAAGCTGAATGCTTTAAGTGACTCCAATGGGATGACTTTTGATACTAGATCTAAACTAATGCACATACAATGTATATAATGCAAACGTTATCCGAATCCCCCTGTTTATTCACTTTCTGAATCTCACCTACAATGTGCACCCTCCATAAAGTACCTTGGGGTCACTCTGAATGCTCAGTTAGATCCTCAGCTAATCGTATCCTCAGCTAATCGTATGTTGGGCCTAATTAAGACTACTGCTTTTGATTCCTCTGTTTTTGTCAAGTGCTGTATTTATAGGTCCCTGGTACAATCCACTTGAATACCATACAGCCATATGCATATCAATAGACTAGAACGGGTCCAAAAACGACCGACTCGTTTTATTCTCCTGCAAAGAATTGGGGATTACCGTATGTCATATTCAGATAGGCTTCAAACCATGAAGTGGCCCTCTCAATTAAAGGTAGTACAATGTATACAGCATTTGCAAACATAAAAGAACAAAAATACCGAATTCTTACTAAATACCGTACTAGACTATAAGTAAATATCAATCTCAAGCATCCTGTGAAGTCATGGCACCTGGTATGCTGTCGTTTTTAAGAAAAGTGGACATTTATATAGTTTTCCAACGATTGTCGGCCGACAATCGTTGGAAATAGTCTAGTTCTCCGACCTGATAATTCCCCGACTCTATAAATTGTTCCGTTTTGTTTAAGGTATGGTCAGGGAACCAGACTACTAGAACATCATTTTTGTCTTCCTGTTTTCCCACTGCAGCATCTACGCACACAAAACTTTGAACAAGTCAGTGTTACAGTATTTGCTATAGCACGCTATAAAATACTAACCCCCAAATCCATGTATTTCAAAAAAATTACAGCAAAAGCAAATGATGTGTACTACCTTTAAATCGACGTAAATTTGTGCTCATTTGCCATCAAGGGATTATACAGTATGATCAGGTTAACGTTTGCAACCGCAGAAATACGAAAAAAGGGTAAGAAAAAGAACTTGTCGCCGTCGCCGAGGTGAACCGAGGAAAAGATGGGATTGTTTCAATGTTTAAAGAGGTTCTTTATATAAAACACATGTGCTCACTTCTCCACATAATGTATTTAGACCGAATAGAGATTTTCAATAAATTATACAAATGAAAAAATTATGTTATAAAAAGTAAAAGGAAAGAAAATAGGATTTTTTTAAACTGTGGTTAATATTCCTAATATTTCTATGCCCATGTATTATACATTGATTATACAATTCTCAAGCAACGATTGCTGAAAACTTGATGTACAAACATCTCCAAAATAAGTTACCTCTTTTATTGGGTAACAGTTTTTATCAGCAATAATACAAAACAGAAAAATCCACGGCGTTTTTTCCCTTCTAATTCTCTGTATCTGCGCAGTTTGGGACGAACAGAGATCATGGAGATTGTGGGAATTAAGCAAAACCACGCCTTGGACTTTCTATTAAAACCACTACAGAGTCTACATTGCTGTGATGAAAAGTATGCAGGTATACGTAACAATATATATATACTAGAGAATACTATTTTTAATATGTGCAATTAAATGTCTGAAATCGAGTGTAATCATAAATGGATGATAAAGACAAGATTGAAGTAGATTGTTGCTAATCTAGTTAACAAGAAGGTATTGTTGATACAATTGAGAACAGCGTGACTTTTCGATCCTAGAGCAGAATTTGTCGCTAATTTGATTGTGCTTTAAAATTGCCTTACCGTAAAATTGCCTTACCACGTGGTTGTAGTTCATTGATTAAATACATGGACTTGGGCGTAGGTCTCGTATTTAATATCATGAATGATGTACAAACATACAGACATTATGCAGTCCAGATACAAAGCGCGAGCGTTGGGACACAACTTTTTTTACCCGGATGACATCACTGTTAGTGCTCAGTTTTGTTTACTTTAATATTTTACATTGTATGTCTATTCTATCTTACTATCTATTACATAACCGCTAGGGAGGTCATTGGGGCACATCTGATGACTTTTTAACCATGCAGCTCACTCCACCCTTTTCGATTCTCCACTGCCCTCGGGATTCTCCACTGCCCTCTGGGATTCGGCAAACTCCAGGCCAGTCCACTCTCTGATGTTGTCTTGCCAATTATTCTTCCGCCTGCCTCGTTTCCTCCCCCTGCCTCGTTTCCTCCCCCTCTCACTGTGCCCTGCAAGATGGTCTTTGCTAAGCCGGATGATCGGGAGACATGACCATATACCATTTCAGCTTACGCTTCTTGACAGTAGTCAGTAGACCTTGTATGGTCTGATGGCCTGATGGCCTGTGTAATCTTGTTGCGGACCTCTTCATTTGTCACATGGTGTTTGTATGAGATGCCCCAGATCTTACGGTAGCACCCTATTTCCATGGCTTGTATTCTTTTGGTTAGGTCTGCATTGAGGGTCCACGTTTCACAGAAGAGGAGGAAGAGGGAGCGCATCAGCTGTAATTTGGAACTTAGAGTGATGTTGCTATCGGTCCATATTGGTTTCAACGTAGACAGGGCTGATGTGGTCTGTGCAATCCTGGAAATATCTCAGGTTTGACGATAGATCTTAGATACTCGAAACTTGGAACTGTTTCAAGCCTCCGACCTCTGTGGTTATGGCGTTTGTGTTATTTGTCATTAGCTTGGTCTTTTCGGCACTGATTTCCATGCCGAAGGCTGAAGACGTCTTGTCAAGGCATTCCACCACGTGGGCTAGTTCTTGCGCTTCTCCTTCTAATCCATCAATGTCATCAGCAAAGCGAAGATTGGTGATGGTCCTGCCTCCAATACTGACAGTGCATACATGGTCTTTGAGCGCCTCAGTCATAATGTTCTCCATAAAGATGTTAAATAGGGTGGGAGAGAGTAGGGAACCCTGTCGAACTCCAACTTTGGTTGGAAAGCAGTCCCCTATGGTGTTATTAATGAGGACTGCACTGGTGGCCTTGTCATGGAGGTGTTCAATGACTCGGACAAGGTCAGGGCTGATGTTATACATCCTCATTGTAGCCCATAAGGCTGCGTGCCATACCCTGCCAAAGGCCTTTTTAAAGTCTATGAACACATGGTAAATGTCTTGCTGGTGTTGCAGATGTTTCTCGCACAAAATTCTGAGATTGAAGATCTGCTCTGTGTGGTGCTCCGTCCTGTCCGAAAGCCTGTCTGTTCCACAGCAATGATCTTCTCTGCTTGGGGCATAAGTCTGTGTAGTATGATCTTCAGCATGACTTTTCTCGGGTGGCATATATTATGAGGCTTATTGTTCTGTAAGTTGCCTTTCTTAGGGAGTGTGATGACTAACGACTGGTCCATAGGGTGGGCCACTCTCCTGTTTGCCAGATCTTATTGCAAATATTGCCATGAGGGCAGTGATCGGGGTATCACCGCCATCTACAATAAGTTCTGCTGGTATGTTGTCGACCCCCGGAGATTTCCCGTTTTTAGTGATTACTGCAGCCTCCACTTCTTCACGAAGGATGGGATAGTTTCCTTCATCTTCGATGGTCTGTGGGTAGTTTAAAGCTGCTTGATCTCTACTGATCTCATGTGTGTACATATCTGTGCAGTATTCACCAGTCCATCGGTCGAGAATCTCTTGCTCTCTTGTAAGGCAATTTCCTGATTTGTCTTGGATGGTGGTGATTGTTGTTTTTCGCTGTCTAACGGTTGTCAGGTCCTTTACAAGTTGGCAAGCCTTCTTACTATTGTTCTTACTCATCAATTTGTCTGCACTGTTTGTGTATCCAAATCTGTTTTGCTTTCTTCGTGCCCTTCTTGATTTTGTTGTATATTTCTCTATACGTTTGTGCTCCAACCTGGTCACTTTTATTCTGTTTTAATTCTCTCTTGTTGTCGCAGTGTTTGAGAATATCTGCTGTGACCCAGGGTTTCTTTGTCCAAAGGTATTTGCCAAGGAACTTGTTCGCTGCATCTGTCACTTTAGTATTGAAAGTGCTGGTCACGTCATCGAGTCAAGATCCGAGTCTTCATCGTCAAATATGGTAAGAGGTGCAAATTTCCCACCTATCACAGCTTAGAACGCCTCAGCCACATCTAGATCCTTCAATTTCTCAAGATCAAACTTCAGTCTTGTCTGTTTTGGTTTGATAATCTTCAGGTGAAGATGGAAGGTCATCATCAACAAGTCATGGTCGCTTCCAATGTCAGCTCCAGGAAAGCTTCTCGTTCTGACAATATTGATTCATGTTAAAAAGCGTCTTTTTCCCATGATGTAGTCAATTTGATTGTGGTTTTGTCCACTGGGGCTATGCCAGGTCCATCTTCTAGACACTTCGTGAGGGCCGAAAGTGTTCGCCAGCGCTAGGTCATTATATACGGCAAACTCCACACTGTAAAATCCAACAGCTAACACCTTTTGAACACACAGTCGTACTTCCCCAATACGTCCGAGGACAATGCTTTGTGTTTCCTATTGTTCCTTTAATATAACCAACCCCCATAGACTAAGCACGTATCCTTACGTTCGAGGACCGATTTCAACAAAAGACTCTACGTTCGAGGACTGAAAGGTTTCTTTGTGTTTCCTTTCTTCTCTTGTCCTCGGAGATATATACAGTGCACGTACATTTCAACGCGTTAATATTAATACTTTACACGTAAATGTATAGGAGGCGTTAATCGTGTGCAACGCCTCCTATACCTTTACGTGTAAAATATTAATATTAACGCGTTGAAGTGTTAAAAAAGTGTTAGCCGTTGGTTTTTACAGTGCAAGAGCCGAAGACTGCCTCTCTCGTTTGATTCCGCATTGCAGAAAAGCCCGCAGAACCCTTGCCAGTTTGGCTGTGTATCCTTTCCCACTTTTGAGTTCCAGTCTTCTTATACAATTAGAATGTCCTTTCTAGGTACCTAGTCTCAAACATCTTGTAGTTGATTGTAGAATTCTTATACAGCGTTGTCGTCATAGTCACTTGTCGTCATAGGCTTGTATGACTGTTATGTTAAATGGTGTTTCCCTCAGGCGGATGGTGATAAGCCTGCTAGAGATTAGACGACATCCCATAACAGTGTTCACAATGTCTTTAACCAACACCATGTTCATGTTTGTTGTCTGTGCCGCTGAAGTAAACCTTGTCCTTCAGTGGATGATTCACTAATGCTTTCCGACGCATTTCGCAGAGGCCAAGGAGGTTCCACTGATATCTTTCCATCTCATGTGTAACTTCTTTCAGTTTGCCTGCGGCTCTCAATGTTGTAACGTTCCATGTGCCGATGACAATGTCATGTCTCCCACGGATCTTGTGGGCACTAGTAGCATACTTGTCACCTCCCTCCTGGTGCATGGCTGAAGGCGCGGTCATTGTTAACCCGGGATGCGACCGATCCGGTATCAGTTGAGGATTGGTTGTCATCATGAAGTGTATCTAGGGCAAATTTACAGCCTGACGGAGCCCATCTCTCTCCAGGCTGGTTGACCACAGTCGAAATCCAAACAATATGGTACGCCCTGGTTCTAAACACGTGGTCGTTGAGCTCATCTTGGAGCCCTTCCGCCCTGGCCGTTGACTTCATCCACAAAAGAAGCAGAGCTGTAGTCGAGTCCCTGGAAGTCCTAATCCTTTCACAAGTCCAGTCACAAGTCCTTACATAAAGCCGGTCACAAGTAACTGGATGAACAATGACAAAGGAATGCCTTTGTCAAAGCTCGTTTGAATGGCTTGTGATTGGAATTAGGACTGGAGGGCTTGTGATTGGAATTAGGATTGGAGGGCTTGATATGGACTTGTGATGGACTTGCAGGGACTTGTGATGGACTCGACTACATCCCTGAAAAGAAGACCCCGCCCTGCGATGTTGTGTTAAAACCACTACTCGTAACCCTGAGTACGGGACCCAGATGTTCCCAATCGGGCCAGTTGGACATGGGGGCTCGCCTAGGCAGGGACGACCACCCCTGCGATAGTTAAATGCACAACTACCCGGCTACCTGTCTATTACCATACGAATAAAATACTTGACCGTAACATATTTTTATGGGGGAGGGGGTGGGTTGTCATATACTGCGTAAAAACGAAGAAAGCATGACCAATTTTGTGTACTAGTATCGTGTATCGAAGACTGGGAACAAAAGAATTACATGAGCGAACAATAGGACCTCGATGTTTGCGTTGTCATCCTTTGCAAAACAATGAGTGGGGTTGCAAAAAACGTTCAACAGGCATAAAACAAAAACCAGGACATGAGTCTTCAGTGAACACATAGCAAGTATGAACAAGTATTGAAAAATCCAATTGCCGCTCCACTTTAAAGTTTTGTGTTTTCTTCGCTTCCGTGTGGTTGACTTATTGCCCCTAACCCGGTGGACTTCGTGTGGTGCTTCTTCTGAGAGGAGGTTTTTAACGGCTGTTGTCCTTGTCGTCGGATCTTCTTCTTCCAGAGACCCCGGACTCTCTTATTAAGACAGAAGGCGATGAAGATAAAAACTCCTTGCAGATAGTTGAGGATGATGTAGATGTAAGAGAAAACAAGGATGCCCGTCACGGACTGAGATATAAAGCCGAACACCCAAGTCACGCCCAGTAGTGCGCAGATCTGTCGAGCAAAGAGGAACCTGGATATTTCAAGTTTAGTTGCTTGGAATAAAGATATCATTTGCCACCGCCTCTTATATTTCCTTTCTAGACGATTTAGCGTGAATGTTCGTAGCTATAATAGCATGCACTTAAATTATTTAAATGTGGAATTTCTAAGATGGAAGAGGGAATTTCACTTCTAAAAATGTTTTAACATACAAGCAATATCCGCCCCATTTGTAACAAATACTTTTTAGATTATAGTATGCATCTGCCTTGCAGAAACAATATCCATTCACTTCAACTCGTTTGATACAAGTTGAAACTGACCTTTACGTAGATGGATAGTTGGTCTCCGAAGGCTTTGATCTTCCCTTCATCCCTGGCAGCTTTGCTTTCCTGTCTGGTTCTTCTGACGCTGATCACTGTGAAAACGTACAACATTATGTTCAGCACCAGACTAATCGCTATCGGCACCACAAAGACGACCACGCGAACGGTGGCGTGGGTGATCCAGCAAATAGCGCCCTCTGCGTAGATCACCGGAAGGCCGGTGCAGTTACAGGACTGGAGGACCAGACAGGCGATGACAATGGCCAAGGGAATGCCCCAGGCTAGGCACATGTAGGTAACGAGCGCACGGTCGATTCTTGACCGCCGATGCGGCCTGGAAACCTTCGACGTCAGCGTACGAGCAACGCTGACGCTGAGGATGGACATCCAGCCAAAAGCCGCTAGCCAAGAGAAGTGCGCCAAGGCGGCCCCGGCAACGCAGAGCGCGTGGTCATGCCTTAGATAGCCAGGCAGCAGAAACAGCAAAATGGCAATGAAAAGCGCCACCGCGAGGTTCATGGTGGACTTGCCCGCCGTGTTCCGAAGCTCTGGAAAGACGCAGTACGTCAAGAACGTGGCCAGAAGTGCAAGCAGTGACAGACAGCTTCCAGCAAACGAAATTGCCCGTCGAATTTGCGGTTCCAACCCCTCTGGTGCCTCTCCTGTAAAGGCACAGGTGACAGCTGTGCCGTCAGGGAAAATGACATACTCGGCAGCAGACAAACGTGCACCACTTGCAACAACTTCCAGAATACCCCCTGATAGGATTTGGTACTCAAAATCTTCCAACGTCAAGAGAGATGAGCAGTCTAGGTTTAAAACCTCTAGGCATAAAGGTGACGACTCATATTTTGTGTATTGTTCATCATCTGTGGATTTCTTGTATCTCACTGTGACAAAGAGGTATCCACTATAACCTGGAAATGTTTCGTTTCCATTTTCCGTACTACAATAACCAGATTCGCCCAGGTCGAAAGTCGTGAAAATGGACAGTTGGGATATGTTGCACATAAACTGCGAAGCCATAGTGGAATTTTTGAGAGAATCAATGAAAACATCAAAAGCTGCTTCAATGTCAAGGGCATCACGAGCCGAAGTCAGAAGAATAGAAACAGACAACGCAGCTGTGTCTTGGGTAGCCATCACGACACCGTTATCCACCATCAACACCTGTATCCCTGTGGAGTCTTGTCCAAGACGTCTTGATAAGCACTCGATTGCAGATACATTCTCAGTGTTGTTAAAACTCAGGGAGATTGGATCCACAACCACACACTCGTCGCCTTTTATCTGATACCCGGCTGCACATGTCAGCGCACGGCACCTCTCCAGAAATGGATCATAGATCTGACCATCGGAGCAAGAAACTCCACTGATGGAGGAAGAGGAGGAGAAGTCAAAGAGAACCTCAATCGTGAAGAAGTCATCGTAGGGACTGCAGGCGCCTTTGCAGGGCCCCCATGGAATTGGATCACATGATTCCTGACATACCTGGTCTGTGCAGGAATTTTCCGGTACAACCTCCCGGCCGTTGCATATTGCGCAATGTGGATTGCGATAGCGTATGTTGATCTTATCCAGTCGAATTGGTGCATAGTACGCTTTACAAGCATCCTCTACTTCAGTACCCCGAAACTCATCTAGACACGTGCTAACAATATGGGCGGGACACTTTCTTATTGCTGTGTGACCCAACGGCGGTGTAACGACCCAGCCTTTTGACGGCACGTACTGATTGAGAGACGGGTGGAACACTACCAATGTAGGGTCTAAGCTGTTATCAGACCCAGATACATTCCACCTGCGCAGTCCTTCTAAGGACCTACCGTTACATATGGCGCAAAAGATGTTCTTAAAATCCACCCCTTGCTTGTCGTAGACTGGCATCGACCCAATGACGTCGGTTACGTTGATGGCGCTCTCGCACAAATCACGCGTCCCCTCGTCCATCCAACTGATTAGACAACGGTCTACGGCCACATAGCCAACATGAGTGAACTGACTGCCTGGTACCCACACGCATTCAAACTGATCAGCTGTAAACCCTCCCCGCTCCAAGCTTGGTACCCCGGGATTGCACGCAGCGGCTGCGTGGTCGTAGCAGCAGTCGTCGAATAAAACGCACGCGTCGTTGCATTGGCAGTAGTGGAATATGTCGTCAGAGGCTGTCGTTATTGGATGAATCTGTTGACATTGATCACCACAGAGTTGCTTTGAACCACACAGGTAAGAAGTCTCCCTGTACTCCCTGATTTCTGCGAACAAGTGGGAACAAGTGAAAAAGCGTGTAAATAGTCACAGGGCAGGATTCAGTAGGCCTAATCTGATAGGGTGAAATAATCCCGCCCTATATGTTGCACTGCTGGAAGTACAGAGTGACAGTAAACCATTCGTTGTTACAAATGGTATAGTCACAGCACAGACTAGGCTATTCGAACTTCTATGGTCCTTAAAGAATACAAAAAGGGCATTCTAAAAGTGATACAAAATGACATGAAGCATATTAAAGGGATGTCATTATACTACATTGTTGGATCATTCTTGCTATGAAACTGCCTGCACAACCATGATCATAGTGTAATATGTAGACGTAGATTTGATGTGGGTCCCAAGATCAATCGTCATAATTATTGATTCAGATAGAATTGTGGACGGTCATTTATCATTTTCCATTTCCTTTCCACATGAAAGCTATATCCAGGAATTTCATAGTATATACAGTTTTAGATGATTATATTGACAACTGATGAGGGATTTCATAAACTTACCGGTGAAACACTCTAGGGTGGCGTAATTTTGGCACTGCCGCAACGAGTAATGTTGGCACTCTGACAAACTCGCCTCGCTGCCGATGCAGCCGATGTCCACGAACAACGTGTAGTTGGGCTGGTGGTGCACACTGACTTCATCAAAGGTTGCCTCCCCGGTCGATATGGCGTGATCAGACAGTCTAAGATCACGGCAGGCTACTCTCCCAGCTTTTAACCTGGTAAACGGGTCAAAGCCATTGCTGCAAATGGCGCCCCACTGCTCGATCCCACCACAACGACCTTGCAGAAGTTCGGTTGGTCCATTGACAGCGCCCTCTACTAGCCGCAATTCGAAGTCGGGCATTCCTGCAGGCAGAAAAATAAAATTCCTTTAATATCATTAAATTTCTTTAAAACCAGTACATATTTGTAATTCGTTATATTTTAATTGAAGTAAGGTTACGAAAACAAATTTACGATAATTCACTTGCGTTTGTACCAAAAATGGCGTCGACTAAGTGCCCTCGTTCGTTCAATAATGGCATCTTCACTGAATAAACTTGTAGAAACCTACCTCCATAGCCGCAGGTGAGCCACATATCGCGGTCATGTGTACACGGCATTCCATGGTTGGGATCCAGTTGACGTACAGGAAACAGTCCGCATCCTCCAGCCATTACATCGGTCAGGTGCACGGAGCACGCAGTCAAGTAATCCACGCTCCTTATGTTCACCAGGGAGGAATCATTGGTACCCTGCATCCCTGCCTCGCCGTGGCCGCACGCAAACGGATAGCCGAGCTTCCTACACATCTGAAAGGCGATGGTGTCGACAGAGATAGGGTTGTAGCACAGGGTTGTCCGGGGGGAGTCGGGGGACCAGCGAATGAGCACTCTTCCCTCGTTGGGGGCTCTGCCGACTGAGAGTTCGATGTCGAGTTCGTTGATATCTATTGGCTCTGTTAAATTACCACGTGATTTATGTTTTATTATTACACACAACTGAAACAAGTTCCAAGTTCTTTTTACAAAGATACCTTGCAACTGTTTTTTGTGACGGAATACTACAAAGCAGTAGAAGAGAAAAGAAAGTACAAGACACCTTTTTTATTGTAAAAGAGGTAATGATGTTATTTTGATAACCGTTATGTTATTTCTTAGTGAATAAAGATTGAAACTGAAACTTACAATTCGGAATATGATGTGAAATAAACATTTCGTTTTCAATATCCTGTATTAAAATGCAAAGTTCAAATTGTTTTAACTGAATTATCATGAAAGGTGCATTCAGTGGATTCAATATGCATGACGATAAAGGTGGTGGCAAGTGGCTTTCACAAATACATTTACCGGTTATTGTGCACTGCAGTGTGGCGTAAGCTTCGCACTGCCGCAACGAGTAATGCTGGCACTCGGCCAAACTCGCCTCGCTGCCGATGCAGTTGATGTCCACAAACAACGAGTAGTTGGGTTGGTCTTGCACTCTGACTTGATCAAAGGATACCCACCCTGTCGATATGGCGTCATCAGACAGTCTAAGATTACGACAGGCTACTTTCCCGGCCCTTAAACCGTCAAACGTATTGCTGCAAATGGCTCCCCACTGCTCGATCCCACCACAGCGACCTTGCAGGAGTTCAGTACGTCCACCAACAGCGCCCTCTACCAGCCGTAATTCGAAATCAGGCATTCCTGCAGACAGGGAAGTAAATCTTTACAAAAGTAGATTCCTGATATTTCTTGAAGGATGGTTCCTTTGCAAAATTATGTTTATCATTTTTATATTGTCAATATTATTTGTTACATAGCAATTCAGAATTGCCAATAATTGGAAGCACAAAATTTAATGCTTCCATAATCTTTTTAAAATGTGACAGGACCGCGCATGTACAATATGCCAATCAGCAGCCTGTGCCACGGTCTCAGTTATCCGGTGTGCCCAGTTTTCCGGAAAACTAAGTTGGTCACCGTGGTGTAACAGTGCGTGTATATTGTCATGGCACATTACTGGGTTAACGCTGCTAATCGTAACAAATACATGCGCAGTGAGGCCTACCTGCATATCCGCAGGTGAGCCAAGTGTCCTGTTCATGGGTACACAACTCTATACGAGGATCCCATTGAAGTATAGGAACCATGAAGCATCCACCAGCCGTTACATCGGTCAGGCCCATGGAGCATTCAATCAAGTACCAAACGCTCATAATGTTCGCCAGTGAAGAATCAATGGTGCCACGCGCCCCTGCCACGCCGTGGCCACAAGCAAACGGGTAACCGAGCTTCCTGCACATCTGGAATGAGACGGTGGCAGAAATCGGGCTGTAGCACAGGGCTGTCCAGGCAGAGTCAGGGGACCAGCGAATGAGCACCCTGCCCTCGTTGGGGGCGCTTCCATTTGCGAATTTGATGTCGAGTTCGTTGATATCTATAGGTTCAGAGAAATTACCACATTATTTTATTATTTCTCTCCACATAATAGATACAATATCGTTATAAAACCCAGAATATACATCTGCATAAAAATCAACATAAACAATTAATATAATGTGGAGAAGGCAAGACCGTGGAGGAAAGAAATTTTCTATGACCCAAAGGTACAGTCTGCCCAATTAAAATGTGAAATAGACAAAATATAACATGTACTAAAACACGAAAGTACACCCACTTACATTTAAAATGAGAATAAAACAAGTAAAATGTACCCCCAACTGCTGTCCTTACTGAACCATTACTCAAGGAGAAAACTGTTTACAGCTTTTTTGAATGAGGAAAGTAAAGGGGAACAACGAATTTCAATGGGTAATGAGTTCCACAAAGCAGGCAGGCGATGAAAAACTTTTTTTAAAGAGTATTACATCTAGAGAACGGAATTACACAGGTTGGGAAATCTCTACGATTGTTAACTTGAAAGAGTGAATTATCAATACCAGGATGATTGTAAAAAAATTGGTAACAGAAACAGAGACTCAACAGTTTCCCCCTTGATTCAAGCGAAAGAAGTTTTAGTACAGACAGTCGCTGGGAGTAATCCAAATAGTCAGCTGTGTCAATTGCATGTTGCTTAAAATAGAATCGTGTAAAATCCCGTTGAATCCTTTCTATACGATTTGTATTACTCTTATTACTAGACTGGAACTATATGGGGCTAGCGTACTCAATGATCGGTCTACACAAGGACTTTGTGAATTTGAAGCTCATTAATACTGATGTTTGGCGAGACTATTTGATGATATCGAAGGAAAATTTAAATGCGCGCAACTTTAGGGTATAATGGTAACCATTTTTTTCTTTATTATGTCCTCGTAATTATCCGGTCTCTAATATGCTTTAGAAAATGTTATTGAAGTAAGGATGTGTAAGTAGAATCACCAAAATAAACTTTTCAAAAAATAGAAAAATAAATAGAAATATACCCAAATATGGGAATAAATATATTACACGGCAGGTATTAACAATTTATGCAAATTAGGCATATTTCTACCACTTCGATTTGTAAAGAATTTTAGTATGTCATTCTAGGGACCTAACGGAAATGCATTGTGGTGAAACAAAATTTGTTGCAATTTGTGTGGGGTCCAACCGTATTTTGCCTGGACTATATGGCTGAGTTTAGGCGAGTTGTTCTTGTTTGCTCAAGAACAACTCGTGTGTTCGTTTGTGTTCCGGCCGCTCGAACGCCAAAGAACGTCCGATAGCCAAGAGCGCCATTTATCGCTGATAACCACGCAAAATGTAATGGCTGCGCCCATGTACGTTATTCAAGCATTTGTTTCAAAAACCTGAATTTCAGACGCAAAATAATTTAACGGAAGCACAATATTTAGACTGCATTTTCCCCTAGTTTGTTCAGAAAAAGCTTTATTTTTCAAAACGTTTGGAAGGCAATTTTAGGCAACATTACGCCGACTTTCATGCTTCATCCGCCATGTTTGGTCGTCTTCTACGTCGCGTCAAATTACGTCATGTTCTTGTAAACCCCGACTGGTAGGTCAGTGGTGTGTGATCTTGTTCCGAGTGCAATGTTCGCGGGTCGCGTTCCCGCCGTTCGGGCGCAAGAACAGGGAACTTGTGTTAAGAACAGACTGCCTGAACTCAGCCCTTGTCTCCATAGGTTTGTTCACAAACACATTAAATATGTCTACATTGGGTTGGAGTGGGTTCCATGTTGGATTTGATTTTCATGTTGTCCCTTATTTTATTGCTACTTCATTTTACTTTTGAATTTCATAATTTGTGTGTCGCCTAAACGAATGTTTTGGGGGCACTTACCAGTCATGAGTTCAGTCCGTGTGACCGTATGCCCGTATGTTAAAGTTTTAGGTTGTTCTTGCTCTCATTTGGTGTCATTTGAAAAGTTGAAGTCCAATTGGAACCAAATGTGGATTATACATGTAACATGGGAACCTTAATATGTTAATGAGGTCAAAGGTTACATACCGAGGTCAAGGGTCATCTAAGGTCAAGTTGTAAAATGGGCTGAACATGTAAATTTGGGCCCTTTGAAAAGTTGAAGTCCAATTGGAACCAAACGTGGGTTATACAGGGTGGAAAGAAAAATCACCGAAACCGAGATATTATTGCTAATTGTAACAGAAGTAGGGCACATGTGAATCAAAGGGAGATATCCTCTGTTAGGGTTGAATCTCCTCTTTAAAATGACACCCTGATCATGTCATTACATCCAGTTTTATGAAAGGGTCTATTGAGGGAATTGCGCCACTTTTCAATTGTGTTTTTTGTGGTATCATTTGTCACAGAGTGAAAGGCTATGGTTGCCAATCAAGCCAGGTGGGGAAAAAGAGATTTCACCATGTAAACCTAATAACATTTATTCGAGCAGTGCTATTTACATAATTAAACATGCCCCTCAACATGTCCTCCGTTTTCCCCGACACAAATCTGAGCACGGTGTCGCATGCCCATCACTGCCGAGCGAATCACACCAGGTTGCCCGCGTAGGATGTCGACTTCTCGGACAATCCGCTCCCTCAAGTCTTGAATATCCCGTGGTGGCGTAACAAAGACCTTGTCTTTCAAATAACCCCAGAGAAATAAATCGCATGGGGTTAGATCCGGGGATCTCGGGGGCCATTCCACGTAGTAGTTCAGAGCAATGATTCTTTCTCCAAACAGTTCTGCCAATCGCTCTCGTACGATGATGCGGCGATGAGCAGGTGCCCCGTCTTGGGCCCACCACAACTGACGAAAAATGCCTCCTTGCTGTCTTTCGAAATGTTGCTCTAACTGGGGTACAATCAAGTCATTGGTCATTTGAAGATAGCCTTCTCCATTCAAATTTCCTTAAAAAAAGTAAGGACCAAGCAGAATCCCATTCCCTGAAAGTCCAATCCACAGTGATAATTTCTCACGTTGGATGATGCAATGGTGGTGCGTACTGGCGGACGTTCTGCGTGTTCACGGCTCCGTTCATGCAGAAGGCAGCCTCATCTCCGTTAATGAGATTTTCCAAAAATCTGTTTGGACGGTCAAGTATCTATTGGCAAAACCTAAGACGCCTCGGAAGATCACCAGGAAGCAGTTGATGTCGTCTCACAATTCTGTAAGGGTACCACCGGACATCCAGCCTCACAATTCTGTTGAATGTGGCTGGGGGCAGTCCTAGACCATTTCGTCTGTGGCTGATGATGCGTTCTCCCTGTTGCAGGGCCTGCTGGACTGCATTTATGTTTTCGGGTGAGCGCCCAGTTCTTCGTCGCCCAGATCTTCCCTTGTTTAAGTTTAAGCTGGTTCCCTCACGCTGGTACTTGCGAACATTGCGCCAAATCGTTGCCTTAGCTGGAGGAGGACGTTCTGGAAGGTTTTCAGCAAAATCATCTGCCACTTGCTGAAGGCTCCCCGTCTCCAACCACTTCGACACAACAAAAACTCGCAGTTCTTTTGTAAGCTGCATTCTTATGTACGCCTGAATGTGTTTTAAGAAACTGCAAGCTTCTCCTCACCCACTTGTAAATTTTATGAAGGTTATGTAATGGTTAAGGCCAATGAATGCCACTAAAGAATGTGGCGCAATTCTCTAAATAGACCCTTTCATAAAATTGGTCACTGCTCAGTCAACCGTGAATGTAACGACATGATCAGGGTGTCATTTTAAATAAGAGATTCAACCCTCACAGAGGATATCTCCCTTTGATTCACATGTGCCCTACTTCTGTTACACTTAGCAATAATATCTCGGTTTTATATTTTTTGATCCACCCTGTACATTTAACATGGGAACCTTCTAGTGGTGTGTATTTACGGGTAGTACGGGAATCGGTACCCGATGGAAAATAGCACGGGTACCCGGGTTACCCGTTAAAGAAAGCCAATCGCAAAAAAATCAATCTCGGAATTTGTTATTCATATTGTTCATAGAGGCCCGCTACTACCACATCGGTGCAGCAAGATGCAAGTGCATACAGTGAGCTCTATAGCTTTAAATTAAAGGTATAGTGTACATGATTAAGCATTGTTGGAATTTTCAGAAATGGGCGGATTTGGGGGTTAGTATTTTATAGGAAATATTGTTCCACTGACCTGTTCAAAGTTTTGCGTTGTTGGATGGCGAAAAAAACGAAAGAAAAACGGCGCTCGTTTTCAACCGTCGGGCGGATGATTGCCTTTAGTCAAGGCGCGCGTGGCTACCTGGACGCGTGACGCGCCCCGAATGCTAGTCTTGGTTCCAAGACCTTCGTGTTCCTTTTTTTCCTTCTGAACGAGGGCGCTGTTTCTCAGTAAATCGATTCGGATTGTATTCGATAATGTTTTATATATTACGCGCTCTGACAAGAATCGATTCTACTGTTCTTTGCTCGGTTCTTCACTTCCACGAAGGTCTTGGATATTCCTGTCCGCGGGTCGTAACTTTTTCTTTACTTTTTCGACATTCTCTCCCGACTTTCCGGGGGAATCAATCAGCGTTTGAGTTTGACCTTGACAAATGAATTATTCATAACTTGGCGAGTATGCACGATTAAATAGGACGCGGTGCGGTCATCACCCTGGGTGCGGTTTTTTTTGTATGTGTGTTGTGTTGTCTGGAAATTTGAAGTTTACCGCGCCCGGGCCCGACGCGTCGACCGTTGGATGAAGGATTGCGCGATCCGCGTGACCCAGTCTGTCATGTCCATGGGAAATATTTTTTTAAGTTAACGTACTGTAGGCACGACGTGTCGTTAAAATCCGCTGATTTCTGTAGTGCAGCTGAAGTTTATTTAGACATCAAATAAGTGTAGGCCTATACGAAATATTTGTGCGACACTTGCCACAGACAGGTGAGGAAAGTATTTTTAATCTTCTTCAACATTAAAAAATGAGGATGATGAGTGAACATGTGAGGTATATTTTAATACTACCGAATGTAAATTTAGAACTATAACCTTTGATGACAGCCAGTGTGTTTACGTGAATACTATTCCACATTTCCAAATTTCCACATGTAATAGAAAAAATACATGCAGTAGTCGGTGTACATATATTGGTTTAAAGAACTACATCACAATTGATTTCATTACAGTCATAATTGATCAGTTTCAATTTTTTTTTTTTTAAACAACAATTTTTATACAAAGGAAAACATATCAGAAAAGATTAACAAATGGTGATACATACGGTGTACATAATAGCCCAACTTTTATAGTTAAATATAATCCTCAAAAAATTGTCGACAAGAAGAAGTGTTGATAAGTGAAGGCAAAAACATAGATTTCGGGGTTGTGGAGATGGGGAATATATCTTCACCCACACATACTTTATGACAAGATCACCCCTAGACAATAAAACCAGACAGAAGAAAACAATTAATATAGACCAGGAGGCAATTGATACGGAGTATAAATTTCACATAGAAATTACAGTAGAATTGTCGGAAAGAGGGTTAAATGTGGGTTTGTGTATGGACCATAATTAATACATGTGTAATAAACAGCGTAGTGTCCAATCCACCCCCCCCCCCCCCCCCCCCGCTTCGAAATTTTCAGTTGGTTGGTTTTGGAAATTTCAATATACCACCCCCCCCCCCTTTTCCCGGTCTCCACACATGTCACAGTCAACTCATGGAGGCGCGCTTGAGGTGATAAACTTAAAAAGACTTCAGAATGGAGGACGTCCCAGCCAGTTTGTATAAGTAAATGTATTATACATTTTTTTAAATGCCACATGAACATGTAATAGAGTAATGGTTTCAATGTACATATTGCAGCAGTTGAGAAAAATTCAATTTTTTTACAGTAGTAAATGACCGGTACATCTGCCAATTTAATTGTTCAGGATGGAAATTTAAAATACATGAACAAAGAGATGTAACAAATGGTGTGTTTCATATTTCTGATGAACTCTGTGGCAGTTCTAACCTTCAATGGTAAAGTATATGTTAACATAAATGTAACTTTACAATAATGGTTTAAAATCTTTACAGAAATACATTTTATCCAGTGAAAAATTATGTTTACCTCAAGAATTAAAATAAATGAGTGAAGTTAACCATCTACTTTGATTTTAAATCCACTGCATTTAAGTGGTTTGCTGTGCTTGCTATTTCAGACTTCTCTTCTTCATGTTCACTTTTTTAAATATTAGTATACATGGATTACTATACACATGTAGGAATGTAATGTATTTAGTGGAGGAATTTTTTATTGGGAGAAATATAAGTAATTAAGACAATGATCAATTTTAGCTCCACCTTGAAGACAAAGTGAGTAAAAACGTTTTTCAGTCAAAAGTTGACCAGAGACCGTCCTGTAAATTTTTTGTTCATGCAACTGGACTGAAATATCCAATAGAATACTGGGCCTGGCCATGGCTGGCTGCAAAAAAAGGCACCACATGTTTGTACATGTAATTAAACAAGACTGGCAAAAATCAATCTTTGATAAAACATTATTTAAAAATTGGACTATTCTGCATTTATTTATTTATTCATTTACATTGGCTAACTAACATCCCAGATTAAAGTGCACACCTGCAGGTAAATTGTCATTATCTGGGACGTAGCAAAAATGATCAGAAACTCCAAGTTATTCAAACTTGAAGTTCAAGTACGTATACGTACGTACACACACTATACATGTATCCACAGTGTTCATATGTGGATATGTATGTGTGTACATTGTATGTACAAGTTGCTTTTGTACACAGTACATCCACGATTTTTTCCAAACGGTATTATAATTATTACACGTCGCGTCGACCGCAGGCGCATTTTGCATAATTGGGGCAATCGGTCAAACCATGGAGGTCAGACCAGTCAGGTGATATGAATAATGCATGTTTAGCCACGATTTCCATAGTCGGGTCCCTCCCTCAAAAGTATGAATATCCAAGATGTTACTGTACATCCGTGATTGATATCGCAAGCACGCCTGCCGGTGAAAGCCTGTAAATTGCGCCCTCTGCTGATGACAAATATAAGACAGTAACGTCTTGAACCAAGACTACCCGAATGCCTGCAGCATGTCCGGGGCACGCCACTCGTCCGGTTAGCCACGCGCGCCTTGACTAAGGGCCTGTTTGTTTCACACAAATCGGGAGGTGATCCAGAGCCGAACGAAAACAAACTAGAATCGCGAATCCCTCTCGCTATATATTGCATGCTGGGAGAATTTGGATTACACGACAATGTCGTCTGCTTCAGATTCTGTAGGGCTATTTTTATGATAAACTATCTAGTATTTCCAGAAAAGTAAATACATCGTACTTAGCTTTAAAAACAAAAATACACTGTAAAAGAATTATGAGTAAATACTGTCACAATAGCTCGTTAAATGCTTGAAATCTACGAAAAACTACCGTCCCTTTTCTCTGTCCGTCTCGCACGTCGCCATCTTGGATCTTGCGAACCTACCTCGCGAGCAGGATCACTAAAAACGTAATCCGGAGCAGCTTTCGACGCTCCGGATCACTGATTGCGCTCCGGATCTGCGTGAAACAAACACGCCCTCTAGGCTACAGGGCAGTTTTAATAAACGATATAAATGTCCACTTTTCTTGACGACAGCACACCTGGTGCCATCATTTCACAGGACGATTAAGACTACTATTAACTTACAGTCTATTAAGGTATTTGAGCTGTCCTCCACACCCCTTCGCCAGTGGAGGGCAACTTTAAATCATACACAAAGTAAAACAAACACACAAATGTTTAATATACGTAATACGGCTGCCTCTTCAGCGATGGCCACCGGGTCCTTCACTCCATCCAAAACAACACATACCGTAGTTCTAAGGCTGCCAGTGCTGACACTGTCTCCTGAGGCTCAATGTCACTCTATGGACCACTTTTTGGTGGACGCTACCTTTGTGTATTTGAGCTGTATTTGAGCTGGCTCAACATTCGACCCAAAAACCTCACGAAGTTTCGATGTGGTAGCCACACTGCACATACAATCAAACAAGACATTTACATCCAGTTTGCAATGAATGCTGAGCGTGTATTAAAGACGCCATCTTGGCTTCCCTGTGCATATTCACGTTAAGTTTATACATTTTTTTGTTTGAATATGTATTATTTAATCGTTTGTGTAAATATACAACAACAAAATTCCAAACTAAATATTATTTATTACAATTTTGAGATTTTATTTTTTCATAAGCCTCATTTCTCAAAATGCATTTTCATAACATTTCAGCCTCGTGCGTTATACATGTGTGCACTGTTGCCACTCCTTGGGATTTTTCCCAAGATCTTGGGAATTTTGGTTGGGAAAAATATGGATTGCACATGCGCAAAGTGCTTATTCCGTTGCTCTTTGCACGGTGTTTTCCCATCGCCTTGGGAATTCTTGGGAATTTTACTGGATGAATCTTGAAATTTGATGAGTGGCCACGCTGCGTATGTGTATTTCTGTACCGCGTGTATTTCCATCGAGATATTGATTGTGCGAAGTCACACACTGATACTAGAATATGAACTTTCAAACTCTAGAGTAAAAGGTAGGGTCGTGTTTGTGCATTACAAATAGCAAAATAAAGATGGAAACGAGATTGGAACGAATCAACCAGCAAAATCAATTCGAGTTTTGGGATAAAAATGAAAAACAAAATAGGGGCGGGCGGTCGAGGAAAACAAAACAATTTGTTTGGCCTAATAATAGTACTGTTCTGATGTTCTTTTGACACGGAGTTTCTATCGCCCTCTTTCATGAACTGATGGGCGTATTTTTTCAATTGAAAAAAAAACACAACCTTTTTTACTTCCACTGAAAACAAGTATGGATAAAGTGTGAATTTTAGTAGGATAGTAATACGCAAGGCTACCTGGTATCCGTGACATATTTCCTTTAATTAAGATGGCTTACCTAGAAACTGAGCTTTTCCGCCGACGGATGAAAGCAGAACAACGAACAGTGTTAAGATTATTTGCAGTCCTTCCATCTTTTCGGAATAGTTAACAGCAGTTACGGTTCATACAAGTAGCAAGCAGTTTATCATCCAAATGAGTTTGTAAAATCAGCTTAGCGTTCTAAAACATGCCAGGCTGGCATTTAATCTGTTCAGAAACAAAGTGTTGAAAAATGTTAGGGTAAATAGATATAGTAAGACGTTGAACCTTCGAACAGGGTTGTGAAGTCAGCTTGGCGCTTCCATGTTCACAACTTACTTCGCTGTGCTTTTTCTAGAAGACTTTGGGTCTGACAGATAAACACCAACCGGGTTTTGTTCACTTAGTAGCAGAAATTGGGAAGGTTACTTCCGCAGGTTCAAAATCTGTCAGGTCATTTCATATTGCTGCACTCTAGATATCCTCATCTCCTCGTGTTATACGCTACGCACGACGGCGAACTTCTAACATACAGGAGGACACTCTCAGCAGATACGCTTAGCCTAGGATATCTCGCTAGGACAACGTTTTCAATAGGTCACTGTGATATAAAATCCTGCAGTTGGAGCTTCGCTTCGGTAATCAAGCTCGCAGAAGGAACAACAGCATCTGGTTCTGTCTGGAGAAATTATCATGGAGATGGGCTACATGAAAATCAAACTAGATGCGTACGCGGCTGGAGACTGGTGGAACGGACGGGAAACCCGCAGGTCCCACGCATGTTCGTTACACGTCCTCACGTTAACGGAATTTTTGTATTCCCACTATTTACTCTATCTATCTCGTTTCCCATTGGTTCAATTATTTCGGGCCTACCCAGAATCTACATGACTTCGGAGCTCCTTGCCGCAATAAAATGGAATGTTCCTATATTGTATTATTCATGCTACATATACGCCGAGCCTATCAGAAGTGAGACACGTCAACGATAACCTCTCCCATAGTGGAAATAGGAATACGCCATTGGGTAAACCGGACTGTACGTTTGTGCCTCTGGAATGACCCAGTGTAAAAAAAAACAGTTTGTGGCTAGTTCATTTTCAGCTAATGTAAGAGTGAAATTAACTACTTTGGAGGATTCGGGAAGTACCCAGAGGTCACATAAAAGACAGGTATTTAAAAGCTTATTCAAACATGACAAACAAATTTGACTTGTAATTAGTTCTCACATGCACCCTTGACGGGTTTATTGATTTTTGTATATTAAATAATAAATATGTTTCTTGTAATGGAACCAACGATTCCTCAAACATGCACTGTAACTCACAACACGGTGCGATTCATTGGTGATTTTCAGCAATATGGAAATACATGTCAAATGAAATGAAAATGAAAGGAAAGCCCAAATATAATTATTTTCATCATCCAGACTAAGCTCGGACATTCAGTAAAATTTGGAATTGAAAGAGTAGGCCTACATGATGGGATACAGAGACGAAATTTATTCAACGTGTTTGTTCATGCACACGTGACACACACATGAAGTACAAAGTGCAACGGTCGGACTTCCTGCATGACATGCAAATATGGGACGTGACGTACGCTTTTTTTTGCAGATAGGATTTTTAAAAGTGAGACAATTAGCGGGGTTTATTTCCAATAAAAAAGTATAGTACAACATATTGTTGTGTGTACTTCTCTCGGGTGACCGTTCTACCTAGCAATTATAGACCTATTGAAGAACACCTGTTGCTAGCAAGTTCATGGTTATTGTCTGATATCATTAGAGATCATATGAACTCTAAACGGGTTGTAATTTGACCATGAACATGGTTTCATAACTCAAAAATCTTGTGCCACCCAGATCATGACTGTTCACCATTTATGGTCTACTACATTAGACCAACGTACGTAACTCTCCTCGAGGTGATGCTGTTTTTGTAATTTAGGCATTTGATTGTATTCCCCATAATGTACTTCGCCACAAGCTAGCGTTCAACATCAATGATGCTCTCTGGAAGTGGATAGAAGATTTGTTTGGTTGATCGTCGTCAGAGAGTCACCTTTGTTGGCAAGACCTCGTCCTGGTTTGTGGTGAAATCGGGGGTTCCTCAATGTAGAGTTATGGGGCACTTGTCATTGAATATGTTCATCGATGATCTCAATTCACGATGTGATATTTTTGCCGATGATGTTTTTGTTTAGCGTTCAGTGTGTTCAGTTGCTGATGAGATTGCCCTTCAGTCTGACCTGGATAAGCTGAATGCTTGGAGTGACTCCAACGGGATGACTTTTAATACCAAGTCTAAACTATAATGCACATATCTCGCAAGCGTTATCCGCATCTCCCCCTGTTTATTCACTTTCGGAATCTCACCTGCAATGTGCACCTCCATAAAGTACCTTGGGGTCACTCTGAATGCTCAGCTATCCTAGCTGAAATGATCACCTTAAAACGGTTGTTTCCACAGCTAATCGTATGCTGGGCCTAATTAAGACTACTGCTTTTGATTCCTCTGTTTTTGTCAAGTGCTGTATTTATAGGTCCCTGGTGCCCACTTGACTACCATTTACAGCCATATGCATATCGATGCACGAGAACGGGTCTAAAAACGACCGACTCGTTCTATTTCCCTGCAAAGAATTGGGGATTACCGTATGTCATATTCAGATACCGGTAGGCTTCAAACCATGAAGTGGACCTCTCTATTAAATGCAGTATACAACATTTGCAAACATCACAAAACTACCGAATTCTTACGAAATACCGTACTAGACTAAGTAAATAGTAGTCTCAAGCACCCTGTGAAGTCACGGCACCTGGTGTGTTGTCGTTTTAAAGAAAATTGGACTTATATATCGTTTTCCAACGATTGTCGGCCGACAATCGTTGAAAATAATCTAGTTCCCCCGACCTGATAATTCACTAACTCTATAAATTGCTCCGTTTTGTTTAAGGTATGGTCAGGGAACCAGACTACTAGAACTGAATTTGTTTCTCCCTGTTTTCCCTATACCCTGCACGATATGGGGCAGAGGGGTACCCCCCTTTTGTCCCTATACACTTTCCAGACTATTGTTACCTAACCATCCCCCCTAGACATCTGAAAAGAATTCCAGAGATTCCGGGAACACAATGATCAACACAAAAGAGGGGGGTCCCTTTTCCCCCCATATCGTGCTTCATATGGTTTTCCCACTGCAGCATCTATGCACACAAAACTTTAAACAGGTCAGTGTTATAGTATTTGCTAGCACGCTATAAAATACCAACCACCAAATATATTTATTTCTGAAAATTACAGCAAAAGCAAATGATATGTACTACTTTTAAATCGACGTAAATTTGTGCTCCTTTCATTTGTCATCAATAGATTATACAGTATGGTCAGGTTAACGTTTGCAACCGCAGGAATACGAAAAAAAAAGTATGAAAAAAACTCGTCGTCGTCGCCGTCGCCGTCGCCGTCGCCGAGGTGAACCGAGGAAAAGATGGGATTGTTTCAATGTTTAAAGAGGTTTTTAAACAGCTTCTCAAAAATATTGATATTATTTTGCAGCCAGATAAAATAACTTGCCTACAAATTTGTCCTCAGTTAATGTCTGATTTCAGGGTTTTATGCGATTTGTTTTACAAGTTTACATTTCTGTAAAAATATTACCAAATTACCCTCAATAAAGCTGATTCCCTAAAGTTTTACACACATTTTTTGCTGCTGTGCATTCCTTTCTCACCCAAGGTTCTAATGGGATAAGGGTAGGATGGGGGAGCACAAGTGGTGGAGGGTGAAAAGCCTCAATGGGGGGGGGGGGGGGGGGGGGGTGGTGACACAATACCCCACACCCATTACATCACACTAAAACGATAATTGAAATACATTTCTCAATATCTATTACGGTCACATCTTCCCGAAAATCTTGAAGAGTTGAGGGCAGAAGCCGTTTGATACTTTGATAATGATGACAATGATTATTCAATGACGATGACGATGACGACGACGATGTCCTGAAAATACTCTTTTCTCATGATAATTTGTCATAGTCTTCATTGAGTTTTCGCTTTTGCCATTTTGTATTAATTTAAGTTGAACATTTGCAAGGACCCTTTCCCAATCTTTCAAAGGGTATGATTTAGCTTAAGTGTCGGAAATAAATGCCTTTCAATATAAATTGTGAATCACTTATTTTTCAATTAATTAACGCATTTCCCCAAGGTTGATTTTGGTTGAATTGTTATGGGAGATAACTAGCGTCCCAATAAATACATTGCCCCTAAAATTTGCCTGTTAATCAAAATGTCGGGGTTCTCGTCAATTCTCACTGGACTATAAGTAATTATAACAGGAAATACAAAGAGCGGAGTAAATTGCGCACATGGCCAATGCAAACTTAATATAGCGGCGAGGCACTCCCGATTGAATTTCGTGTTCTGGATTCGAATGCCGGCCATGGCCGCGGACGTGGCTGCACCGATATGGAAAGAATCAGAAGTGAAATGGGGATCGTGTATGGCCACAAAATTCAGGGACCGGCTGAAAATGGTTGTAAACTGACAACGAGTCAAGGGTGTACGTTCCACCGAAATGGGAAAAAATACTATGATGATGGGTGCAGTTTATACGCAATTATTGCTTCGCGGTGCGAACGGGACACAACATAATTATAAACTCGCCATTTGAAACACTATATGAATAGAAATAACACAACCATTACCATACTGATCGGTCTTAGAAAAACGGACATGAAGCTCAACAACCTCACCCGGTGGGGGATGTCGAAGAGTCACATCAGACCTTTGCAAAGGTGAAACCCTATTACGCGTCGGTGCAGTAAGCTCACCAACACGCATGAAACAAAAAAATGCCAAAAGAAAGCAACATGCACGGAACAGTAAGGCCTCAAAATGAATGTTACAAATTGAATGCAACGCTGGAATAATACGGCGGAGAATATCGAGTGTAATAGGACGGCGTTTATCACGATGGCTGTTGCGCCGCTGACAACCATCTAACAAACGTTTAACAATAAAATGCCTTGTTACGTCAGGCAAATTATACAGCGTGTCTCCAAAAAATGCAAACAAAATAAAACGGAATGCCAGACGTAGAATGTGTAACCAACATAGATAATATAGGTATGGTTTGAAAGATACACCATTCTACTTTAAAATGAGATATCAAACGTCCAAATCTGATAATTTTTGACAGAGTTATGAGTCATTTTTCAAGAGAGGTCAAATTGACCATGGGACCAAGTTTTTAAATGCAGTGATAATCGATTTTGTTTGGATGTGCAAGTGTTGCAATGTGGATGAACTGTCAATGATTACATCCCTTCCCCTCAACATGCCGTCCCTCTCGCTCGATAGACAGGCGACATCGTCTCTCCATGTCTCCCATCGCTCTCCTAACAGCAGCTGGAGTCTGCCGCAGGACGTCAATCTCAGCTGTTATTGTGTTTACTCGCTAATCACATTTTGGTAGGCAATTATCCACACAGAGGCAATTAGGCTACCTTTGTCCCAATGCCTAAAATTGAAAACTTGGTCCCATGGTCAATTTGACCTCTCTTGGGAAATTACACATAACTCTGTCAAAAAGTATCAGATTTGAACGTTTGATGTCTCATTTTAAAGTGGAAAGGTGTATCTTTCAAACCATACCTATACTATTTATGTTGGTTACACATTCTACGTCTGGCATTCCGTAATATTTTGTTCGCATTTTTTGGAGATATTGTATAAAACACATGTGCTCACTTCTCCACTTAACGTATTTAGACTGAATAGAGATTTTCGATAAGTTATACAAATGATGAAAAAATTATGTTATAAAAAGTTGAATAAAACGAAATAGGATTTTTAAAACTGTGGTTAATATTCCTAATATTCCTTTGCCCATGTATTATAAATTGATTCACAAAGCTAAACGTTAAATCTAAACATGTCGTGGGCTAAACGTGCCAAAAAAGTGGGTACAAGAAATGTGTTGAAAAGCTAAACGCCATTTTTACAGTACGACTGCAAACAATTTGATAGCCATTTTCAGATGTACAAACATCTCTAAAATAAGTTAGCCCTTTTTTTAGTAGCAGTTTTTATCAGCAATAATACAAAACAGAAAAATCCACGGCGTTTTTTCCCTTCTAATTCTCTGGATCTGCGCAGTTTTGGACGAGCAGAGATCATGGAGATTGTGGGAGTTATTAAACAAAGCCACGCCCTGGACTTTTTAACCACCACCGAGTCTACATTGCTGTGACGAAAAGTATGCAGGTACGTAACAATAAATCAATACAAGATTTGCAATTGAATATTGTGCAATTAAATGTCTGAAATCGAGTGTAATCCTAAATGGATGATAAAGACAAGATTGAAGTAGATCGTTGCTAATCTAGTTAACAAGAAGGTATTGTTGATAAAATTGAGAACAGCGTGACTTTTCGATCCTAGAGCAGATTTTGTCTCCAATTCGGTTGTGCTTTAAAAATACAAGAAAGTGTTGGTTTTAATCAAAATGCGGTGAATCATCTTTCGTAACGTAAAATAGCCTTACCACGTGGTTGTAGTTCATTGATTGAATACATGGATTTAGACGCCTACCGTCAGGTCTCGTATTTCATATCATCATGAATGATGTACAAACATTATACAGAAATTATATAGAAATGCAGTCCAGATACAATGCGTGGGGACACAGCATTTTTTTTTACCTTGATGACATCACTGTTAGTGCTAATTTTTGTTTTACTTTTATATTTTACATTGTAAGTACGAAAGCCCATTAGCGGCAAGCAAAAAGAAATTATCAAATCCGTTATTTCGGATTTACAATCTGTTATTACGGATTCACAATCCGTTATTACTGATTCACAATCCGTTATTACGGATTCACAATCCGTTATTACGGATTTACAATCTATTATTACGGATTCACAATCCGCTATTACGGATTTACAATGTGTTATTACATGAGCGAACAATAAGACCTCGATTTTTGCGTTGTCCGTCCTTTGCAAAACGTGCAAACAATGAGTGGGGTTACAAAAAAATGTTCAATTAGGCATAAAAACAAAAACGACACCAGGACATAAGTCTTCAGTGAACACATAGCAAGCCTGTCTGCATATGAACAAGTGCTGAAAAATCCAATTGCCGCTGCACTTTAAAGTTTTGTGTTTTCTTTCCTTCCGTGTGGTTGACTTATTGTCCACAACCCGGTGGACTTCGTGTGGTGCTTCTGCTGAGAAGAGGAGGTTTTTAACGGCTGTCGTCCTTGTAGTCGGATCTTCTTCTTCCAGAGACCCCGAACTCTCTTATTGAGACAGAAGGCGATGAAGATAAAAACTCCTTGCAGATAATTGAGGATGATGTAGATGTAAGAGAAAACAAGGATGCCCGTCACGGACTGAGATATAAAGCCGAACACCCAAGTCACGCCCAGTAGTGCGCAGATCTGTAGAGTAAAGAGGAACCCGGTTATTTCAAATTCAGTTGCTTGGTATCAAGATGTAATTTGCCACCGCGGCCCCTTATTTTTCACTTCCAAACGATTTAGCTTGAATGTTCGTCGCATGCAACTTAAATGATTTAAATGTGAAGATGGAATTTCTAAGATGGAAAATCTAAGATGGAAGAGCGAATTTCACTTCTAAAAATGTTTTAACATACAAGCAATATCCGCCCCATTTGTAACTTTTTATATATGCATCTGCCTTGCAGAAACAATATCCATTCACCTCAACTCGTTTGATACAAGTTGGAACTGACCTTTATGTAGATGGATAGTTCGTCTCCGAAGGCTTTGATCTTCCCTTCATCCCTGGCAACTTTGCTTGCCTGTCTGCTTCTTCTGACGCTGATCACCGTGAAGACGTACAACATTACGTTCAGCACCAGACTAATCGCTATCGGCACCACAAAGACGACCACGCGAACGGTGACGTGTGTGATCCAGCAAATAGCGCCCTCTGCGTAGATCACCGGAAGGCCGGTGCAGTTACAGGACTGGAGGACCAAACAGGCGGTGACAATGGCAAATGGAATGCCCCAGGCAAGGCACATGTAGGTCACGAACGCACGGTCGATTCTTGACCGCCGGTGCAGCCTGGAAACCTTCGACGTCAGCGTGCGAGCAACGCTGAAGCTGAGGATGGACATCCAGCCAAAAGCCCCTAGCCAAGAGAAATGCGCCAAGGCGGCCCCGGCAACGCAGAGCGCGTGGTTCTGCCTAAGATAGCCAGGCAGCAGAAACAGCAAGATGGCAATGAAGAGCGCCACCGCGAGGTTCATGGTGGACTTTCCCGCCGTGTTCCGAAGCTCTGGAAAGACGCAGTACGTCACAAACGTGGACAGGAGTGCAAGCAGAGACAGACAGCTTCCAGCAAACGAAATTGCCCGTCGAATCTGCGGTTCCAACCCCTCTGGTGCCTCTCCTATGAAGGGACAGGTGACAACTGTGCCGTCGGGGAAAATGACATACTCGGCAGCAGACAAACGTTCACCACTTGCAGCAACTTCCAGAATACCCCCTGATAGGATTTGGTACTCGAAATCTTCCAACATCAAGAGAGATGAGCAGTCTAGGTTTAAAACCTCTAGGCATAAAGGTGACAACTCATATTTTGTGTATTGTTCATCATATGTGGATTTCTTGTATCTCACTGTGGCAAAGAGGTATCCACTATAACCTGGAAATGTTTCGTTTCCATTTTCCGTGCTACAATAACCAGATTCGCCCAGGTCGAAGGTCGTGAAAATGGAGAGTTGGGATATGTTGCAAACAGACAGTGAAGCCATAGTCGAATTTTTGAGAGAATCAATGAAAACATCAAAAGCTGCTTCAACATCAAGGGCATCACGAGCCGAAGGCATAAGAAGAGAAACCGACAACGCAGCTTTGTCTTGGGTAGGCATCACGACACCATTGTCCACCATCAACACCTGTATCCATGTGGAGTCTTGTCCAAGAAGTCTTGATAAGCACTCGATTACAGAGACATTCTCATTGGTGTTAAAACTCAGTGAGATTGGATCCACAACCACACACTCGTCGCCTTCTATTTGATACCTGGGTGCGCATGTCAGCGCACGGCACCTCTCCAGAAATGGATCATAGATCTGACCATCGGAGCAAGAAACTCCACTGCTGCCGGAAGAGGAGGAGAAGTCAAAGAGAACCTCAATCGTGAAGAAGTAATCGTAGGGACTGCAGATGCTATAGCAGTTCCCCCATGGAGTTGGATCACATGATTCCTGACATACCTTGTCTCTGCAGGAATTTTCCGGTACAAGCTTCCGACCGTTGCATATTGCGCAATGTGGATTGCGATAGCGTATGTTGATCTCATCCAGTCGAATTGGTGCATAGTACGCTTTACAAGCATCCTCTACTTCAGTACCCCGAAACTCATCTAGACACGTGCTAACAAGATGGGCGGGACACTTTCTTATTGCTGTGTGACCCAACGGCGGTGTAACGACCCAGCCTTTTGACGGTAGGGACTGATTGAGAGACGGGTGGAACACTACCAAGGTAGGGTGATTTTTGTTATCAGACCCAGATACATCCCACCTGCGCAGTCCTTCTAAGGACCTACCGTTACATATGGCGCAAAAGATGTTCTTGAAATCCACCCCTTGCTCGTCGTAGACTGGCATCGACCCAATGACGTCCGTTACGTTGATAGCGCTCTCGCACAACTCACGCGTCCCCTTGTCCATCCAGCTGATTAGACAACGGTCTACGGCCACATAGCCAAAATGAGTGAACTGACTGCCTGGTACCCACACGCATCCAAACTGATCAGTTGTAAACCCTCCCCGCTCCAAGCTTGGTACCCCGGGATTGCACTCAGCGGCTGCGTGGTCGTAACAACAGTCGTCGAATAAAACGCACGCGTCGTCGCATTGACAGTAGTGGAATATGTTGTCATAGGAGCCTTTTATTGGATGAATCTGTTGACATTGGTCACCACAGAGTTGCTTTGATCCACACAGGTAAGCCGTCTCCATGTACTCCCTGATTTCTGTGAGCGTGTGGAAACAAGTGGAAAATGTGTAGGCTAATTAGTCATAGGGCAGGATTTAACAGGCATAATCTAAGTGATTAAATCCCGGCCTGTGTGACGAAGCATGCAAAAAATGTGTCAATATGCCGCATTTTTCCTATTAAATTGCCTGCTTCACCATGATCGTAGTTTAATGTGTAGACGTAGAATTGATTTGGGTCCCAAGATCAATTCTCATACTGATAGGATTAAGATATGTTTGTCGACGGTCATTGACCTATGTTATATTATCCTTTCCATATTGAGTAGAGAACCACATCCAGGAATTTCATACTTACGAGGGTAGACTGAAAAGTTCGCAGATTGACTCTAAAGGAGTAACGCCAGATCAATGAAACTTAAAATGCATTTTTTTCATAACGCTTTTGATAAATAATAGCATGCTGTTGGAATCTCCCGTGAGAGTGTTGAGAACATTCTGAGTACAGAACTTGGAATGTCAAAGACCCAAAATTTCACTCATCGGTAGCATTTTGGTGGGAAAATTCTCGTTGCCATTTAAAAAAAAATTGTTAAACATCCCTAGATTATGTTTTGATATGATAAATCCCTTCCAGAGTGGCAACTTAGTGGCTATCGTGCGTTGAATGGACAGACCTGTGCGAACCCTAAAAGGGCGCTTTGTCCAGGCATCATCTATTACAGCATTATTCAGGAAGTCTGATTTCCCCTGATGAACATGTGCCCTGCATGTAGAATAAATCTAGATTGGATGAACAAATGCATCCCAACATGTCTTTTTGCTGGCCTTCAAACTCGTACAACATAGGCCCTATACCGATAGTGTGTACAATGGAAACAACATTTTTCAGGGCGAAAACACTTCGAAAACACTCCTTTAGAGTCGACCTACGAACTTTTCAGCCGACCCTCGTATACAGGTTTAGACGATTTTATTGACGACTAAGGGATTTCACGCATCATCTTACCAGTGAAACATTCTAGGGAGGCGTAAGCTTCGCACTGCCGCAACGAGTAATGCTCGCATTCGGCCAAACTCGCCTCGCTGCCGATGCAGCCGATGTCCACGAACAACGAGTAGTTGGGCTGGTGGTGCACACTGACTTGATCAAAGGGTACCCGCCCTGTCGATATGGCGTCATCAGACAGTCTAAGATCACGACAGGCTACTTTTCCAGCCCTTAACCTGTAAAACTTATTGCTGCAAATGGCGCCCCACTGCTCAATCCCACCACAGCGACCTTGCAGGAGTTCGGTTGGTCCATTGACAGCGCCCTCTACCAGCCGCAATTCGAAGTCGGGCATTCCTGTAGGCGGCAAAATAATCTCTACAATAAAAATTGTTTCTAAAACAGTACGCAATCCGTTATATTTTAATTAAAGTTTACGAAAACAGATTTACTTCAATCACTTCAAATTTGCTTCGTTAAATCACTTGCGTTTGTACCCAAAATGGCGTCGACTCAGTGCCCTCGTTCGTTCAATAATTATGGCATCTTTCCTGAATAAACTATAATAGAAACCTACCTGCATAACCGCAGGAGAGCCACATATCACGGTCATGTGTACACGGCATTCCATGGTTAGGATCCAGTTGACGGATAGGAAACAGTGTGCATCCTCCAACCATTACTTCGCTCATCACAGGCACCATGGAGGATGAGTGCACGGAGCACGCAGTCAAGTAATCCACGCTTGTTATATTCACCAGGGAGGAATAATTGGTACCCTGCGTCCCTGCCTCGCCGTGGCCGCACGCAAACAGGTAGCCGAGCTTCCTGCACATCTGAAAGGCGATGGTGTCGACAGAGATAGGGTTGTAGCACAGGGTTGTCCGGGGGGAGTCGGGGGACCAGCGAATGAGCACTCTTCCCTCGTTGGGGGCGCTGCCGTCTGCGAGTTCGACGTCGAGTTCGTTGATATGTATTGGCTCTGTAAAATTACAACGTGATTTATGTTTTATTATTACACACAACTAAAAGAAGTTCCAAGTTGTTTTTTACAAAGATACCTTGCAACAGTTTTTTTTTTTGTGTCGAAATACTACTAAGCAGTAGAAGAGAAAAAAAGTACAAGACACTATTTTATTGTCAAAGAGGTAATGATATTATATTGATAAACGTTTATGTTATTTCTTGTTAATGAATAAAGATTAAAACTGAAACTTACAAATCGGAATATGATGTGAAATAAACATTTCGTTTTCAATCCTATATTAAATTGACAGTTCAAATTGTTTCAACTGAATTATCATGAAAGGTGCATTCAGTGAATTCATACTGCATGCAGATAAGTGCACGGCAGACGATAAAGGTGGTAGCTAGTGGTTTTCATAAAATACATTTACCGGTTATTGTGCACTGCAGTGTGGCGTAAGCTTCGCACTGCCGCAACGAGTAATGCTGGCACTCGGCCAAACTCGCCTCGCTGCCGATGCAGCCGATGTCCACAAACAACGAGTAGTTGGGTTGGTCTTGCACTCTGACTTGATCAAAGGATACCCACCCTGTCGATATGGCGTCATCAGACAGTCTAAGATTACGACAGGCTACTTTCCCGGCCCTTAACCCGTCAAACGTATTGCTGCAAATGGCTCCCCACTGCTCGATCCCACCACAGCGACCTTGCAGGAGTTTGGTTCGTCCACTAACAGCGCCCTCTACCAGTTGTAATTCAAAATCAGGCATTCCTGCAGACAGGGAAGTAAATCTTTCCAAAAGTTGTAATTCTATAAAACATCATTTTAGTTAAAGTTTCGATAAATTGATCTTATACGCAAAGTTACAGTCCAATTGCAATCAAACTTTGGTCATGCATTCAACCTTTATTATGATGCTTGTGTCAAAGGTCAAGTACTGAGGTCAAAGGTCATTTGAGGTTAAAACGTAAAATAGGCTGGAATTGTAAAATTGGTCTTATATGCAAAGTTGAAGTCCAATTGCAATCAAACTTGGGTCATGCATTCAATATTGCAACCTTTATATGATGCTTGTGTCTAAGGTCAAGTACTGAGTTCAAAGGTCATTTGCTGTCAAGTTCTAAAATAGGCTGGAATTGTCCAATTTGTCTCATTTGAAAACGGGAAGTCCAATTGGAATCAAACTTGGGTCATGCATGCACTACCGGTATTGTAACATTTATATGATATTCGGGTCAAAGGTCAGGTCAAGTTGTAAAAGAGGCTGAATTTGTAGAATTGGTCATTGTACTATTGTGCCGATTGAGGTGTCAAAATGTGCAGAGAACATGATTAACGTTACATAGCAATTCAGAATAAGAATGTTTTGGCAGCACACAATTTAATGCTTCCATAATCTTTTTAGAAAAATATGACAGGACCGCGCATGCACAATATGCCAATCAGCAGCCTGTGCCACGGTATTAGTTATCCGGTGTGCCCAGTTTTCCGGAACACTAAATTTTAACGCTGCTGATCGTAACAAATACATGCGCAGTGATAAGGCCTACCTGCATATCCGCAGGTGAGCCAGGTGTCCCGTTCATGTGTACACGACACAACACGACTAGGATCCAGTTGAGGTATGGGAGCCAGTAAGCATCCACCAGCCGTTACGTTGGTCAGGCTCATGGAGCATTCAGTCAAGTACCAAACGCTTATAATGTTCGACATTGAAGAATCATTGGTGGCACGCGCTCCTGCCTCGCCGTGGCCACAAGCAAACGGGTAACCGAGCTTCCTGCACATCTGGAATGAGATGGTGTCGGCAGAAAGCGGTCTGTAGCACAGGGCTGTCCAGTCGGAGTCAGGGGACCAGCGAATGAGCACCCTTCCCTCATTGGGGACGCTGCCATTTGCGAATTTGATGTCGAGTTCGTTGATATCTATAGGTTCTGCGAAATTACCACATGATTTATTACTAAATTGAACCAGATACTCTTAGCCTTTTCCACAATGATGCCGCATGCTTTTCAGACTGAGAATACTGTAAAGGAACAAACTCTTTTTAAAAATACAGTGCTTTGCACAAGAGGAAACTGAAATTTGACAGTTGACGCAGTTGAGATGAATCATAACAGTATATTTTTTTAATCACCTTCCGTGTATACCATATTTAAGTTTCGTGTTGCTCAACGAATAGGTCAATTTAGATTTTTAAAAATGCACCGGACAATTTAGTACTGCCACAAAGGTGTAGATAAGTGTTTTAAAAATAGTTTTACTTGATGTAGGTGAAGCTTTGTTGGTTTGCCACATTTTTCCTAGAATTTCAGTTTATAATATTCTAATGCTTTGTAATTATTTAACGGCCCCCCAAAAGTCCTTTAGTCAATCAGAGGAAAAACATTGATTAAAATCTATAGGCAAATCGTCGATTTTATATTTATTTTTGTAAATAGCCCATAAAACGTCATCATTTAAATATACATACAATATACACAACTATTTATAATTTTACTGCCGGTAAACAGTATTCATAATGATTGGCGTCTGCAATATAGTCTTGACTTACATGCAGAATATGGTCCTTTGGTGAAGGACAGTATTCGTTTCACCCATGAACAAAATGAAACTTTCAACGTACTGAAATGAACCATGGAATATGAATGTCCTGATTCAAATGTAGGACAACTTTCTTACCATAAAGCACCACTTCCTTTTTAAAGCAATTTTAGGGAGTATAATATACTCCATATTATGGTTTCTATATACTCCATATTCATCAGCCAAAGGCACAACAGCAGTCTGAGGTCATTTCTCAAATCTGGCTATGTCTTCGGCTTTGGCTTCGCATAATTTTGTCAAGATCTTGGACACTGTTTTTGCTGCATGTACATCATAGCCTTTTTGAATCCGGAGCCAGAGCCTGTTTATTTTATTTACTTATTCAAGGCTCCTGATTGGCAGTGGTGTTGGGTAATAGCTGGAGACGAAGCCAAAGCGGGAAGTAGTATAGAAAGTGGGAGTTTTGGAAAAGCAAAACAAATCTGCGAGGCAGATTTGGGGAGACAGATCACCCCCTCTCCCCCTCTCCCTCACCTTTTTCTCTGTCTATAAAAATGTTGTCTGTCTTATACATATGTATATGTGTCTCGCAAATTATCCCCTTTCTATACTAAAAAGTCTCTCCAGAAAAAAACGAATTTAACATTTAAAATAATAGAATAATTATTATCTTTGCTTCAGGTAAGATGGTTGTACATGGTTGTCAGAAGCGGTCATTTTCTGGAAAATGTGCAAAATTGGCTCTTTTCCCACTTTTTTCAAACGATTTCCACCACACTTGCTCGGTTATAACCTTGTTGCCAGTCCCGTATGCGTTGATTGCAGATTTTGGTCGGTGGTCAGCAGTGGTCATTTTCATGAAAAACACGGAAAATGCTTCTTTTCCCACATTTTCAATTGATTTAATCCACACATGGTCAGTGGAGTTACACCTCTGTTGAGAGCACCTGATATAGTGTCTTTGCAGATTAAGATCAAAGGTCAGCCAGTGGTCAGTAGGGGTCATTTTCTGGAATACATGCTAAATTGCACTGTTGTCACTTTTTTCATTTGATTTCAGCCACAGTTGAGCCGTTACACCGATGTCGAAAGCTTCTGATCGGGTCATTGCAGATTTATGCCAAAGGTCACCTAGTGGTCAGCGGGGTGATTTTCTGACAAACATGCAACATGGTTCTTTTTCCACATCTTTTAAATCGATTTCGGCAACATTTGGTCAGCTAAACCCGTGTCGAGTGCCAAATATGTGGGGGTTTGAAGATTGAGGGCAAAGTTCACCTAGTGGTCAGCAATAGCTATTGTCTGGTGACCTACGGACAACCGGCTGATATTGGTGCTTCGTGAAGCACACACATCTTGCTCTAGTTCTTATTATTATTCTTTTTTTCTTTTTCGTCAAACAATCCACAAGGGATTTTTTCTTTTTGCTAGAAAATGTAATGACGTCATGAGGATGTCATCAGGTATCAAATGAGAAGCAATTAAACATTTCTATTTTTAATCTTTGAAAATCAATATAAAATCAAACTTGAGAGACCTTATTTTGATTTTTATGGGAATGGATAGAGTAATACTAGGTCTTCATTTTTGGATCCTGCGTGCAAAATCACGAGACCCTTCCTTCCGGTTCAAACCGGAAGTGCCTTATTATTTGAAATTGGTAAAAGATATTAAATTGATTTTAACGATGTTTGTCTCCGGCAAGACTGTCCTTTTCAAAAATGTTACCAGTGACGTCATCAAATATTCGAGCGCCCTCTAGCGGCAGGTTGAAAACTATCCAAAATGTATTTCGTCAAACAATGAGGATACGACTTTTTAACTTAAAAAGTTAAAAGTCGTATCCTCATTGAGTGATCTCCACAATGTCGCTTCCCATGTTGTATCGTAAAAATGGGTGTGATTCCTGGCTACACGGCATTCTGGGTTTATGACTTCTGACTAGCGCCCACTCGAACAAAGATACTGACAATTTGGGAGACCGCCAACATAGGGCAAGATAGCTCAGTTGGTAGAGCGCCGGTACGGTAATCCGGAGGTCGCAGGTTCGAATCCCGCTCGTGCCAGTTTCTTTGTTCGCTTTCAAAATGTATTCAAATTTACCTAGTCAGTTTTCCTTGTGGATTGTTTGACGAATCATAAGTTAAAAAGTCGTATCCTCATTGAGTGATCTCCACAATGTCGCTTCCCAAGTTGTATCGTTAAAATGGGTGTGATCCCTGGCTACACGGCATTCTGGGTTTATGACTTCTGACTAGCTCCCACTCGAACAAAGATACTGACAATTTGGGAGACCGCCAACGTAGGGCAAGATAGCTCAGTTGGTAGAGCGCCGGTACGGTAATCCGGAGGTCGCAGGTTCGAATCCCGCTCGTGCCAGTTTCTTTGTTCACTTTCAAAATGTATTTCAATTGATTTGTTTGGCGAAGTTTGCGGTAATCATTTTATAATTGATGAACTTCATGCAGACAACACGTGTGCGAGAAAAAATTGATGACGTCATCAGCCCGGAAGTTACAATGAATAGACGTTTTGTAAGATTTGAAAATTGCTTCAAAATCAACCAGATCTTTCCTTCAAATGGCATAGGGGTTTTTCGAAACGCTGGCTTCGTCTTGGCTTCGGCTTCGTCTCCGACTTCTGAATAACTGAGAAGCAAACAAAATGTAAGTATTCTAATTTTTGCTTTTATAATCAACCAATTGAATGTTCCTGAAGCAGAACATGCACCAAAATTGTGAATTTTTCCATTTGGTTTGCATCTCAGTTATTCAGAAGTCGGAGACGGAGCCGAAGCCGAGACGAAGCCGGCGTTTCGAAACCCCCCATAGTAAACGTAAAAGGTTTCTTGTAATGACGTAACGATGACGTCATCGGGTATCAAATGATAAAATCACGTGGCCCTTCCTTCCGGTTGGAATCAATTTTCGTTTGAAACGTCTTCTCATGAACTGCAGCACAATTTTTTTCACATTTAGTGATCGCTTTCATCTTACCTTGGTGTACACAATCGCCCTTGAGGTCAGCCATTTTTAATTCCCCGCTCCATTAGAATCTGTGGGTTGTCAGACTTGAGTACGCATGCGTGTGACGTAATTCCACCAGTGACTCTGCTCCGCGAGCAGGGCCTGTGGTGGCTGACCCGAGTGAGCCCCGGGTATGACGTAAGAGCTAATCGAATGGCACGGGCTAACCCGAGTCGACCCGGGTGAGCTACTCGAACGCACCCATCAACTTTAAACTCAACACATAAATGTACAAGCAACTGAAGATGTGCGAAAATGATATGACGTCATGATGACGTCATCATAAATTACAAGCAATTAAAGGTTTCTAGATTTTATCTTTGAAAATCAATATAAAATCAACCGTGACAGACCTGAACCTGACTTTTGCGGGAATTGATAGGATAATCCAGGATCTTCATTTTATCTCGTGCGTGCCAAAATCACGTGACCCTTCCTTCCGGTCCAAACCGGAAGTGCCTTATAATTTGAAAGTGGAAAAAGCTGTGAACTTGCTTTCAACGATGTTAGTCTCCGGCTAGGTTGTATTTTACACACAAAAATACTGGTGACGTCATGAAATTTTAGAGCGCCCTTTAGCGGCAGGTTGAAATTTTTTTAAAAAGTTGATGTGTGTGGCGAAGTTAGCTGAAATCACTTTATAATTGATGTATATAATCAGCTTCATGCTAAGAACAAGTTGAGGGGAGAAAGATTGATGACGTCACCAGACCGGAAGTGACAATGAAAAGACCTTTAAACCTTTAAAATTTAACATATCTCTCTCTCGAGCTTTCTGATAATGACGTTACGATGACGTCATCAAGTATCAGATTACAAACAATCAAAGATTTTTAGATTTAATCTTTGAAAATCAATATAAAATAAACCGTAGGAGATCTGATTTTGCATTTTACTTGTGGCGAAGAGCACCGACATGATGGGAATTACACCTAGATATTTCAAAAAACAAATACGTGTCACAAATATACAATTCTGAAGTTTTTTTAACGTTCTTTTAAACGTTTTGGTAAGGATGAACATGTGAAATAGGGGTGCTTTAGTATATTCCAGCACCCCATCCAAAATGTTGGGGGTGCTGCAGCACCCACAGCACCCCTCGTTCCCGCGGGCTTGTAAACTGATGGGCGTATTTTCTTTATTTAAAAAAAAAACCTTTTCCACTTCTACTGAAAACAAGCATTTGGATAAAGTTTGAATTTTAGTAGGACAGTAATACGCAAGTCTACCTGGTGCCCATTACATATTTCCTTTAATTAAGATGGCTTACCTCGAAACTGAGCTTTTCCGCCGACGGATGTAAGCAGAAGAACGAACAGTGTCATTTGCAGTCCTTCCATCTTTTTGGAATAGTTAACAGCAGTTACGGTTCATACAAGTAGCAAGCAGTTTACCATCCAAATGAGTTTGTGAAATCAGGTTAGCGTGGTAAAACATGCCACTGTTGGCATTTAATCTTTTCAGAAAGAGAGTGTTGAAAATATTAGGGTAAATAAATATAGCAAGATATTGAACCTTCGAACAGGGTTGTGAAGTCAGCTTGGCGCTTCCATGTTCACAACTTACTACGCTGTGGTTTTTCTAGAAGACTTCGGGTTTGACAGAGAGAAACACCAACCGGGTCATGTTCGCTAAGACAGCAGAAATTTGGAAGGTCACTTCCGCAGGTTCAAAATTTGTCAGGTCATTTTATATTGCAGCACTCTAGATATCCTCATCTCCTCGTGTTATACGCTACGACGGCGAACTCGTAACATACATGCAGGAGGAGACTCTTAGCTATATACAATTAGCCTTGGATATCTCGCTTGGACAACGTTTTGAACTAGCTGTAGTTGGAGCTTCGCTTGGGTGATCAAGCTCGTAGAAGGAACAACAGCATCTGGCTCTGTCTGGAGAGATTATCATGGAGATGCGTACGCGGCTGGAGACTGGTCGAACCGACCAGTAACCCGTAACAGGTCCCACGCATGTTCGTTACACGTCCTCACGTTTTCTATTCCCAGCATATCTCGTTTCCCATTGGTTCAATTATTGCGGGCCTACCCAGAATTTACATGACTTCGGAGCTCCTTGCTGCAACGAAATGGAATGTATACCTGTTGTATTATTCATGCTACATAGAGGCCAAGCCTATCAGAGGTGAGACACGTGAACGATATTAAACCTCTTTCCAAAGTGGAAATAAAAATACCCCATTGGGTAAACCGGACTGTACGTTTATGCGTCTAGAATGACCCAATGTAAAACAAAGTAAAATAACAGTTTGTGGCTATAGCTCATTTCCAGCTAATGGAATAGTGAAATTATTGACTTTGGAGGATTCGGGAAGTCACATGAAAGCCAGGTATTTTAAAAGCTTATTCAAACATGACAAACAAATTTGACTTGTAATTAGTTTTGCATGCACGATTGGTGGGTTTAATAATGATTTCTTTTATATTTAATTTATTTCTTGGTAATGGAACCACCGATTCCTCGAACATGCACTGTAACAAAAACAGTGCATTTCTCTGGTGATTTCCAGCAATATGGAAATAAATGTCAAATGAAATAGAAATGAAAGGAAACGAAAGCACAAAGAAACATGTGAATCAGGTTGGGTTCATGTATATGCTGTTATGGCCCAGAAGGTTTTTGAATTTTGTGTTTTGTAAATGTAAAACCCAAGAATGTAGTAAAATTATTTTTCGTTTAAAACTTCTTACTTCTTACTTTTAAACGTATTAAAGCGAGCACATTCCTTTAACGGGCGAGCAGTCACATATAGTTTAAAGAATCGATAATCGATCACCGTAACCCAGACCTTTTCCAATACGTTGCTCTAAAACCCGAGCTACAAACCTGTACTGAACATTGGAATTCGCAGGGTGCACAGAATGCCGAGAATTCAGGATTCGCTATATAAATGGGACTTGCTGCAATTCTCGGCCCCTCACATTTTTTGTTCTTCAGTTTTGGGGCGGAGGTCCACGTTGTGGAGCGGCATGCTGTGTTATTTTGCCGAATATTAATTTCGTCATGTGGTGAGCACGCCGTTCCTGCACGGATTTATCCGTGAAACCTCGTGTAAAGTTCGACGCTGTTAGAACCATGTATTAGGCTGCTACTAGCGCCAGTGGTTTCTTCTACCGGGAGTTTGCTCGCCGACGAGGCGAAGCTGAGACTTCGGGGTGCGTCGGACTTTACAAAAATGAGTGGCTTTTGAATTGGGCACTGCGTGTACTCCAGAGCTGGGGTCGACCGACCTGTGTGTACACAGTAAAAACAAACGGCTATCACTTCAACGCGTTAATATTAATACTTTACACGTAAAGGTATAGGGGGCGTTGCACGCGATTAACACTAAAACACGTTTAAATTGGCGTTGGTTTTGATGATTATCAACGCTTGAGGTGTTAATTTAGGTACATATTAACACTTTAGAATGTTAATAATCATTAACACCAACGCCTATTCAAACGTGTTTTAGTGTTAATCGTGCACAACGCCTCCTATACCTTTACGTGTAAAGTATTAATATTAACGCGTTGAAGTGTTCAAAAAGTGTTAGCCGTTGGTTTTTACAGTGTACCGGTCGCGTGAAGCGACGACGGTACGAGAGCACCGCGGCCGACTGAACTGTATGAATGTACCTGTTGCACCATCCATCATTTCTCCAGTGGACCACACTTCGCGTGCCTCTTTAAAAAGAGGTATCTTAAACCTTAGGGTGTTTTGCTGCTCGCCCCTTTATAATTTAACTTACGACTTTGATGTCAACCTTAAATTTCTTGTTTTACTTATATTACAACACAACTGGTAAACATTGAGTTTAACATTGGTATATTTTGATTTCAGAATTGTATTTATTAAATTTACTTGAACATTATTTGCCGACTTGCGTTTATGCATCTGTTTGAGTACCTTTGTTGCCCTTATATTCCGGGCGGGGGTGTTTTTTTTTTACCCCCTGGCGTTCTTGGAAATTGAGCCGTAAATGACTGTGTGGCACACAGTCATTTTTTTTCTTCAGAAATCTGGTAATTCACATCGTTCACTTTGGCAGTAGTGGATGTTAACCCGCCCATTATATTTTCAATTGATATGACTATAGTCTCTTTTCGAGCCGAGTTGTCGCGGTGATCGTTCCTCGCCTTTCGCCTCTCTATCCTCGAATCCATTGACATGCTTTCTAGTCATTACTGACAGTTATTGTAAACAATTGTGCGAAAAGGGTGAACTATTCAGTTCAGTTTGTAAATGCTGGATGAAACAGTAGTCCGACACTATTTACGGGTCATACGAAGGCATCGCGTGCCGGGGGCGGATGCAGTGTGGGGATTGGGGTAGACCCCCAGCTCTTGGCCGTTTTTTTATTGTTGCTGCTAGCTCCTGCTGCTGGAAAACAGAAAACTAGAAACCCAGTGTAGGTCTGATTTTGCGTGTTTCGGGTAAGAGGGCGGTCTCTTACATTTGTGCCTTTACTTTCGTCGATTTTAGTTTTTAAAATCTGTCCTGCTCTTACGGACAGCAGTCGTATTCGTATCGATCAAATGTTCTCTAGCAAAGCTAACAAAAACGCTTTTGGTCGTTTGTGCGAAGTAGAAAAAGGTCACCAACCGCACTTTCTTTTAAACGCGGTACTAAAGTTCTACACAGAGAAAAAAAGTTGTTTAACTTTTTTAAACAACCCCGCTTAAACAACCAGTTGGTTGTTTAAGCAGGGCACATGAACAACCGGGGTTGTTTAAACAGTTTAAACACCTTTTTTTCTCAGTGTAGTTGCCCCTTAATAATTTATAATAATTACTTTCCTATTTTTGTTTCTAACTTATATTTTGTAACGTCACTCCGATTTGTGATTATCCCATTCACGGCATTTCTATGACTTTTTTCTGTTAGCGACGTTTAGTGTATTATTCCGTTCCCTCCCCCCTTGGGAAGGCACCTGGACCAGATGGGGTCAGCTTTCTCTGTATGTAGAATGTTCATTGACTCTTTATTACCCCATGTGATAGGCCAGCTGTAAAGAATTCAAACTTCGACAAGGTTCTTATCTTGTTTACGTACCGGTATGGCCAGAGCAGTTTATTGCCAGATCGATAGATGGTTAAATTGGTTTCCGATCGCTGCGATTTCGCGAAACATATAACTTGATAATAGCTCAAAAAATAACCCAACATGGTTCCCGATCGTTGCGATTCACGAAACCTACACTGTAAAAACCAACGGCTAACACTTTTTTTACACTTCAACGCGTTAATATTAATATTTTACACGTAAAGGTATAGGATGCGTTGCAAGCGATTAAGACTAAAACACGTTTAAATAGGCGTTGGTTTTTATGATTATCAACGCTTGAGGTGTTAATTTATGTAGATATTAACACTTGAGAATAATCATATACAATGTCATTGGGTTTTGTCTCAAGGAAGGTTTACATCTACCAGCATGTTTTGATCGTAACATATATTCGCAAAAACCATGGTGTTAAACATTCTGTATACAGATAATGAAATTCCGCTTTGCCGAGAAAAAAGGGCGAACAACCCCTGGCAAAACCTCATTGTGATTTAAATGCTCTGACAAAGTAAATCAACATCCTAAGCAAATAAAGTTCTTGGTTTGCTGCGCAGGAATTTGTTCAGCTGTTCCACAAGAGTTAAAGAAATAGCATACAAGACCTTGGTCAGACCTAAATTGGAATACTGTGCAAGCATATGGGACCCACATCATCAAGAACAGAAAGAAAAACTGAAAGCAGTCCAACGCAGAGCGGCCAGATTTATACATAAAGATTTCAGACGTGCAAGCAGGTCTCTTCAATGATCGCAAATCTCGGATGGAAATCGTTAGAGGAACGCAGGACAATATCTAGACTGACCCTGCTTTATAAGTCTATTCATCACAAAGTTGCAATTGATGTCGATCACAACCGAGTTTTTCCTGACCCGAGAAAAATCTCTACCAGAAAATCAACATCTATTTCCTTCGTCCATCTCACATCGAAAAAAGACTGCTATAAATATTCATTTTTACCCAGAACAACGGTTGAGTGGAACTCACTTCCTGCAGATGTCAGGGAAGCTACTTCTGTGGAATCATTTAAGTCAAAGCTTCAAGGGATGAAGCTGTCATCAATCATAAGGAGGGCCCACAAATAAAAACAAATAAAAATGATTTTTCTCTGCTAGCCACTACGCCCCTGCAACCGTATATCCCGTTGTGGAGTTTTGATTGCAGTATCATACAGATACAGATAGATACAAAAGAAAATGAGGAAAAACCAGGAGAAATTCCCTTCCAGAAACGAAATGTACGGTCCACAAACAATGTCTCATACAGGTGGCAGTCAGGGGAGGCGGTGCGCTTCGAAAATTAATTAACCAAGAGATTAAAAAGAACCAACTGGAAAAACTGCTCTGACAAGAATGGCTAAGAGGTTTTGGTTATATACCATAAAAGACCTTGTGTCCATCAACAGTTTCCCAATTGGGCGCCCGAATAGAGCGCCTGTTCTGGTGTCATATGAATATCCGACTCCCATGAATATCCGACTGCTCTTCCCTATTATTGGTTAAACCCTCTTACGTGACCGGCCACTCTCCCAATAATCGATTCATCGATCACTTATTAAGGCATGTGCAATACTACAATACAACGTATTTCATGGTGACAAAATGTCACGCTACACCGGCCCTCCCAAAACAACAAGGCCGTCTTGGGGTAATATATTCTGTGAAGCATCATGAACCTCAAAAGAATGATTACCTCATGCGATAAAACATAATTCAAACTTCGACAAGGTAGGCCTACTTATCTTGTTTACGTATGGCCAGAGCAGTTTATTGCCAGATCGAAATTGGTTTCCGATCGCTGCGATTTACGAAACATATACAAGCTCACAACAAACTGGGTTTCCGATTGATGCGATCGACTCGCGAAACCTATAACTTGTCAATCGCTCATAACATAAAAAAACTTGGTTTCCGATCGTAATAGTCTATGCAAATAGCCAAGTCTTAACTTGATTTCCGGCCGATGCGTCCCGCGAAACCTATAACAGCGCCGTCACTTCGATCCGCGAAAGCTTTAATTTTCCGAAGCCAACAGATTATCATAACTTAGTTCCGGTCGTAGCGACCCGCGAAACCGCATAATGTATGTAGCCTTAGCCCCAGCAAAAATCAAGCCCGTCCAGAAACATCAATTTTAACCATAAGATTTCAAATATCAGTCGGTTTATACTTCTTCGTACCGGGCAAAAACATTCCATTAAAATTCTCATCCAATAATTAATAATAATAACAACAACAACAACAAGCATTTAGAACGCTCCTTTTAGTTAAACAAAGTGTTTATTTTGTAGTTAAATCAAAGCGTTTATTATTTTCAAAGTGAACAAAGAAACTGGCAGAGCGGGATTCGAACCTGTGACCTCCGGAATACTGCCAACTAAGCTATCTTGCCCTATGTTGGCGGTCTCCCAAATTGTCAGTATCTTTGTTCAGGTGGGCGCTAGTCATACTGACAATTTGGGAGACCGCCAACATAGGGCAAGATAGCTCAGTTGGTAGAGCACCGGTAGGTATTCTGGAGGTCGCAGGTTCGAATCCTTTGAAAAAGTATTTAAATTCACCTAGTCAGTTTTCCTTGTGGATTTTTTGACGTTTATTATTCACTCCTGAAACCTCAGCTCGCAAGTTAAGCGCACATAGGCTAATCAAACACATAACACATAAACACATAAATTTACCAAATCTGCCAACCTTTAAAAGGCAACTTAATAACTCCTTTGCTGCGTAAATCCGCGATGATGACGCCTATACAGCACAGTGATGCAACTGATACTATATTTTAAACTAAGTTTGTTTATGATTCATCTATTTAATTTAATTTAATTTAATTTAATTAAATTAAATTATTTTATTGTATTGTATTTCATTGTTTTGTACCGACCTTAGCAATATTTCTTTTAAAAATGTTATACCTTATTATTTACTTGTTAATTTGCACCTTTAAGTTCATTTTATACTATTTTTTATCTTATCTTATTTTGTGTTCCCACATAATAACTTTGACTTCTGACCTTTATTAATTCCTGTCTGTTTATATATTTACATGAAATGTCTGACTTCCATCACCAAAGTTTCATGTTGTATTTTCTCAGTTCATTTTAATTTTAATTTTAGATTTAGTTTTATATAACTTTAGTTTTGCATTATTTTAGCTTTGTATTATAATAACTCGTCACTAAGGCGTCTTACTGTTTTACATAATTTTAGTTTTGCATCATTTTAGTTTTTTTCTACCAAGGTCATTTGTTTGTAAGCTTAAATTCTTTTTCTACACGGCCCCTTGAAAAGCAGCACTATGTTGAATGGGCTACCGTGTCTAAAAAAGTGATAATAATAATAATAATAACCATCACTGCCCTCACAGGTACCAATTTACTCCTGGGTGGAGAGAAACAACATGTGACAAAGTGCCTTGCTCAAGGACACAAGCACCATGACCCCTGCTGCTCTCGATCTTGAGTCCGATACGCTAAGCCACGAGGCCACCGCGCTCCACAAGGTTAGTGGTATCGATGACTACGTTTAAGGGCCACTGAAATAGAAAACAATGTTGGTCTTAATAAATGTGTTTGTTAATACAAAACAACATTGTTGCTGTTTTTTCTCTTAATTATAATGTGTTTGGCTCATTTACGCTATTTTTCTACCTCTTTTCGAGCCCCCCACAATATCCGCTCGAAAATTGCAAAAGGATGATGTAGTGCATCACGTGACCCTGTGACGTCACGTCTAGAACGGCCGGCGGGCCACGCAACGCGCACGTACGTAGATTTGTGCACAAAACAAATAGTGCTAGTACAAATGGGGCTGTAAATAGTTCTGTTTTTTTTTTTACTTTTGTCCTTTTACTGTCATCATAGTAACCGTAAAAAGACATAAGTTAAAAAAGGAACCACTTACAGCCCTATTTGTGTCGTGCAAACTGGCCTAGAACTGCAGACATTTCTGGCAAATGGATATTTCCGACTGAAGCTTTGACCGTCGAAATTGGAAACAATTCCAGGCATATTTGGACACGTAAAATGCAATATGTCGGCCAGGTGTGTCGTTCCAGGCTTCAGTAATATACCCAAAGAAGATGTACATTCCCCAAAAACGAGTGATTGTGGAAAATTTGGGACTCAAAAGTCCGGCTGAACAGAGCAAACTGGGTGGGCGGCCTTCTCCATGCATGTACATGTACTGGCCTACAATGCATGCACACAGTGGCAAATGGATATTTCCAAAGCTGTGACCGTCGAAAGTGGAAACAAAATTTACAGGCATTATGTTGACACGTAAAATGCAAGATGTCGGCCAGGTGTGTCGTTGCAGGCTTCAATAATATACCCAAAGAAGTTGCCCATACCCCAAAGACGAGGGATTGTGGAGAATTTGGGCCTAGAAAAATCCAACTGAACAGAGCACACTGGGTCTCCGTCGCCATGCATGTACATGTAGTCCAAACTGGTCTACAATGCATACACTTCTGGCAAGTGGATATTTCCGATTTTCCGAAGCTGTGAGCATCGGAAGTGGAGACAAATTACAGCCATATTTTGACACGTTACATGCAGAATGTCGGCCAGGTATGTCATTGCAGGCTTCTGTAATATACCTAAAGAAGTTGTACATTCCCCAAAGACGAGGGATTGTGGAAAATTTCGGCCTCAAAAGAAAAGTCCGGCTGAACAGAGCAAACTCCCTGAGCAAACTGTCGGGCCGCGTCGCCATGCTTGTACATGTAGGCCAACGTAGTCCAAACTGGCCTCTACAATGCATACATTTCTGGCATGTGGATATTTCCAAACATTTCACTGCTGGCAATTTCTACTCCCAGTTTGGGATTTCGATAATCCTAAAGCTAAAACAAAATGTCATTCCAGCAAAAAGATTTGTTTTTGCTGCTGCCTGGGAACTTTGATTGGGAACTTCTCTATCGATCGCCGGATACCCGTTGTGCATGCCATTGTGCTGTCCTCAATCTCTGTTATTGCTGCCGTCTTTCTGGACTCCTGGTTCATACATGAAGGGAACAATTAGGCCCTATACCGACTTCATCATTCTTTTCTGACTCAGATAGGGACAAATTTTCTTCTGAAAACTTCTGATGATTTTGCCATATTTCTCGGTTTGGTCGTACACGCGCTATACATATCGTGCATGCATGGCTGGCCAGCCTTCCGCTCGTTCTAGTGCTGACGTCACGGTTCTGACATCCGGGCTACTTGTGTAAGTGGGATTTTTTGGGGGCGGGGCGACCGGCTCGAAATTTTGCACTTAAAATGGTTTGTATTACAATAAAAATGCAAAAGTTCAATTAAATATTTATTGATTACAACTCTAAACGATGTATTTTTCCATTTCTCAGAGTTTTGTTTTCTATGTCATTGAGTTTTGTCTGAAGGAAGGTTTACCACTACCAGCATGTTTTGATCATAACATACCGGTATAATCGCAAAGACGTGTTTAAAAACCAGGGTGTTAAAAATTATGTATACAGATAATGAAGATGAGGCCTAAAGCAGCGTTTAGAATGAAAATCCGCCAAACGGTAGTTTATGACCGCCGCCAAATAGGCCTCAACTTTGGATAGGAATATAAATTAATAATGTTTGACGGCAAATTGTAAGGCATAATATACATTCTCTATAAGCAATGCTGATGCATGATCCCTCAAATGGACACCGTCTTCCACAAATAAATCAGCCTTGGTCCACTCGATCTGGGGATGCTCGATAACACCGCCAGACGTATACCGCATTAAATTACCAACTCAACGATTAACCCCTTGAGTACGGTATTCGTATGAGGCGCCGGGGCGGCCTGTGCAGCCAAGCTAAACGGCGACAATGTGCTTGTGCAGTCAAGCGTGACATAATTATACAATACACCAACAATGGATTGAAACTACACAAATAGCGGCTACAGGCGTCATCCCGGCCTGGTGGCACTGTTTTTTTTCGCCATTTAATGGCTCGTCGGGCACGTTCCACTTTGTACTTGCGGTAAGATGGTGGACCAAAACATTAAGACGCATTTCAACGCTTTTGAAATGGCTTTTTTTGGGAAATCCCCCCCAGATCGTTGGAACCAACTTGAAATATAATATATTATCAGGGTTGCGTTGTTCTACCTCCCAGCACTGGTGAAGAAAATCGTTGAAATCAGCCAGGTGCGGGCCCCGCTTTTCCAGCCACCGCACGTTGACCAATCTCGCTCAGCGCAGCCTCCATTGCTGACGATGCTGCTACGCGGGAGGTCCAGTGAACCAAGGAATCCCTGACTACTCACACTAAAGGCTTGTACACGGGTGGGACCATGGTCATGAAAGTAGAAGAAAAACGAGAGAGAGATGTACCCATTTTTATAAAAGTCCAGTAAGAATTGACATGAAAAATGCCCAACCATGACATTTTAGTTAACAACCGAATTTCTACTCAGAAACCTTTATATGGTTGCCCTAAACACACACACAAATTCAACACATTTTTTACTTGGGGAAATGTGATTTTTAAGCTCCGATTTCTAAATGCGAATGTGCTATTACCCAATTACTGATGCCTAAATTGGAACAATGATTAGCCAATACAGGCTCATCATAAGTTGGTCAGAATCTAATATGGGCAATATAGCCAATTACAGACTTAGTTATTGCCATATTTTAACCGAACTTGTTATTAACCGGATTTATATTATTTTGCAGCCAGATAAAATAACTTGCCGACAAATTTGTCCTTAGTTGATGTCTGATTTTAGGGTTTTATGCGATTTTTTTTTACAAGTTTACATTTTTGTAAACAAAATTACCAAATTACCCTCAATACGGCTAATTCCATAAAGTTTTACACCGATTTTTTGCTGCTGTGCATTTCTTTCTCTCCCAAAGTTCTAATGGGATGGGGGTAGGATGGGGGGGTGGGGGGGGGGGGTGGAGCACAGTGGTGGAGGGGAAAGGCCTCAATGGGGGGGAGGGGGGGTGACACAATGCCCCCGCACCCATTACACCACTCTAAAACGGTAATTGAAATACATTTTTCAATATCTATTAGTGTCATATCTTCCCGAAAATCTTTAAGAGTTTTGAGGGCAGAAGCCGTTTGATACTTTGATAATGATGACAATGAATATGCAATGACGATGACGACGTCTTAAAAATAATTTTGTCTCATGGTAATTTGTCATAATCTTCATTAAGTTTTCGCATTTGCCATTTTGTATAAATTTAAGTTAAACATTTGCAAGGACCCTTTCCCAATCTTTCAAAGTTTATGATTTAGCTTAGGTGTCGGAAATACATGCCTTTCAATATAAATTGTGCATCACTTTTATTTTTCAATTAATTAACACATCCCCCCAGGTTGATTTTGGTTGAATTGTTATGGGATGTAGCTAGCGTCCCAATAAATACATTGCCACTAAAATTTGCCTGTTAATCAAAATGTCGGGGTCCTCGTCAATTCTCACTGGACTATAAGTAATTATAACAGGAAATACAAAGGGCGGAGTGAATTGCGCACAGGGCCATTATTGTAGGGGGCAATGCAAACTTAATAAAGGCGAGGCACTCCCGATTGCCAACGACCACTCTGATTAATTTCTTGTTCGAATGCCGGCCGTGGCTGCACCGATACGGAAAGAATGAAAAGTGAAATGGGGATCGTGTATGGCCACAAAATTCAGGGACCGGCTGAAAATGGCTGTAAACGTATACTGACAACGATTCAAGGGTGTACGTTCAATCGAAATGGGAAAAAATACTATGATGCTAGGTGCAGTTACGCAAATATTGCTTCGCGGCGCGAACAAACTCGCCATTTGAAACACCATATGAATGGAAATAACACAACCATTACCATACTGATCGGTCGTAGGGAGTCACATCAGACCTTTGCAAAGGTGAAACCCTATTACGCGTCGGTGCAGTAAGCTCACCAACTGACACGCATGAAACCAAAAAATGCCAAAAGGAAATCAACATGCACGGAACAGTAAGGCCTCAAAATGACTGATACAAATTGACTGCAAGGCCGGAATAATACGGCGGAGAATATCGAGTGTAACAGGACGGCGTTTATCACGAAGGCTGTTGCGCCGCTGACAACCATCTCACAAACGTTTAACAATAAAATGCCGAGTTATGTCAGGCAAACTATACAGTGTGTCTCCAAATAAATGCAAACAAAATATAACGGAATGCCAGACGTAGAATGTGTAACCAACATAGATAATATAGGTATGGTTTGAAAGATACACCTTTCTACTTTAAAATGAGACATCAACCGTCCAAATCTGATACTCCAGTCCATCCCCATAAACGAAGCGCTAGCACAATGGGAAACGTTCAAGGAAAAAATTACGTTGTGGTACAACGATTTTACAGAGTTTCTTTCTGTATAACCACATAGAAACTCTGTTACAAACATTGTGTTATTTTTACAAGGAATTCCTTGTATCAACAACGGCGCAATTGTAAACTGTACATTTACAAAGAAGTTCTGTAAATATACAAAGCTCCTTTTTTGACTTGTTCATTCACATAGAATCTACTGTTATCCTACACGAATCTCATTATGCGGCCGCATCTGACCAATCAGAATTGAGGAAATTAGTGTGCTAAAAAATCATGTGAAATTGCTGTATTTTAAGTCCAAAAACACACTTTCTTGATCATAATAGGTAAATCTGTCAAGCAATTCACGTACAGAATTACTTTTATCCAAACGTTATTAAATCATTTCATTATTGCATCCCCGTTCATGTTCAAAATATCGAAACGGTTGATGGCGAACCATGACTTCATAATGGCTCGACCGAATGAATATAAAACCAAACTGCGCTATGTTATCGTGTATATCTCTTTGGGCGCATGTACACGTACACTGTAGTATATGTTTAGGTATGAATTATGTAGGAGTGCACAGCAATCGCGCTGTATATTTACAGGTTAGATGATATGTATGTACAATGCAGTGAACATAAATTACATACGGCCCTCTGTTGATATACAGACAAACTTACGGAAGAATAAATTTATCACATAAGTAGCTGGCACTGTTATTTTACAACGAAAATGTCTGTTGAGGTACAATAAAAACTTAAGTAGCCCTTGTCACAAAAGTAGCCCTTGTGGTGCCAATTGACATACGAAAACACTAAATATACAGCACATTTTTTTTTTAAAGTGATACAAGGTCAAGGAGCGAACCCGCTGGGGCAATTTACAATTTCTCCATTTACCATTAAAGTATGCTCCAAAACCTACCCCGCAGAAGCGTCCGTGTACAAGTATAATTATCGCTTGAGTACCACAGGTCGTCAAGAAAAAAGACTGAACCGTGGAAATGGGAAAAAAACTCCCTCCAAGCCAACAAATCAGCGCGCGCCCCTGATGAAATACGGATACGGTGATGAGGTTTCTTGGCGCCGCTTGCCAAGTCACTAACAAACGACGCAAAAAATGCGCGGCAAGGGCGAACTGCTCATTACAAATAAAATTCTAACTCCCTAATAACGACTAGAGCTAAATTTGTAGTTGACCCTAACGAGTTAATAATAATTACTATTCTATTTTTTCCCTGTTTTTAACATAGTTTGAACGTCACTCCGATTTGTGATTACCGCACAGTCCCATCCCCGGCATTTTCATGACCTTTTTCCTGTTAGCGACGTTATAGACAGGGCCCAGACCAGGAAAAACTGCCGTTTTTTCCTGTCAAGGTTTTCTCAACGGTTTCATCATCCTGAACCTCAACCATTTGAAATTAGCTTGGGGGCCACCCTGATTTTTGCCCCTAATTCAAAATGGCCGCCAAAATCCAAAATGGCCGCCAAAATTACCTAAATTGGATATATACTGCTAATTACGTTTAATATCAACGTTTTTTCAGTGGTTCTGTCATCCTGAATCTGTACCCATTGAATTTAGCTCCAGAGCCACCCAGAATTTGGCCTCAAATCCAAGATGGCCGCCAAAATGTAAAATGGCTGCCAAAATTATCTTAATCAGATTTATACTACTTGTTTTTTTTCTGTAGGAGTTTTTTTTCAGTGATTTCGTCATCCTGATCATAAGGCCTTTGAAATTAGTCTGGGGAGTACCCAGGATTTGTCCTTGGAATCCAAGATGGCCGCCAAAATGGCCTCCAAAATGGCCGCCAAAATTACCTAAATTAGATATATACTGCTAATTACATTTAATATCAACGCTTTTTTCAGTGGTTCTGTCATCCTGAATGTACGACCATTGAATTTAGCTCCAAAGCCACCCAGAATTTGGCCTCAAATCAAAGATGGCCGCCAAAATCTAAAATGGCTGCCAAATTGACCCTAATAAGATTTATACTGCTTCTTGTTTTTTTTTCTGTCAGTTGTCAGTGATTCCGTCATCCTGAACCTAAGGCCTTTGAAATTAGTCTGGGGAGTACCCAGGATTTGTCCTTGAATCCAAGATGGCCGTCAAAATGGCCTCCAAAATGGCCACCAAAATGGCCACCAAAAGCATCTTAATTATATTCAAACTACCTCTTCGTTTTTTCCTGTTAACATTTTCTAAAGTTGGTTTCATTATGGCGTCCTGAACCTAAGCCTTTTGAAATGAATTTGGGGCTACCCAGGATTTGGCCGCCCAAACAAAAATGGTTAAACGGTCTCTTATTTGTACCCCATCATTTTCCTTTCTCGGAAATCAGAGTTTATGATTGTCATATACTTTAACTGTACAAATAATCTATACTGTCTTCTCTCCAATTGCAACATTAGCTAGCAGCCCAGCCTCATCGTGGTCCATCTAGAATTGTTTCCTTGCACGTAATTCGAACATACAGTTTAGAGAAAGGATCAAAGTAATTAATTGACAGGTATGTATACTTGCTAGTTAACATTGTTTGCGAAATGCATTGCTTTGGATGACATTATTGCTCAACTATTATGTTCTTCTTGTGTAAGTATACTGTAATTCACGAACAAAAAATTGAATGACTTTTATAATTGTATCTTTACTTCTAGGAATCAGCACTATGGCGGCTACCCCCTTTTTTAGTACAGGAGCAGATGACAGAAGACGGTGCCTGCTTTGCAATGAAAATATCAAGGATAAGGACGGTGGTGGACAGTCGTGGCCCAGCTAATTGAAATTCAGTATAAGGAGGCTGAGAACATATCACTTGACCATCTGTCAGCCAGTGTTTGGAGAACTTCCAGTCCAGCTTGTGTCACATTTGAGATGTCATCCTTATCCTTGATATTTTCATTGCAAAGCAGGCACCGTCTTCTGTCATCTGCTCTTGTACTCAAAAAGGGGGTAGCCGCCATAGTGCTGATTCCTAAAAGTAAAGATACAATTGTAAAAGTCATTCAATTTGTGTTCGTGAATTACAGTATACTTACACAAGAAGAACATAATAGTTGAGCAATAATGTCATCCAAAGCAATGCATTTCGCAAACAACAATGTTAACTAGCAAAATACCTGTCAATTAATTACTTTGATCCTTTCTCTAAACTGTATGTTCGAATTACGTGCAAGGAAACAATTCTAGATGGACAACGACGAGGCTGGGCTGCAATTGGAGAGAAGACAGCATAGATTATTTGTAGTTAAAGTATGACACTCATAAACTCTGATTTCCGAGAAAGGAAAATTATGGGGTACAAATAAGAGACCGTTTATATCCAATTAAGGTAATTTTGGTAGCCATTTTTATTTGGACGGCCATCTTGGATTTGCAGCCAAATCCTGGGTAGCCCCAAATTCATTTCAAAAGGCTTAGGTTCAGGACGCCATAATGAAACCATCTTTAGAAAACGTTAACAGGGAAAAAACGAAGAGGTAGTTTGAATATAATTAAGATGCTTTTGGCGGCCATTTTGACGGCCATCTTGGATTTCAGGACAAATCCTGGGTATTCCCCAGACTAATTTCAAAGGCCTTAGGTTCAGGATGACGAAATCACTGACAACTGACAGAAAAAAAACCAAGAAGCAGTATAAATCTTATTAGGGTAATTTTGGCAGCCATTTTAGATTTTGGCGGCCATCTTTGATTTGAGGCCAAATTCTGGGTTGCTTTGGAGCTAAATTCAATGGTTGTAGATTCAGGATGACACAACCACTGAAAAAAACGTTGATATTAAACGTAATTAGCAGTATATATCTAATTTAGGTAATTTTGGCGGCCATCTTGGCGGCCATCTTGGCGGCCATCTTGGCGGCCATCTTGGCGGCCATCTTGGCGGCCATCTTGGCGGCCATCTTGGCGGCCATCTTGGCGGTCATCTTGGCGGCCATCTTGGCGGCCATCTTGGCGGCCATCTTGGCGGCCATCTTGGCGGCCATCTTGGCGGCCATCTTGGCGGCCATCTTGGCGGCCATCTTGGCGGCCATCTTGGTGGCCATCTTGGATTCCAAGGACAAATCCTGGGTACTCCCCAGACGAATTTTAAAGGCCTTATGATCAGGATGATGAAATCACTGAAAAAAAACTCCTACAGAAAGAAAAAAAAGTATTATAAATCTGATTAAGATAATTTTGGCAGCCATTTTAGATTTTGGCGGCCATCTTGGATTTGAGGCCAAATTCTGGGTGGCTCTGGAGCTAAATTCAATGGGTGTAGATTCAGGATGACAGAACCACTGAAAAAACGTTGATATTAAACGTAATTAGCAGTACATATCTAATTTAGGTAATTTTGGCGGCCATTTTGGCGGCTATTTTGGCGGCCATCTTGGATTCAAGGACAAATCCTGGGTACTCCCCAGACTAATTTCAAAGGCCTTATATGATCAGGATAACGGAATCACTGATAAAAAACTCCTACAGAAAAAAACAAGTAGTATAAATCTGATTTAGATAATTTTGGCAGCCATTTTAGATTTTGGCGGCCATCTTGGATTTGAGGCCAAATTCTGGGTGGCTCTGGAGCTAAATTCAATGGGTGCAGATTCAGGATGACAGAACCACTGAAAAAAACGTTGATATTAAACGTAATTAGCAGTATATATCTAATTTAGGTAATTTTGGCGGCCATTTTGGATTTTGGCGGCCATTTTGAATTAGGGGCAAAAATCAGGGTGGCCCCCAAGCTAATTTCAAATGGTTGAGGTTCAGGATGATGAAACCGTTGAGAAAACCTTGACAGGAAAAAACGGCAGTTTTTCCTTGTCTGGGCCCTGTCTATTACGCGTTCGATGTATAACACCTTTCCTTCCCCTTGGGAAGGCACATGGACCAGATTGACACTTTATCCGGTGGTTGCCTTCCAAAGGTTGGTAGATTGCCAATATTTCTCATGCGTTTAATGAACTCCGGTGACCGTTCCCTATTCATAGACCTTATGCGTTAATTTTCAAGCAAGATCATATGGAACGGTTATTGTCTAATGTTAGAGATCATCTTAACTCTAAACAGGTTATTATTTGACCATCAATATAGTTTCATAACTCAAAAATCTCGTGTCACTCAGGTTATGAATGTTCATCATTCTTGGACTACTTAGACCAAGGATTATCCCGAGGATAATGCTTTCTTTATTAGGTATTTGATTGAATTGCCCCATAATGTGTACTTCGCCACAAGCTCGCTTCGCGGTTCAACATGAGGGGTACTCCCTGGATCGGAAGGGCATAATGTTGTTTTATTCGGTTGCCACCGGGGCGAAATAGAATATATCTACTTTACATTTGCTGTGTAAATAATGCACAGATCAGTGGTTCAGGGTGGCTAAATTGCATAGGGAGTGCCACATGGGGTGTGTGGATTGAAGCTAGATTTCACGATGGGGTTCGACAAATATCCCTCCTCAGGATCCGCCTCCGACACGTTGCCTTCGTATGACGTGAAAGTAGTTCCGGTGTCATATGAAAATCAAACTCCTATGAAAATCGGACTCCTTTCCCTATTATTGGTAAAACCCGCTCACGTGACCAGCCACTCTCCTAATTATCTTCACTTGGGCATGTGCAATACTACCAATGAGCCCGCGTATTTCATAGTGACTGAAATTCACGCTACACCGGACTAATCGAGTTTAAGCCAGTATTTACAAACCGAAATAGTTCACCCTTTTCTCACATATGCTATAGAAGTTTTCCCTAGAAAAATAATTACGAGGTTGTCATAAAAAGATATTTTTACAGTAACTTTTTATTCAGGTAGGTTTTTTGGGGGTTTCCTTTCCTTTCATTTTAATTTCATATGTCATTTATTTCCATGTTGCTGAAAATGACCAGAGCACTGCACCGTTTTGAACTGCAGTGCCATGCATTTTTGAGGAACAGTTGGTTTCATTCCCAGAATATATTAAATAAATTTTAAAAAATCATTTTTAAACCCATCAATCGTGCAGGCCAAAATTGATTAGGCCTACAAGTCAATTTGTTTGTCATGTTTGGATAAGCTTTTAAAAAACCTGGCTTTCCTGTGACCCGAGTACTTCCCGAATCATCTAAAGTAATTAATTTCACTATTCCATTAGCTGGAAGTGAACAATTGAGCCATCAATTGTTAATTATGGGGACAGCCCTGGCTATGGTACGCCGCTGCTCATAGGCTCAGTCAAGGACATAGCATGAATAATACAATAGGTATATTCCATTTTATTGTGCCAAGGAGCTTCGAAGTCATGCAACAGAGAAGCCTACTCTCTTCATGTAAAAGAGTGAAAAACTCACTCTCCAAAAGAATGAATCCCTTATCAATGAAACCACTCCAAAAGAGTGAATCTCTTATAAAAACCACTAAAAAAAATGCAATTTCCACTCTTTCGAGGAGCCATATGAGGGACCACTCTTTTTAGACTTGTCTCTTATATGGCTCCTCGAAAGAGTGGACATTTTACTCTTTTGGAGTGGTTTTTGCTCTTTTGGAGTGTTTTGATAAGGGATTCACTCTTTTGGAGAGTGAGTTTTTCACTCTTTAACAGAAAGAGAGAATAAATAGATTATTCATACTGTAATCTGTATCAGTAATTGAACCAATGGGAAACGAGGTATTCCCATGCTGGTAATAAAAAGATACGCCAACAGTTAGACGTGTAACGAACATGCGTGAGGCGTGCCAATCCTTAGCCTGACCTGATTTGTTGGCCTGTTGCGGGTTAATACACCCGGTCAGTTCCACATATTTCCAGCCGCGCACACATATAGTTTGATTTGACATGTTGTTAACACTAATATCAGTTCCAACTCCTTCAATTTTAATATGATTTTGCATGCACCCTATAGGGAGTTAGGGTTAATCTTCATGACAATAAACCTTTTCGACATTCTCAATGCATTGTGGGTTTGGAGGCCAAACAAACCATGTAATTTATACACAAACCTATGGCACTGTGAACCAGTCCAAATATTAATTGATTTTTTGCTAAATATCTGTCATGAGTTGAGCGATACCCTTTTCACATATCTTTGCATGGAACATAAGGAAAATAATAACCAGAAAAATCCATTTGAAATGGCAATACAAATAAAAGAAATAATTGGGGAAATCCCTCTCGGGGTACCAGTTACTGATGAATGCAAATTTCTGGAATTAGAACAGCTAATAATGTCACATTATTAGCCAATCAGAATATGATTTTTGCAAGCATGACAACGAACATGTGACCAATGCGACCAATCATGTCCGTTCTAATGTGCTTGCTCTTTTAATGCCAGTTTGGCTGATGCAGTTCCCATGATGCTTTGAGAATGTCGAAAAGGTTTATTATTTACTCAGGGTACTAGTCAGTAAGAATTAACGAGGACCCTGACAAATTGGTTGAATGTGTGTGTGTGTGTGTGTGAGTTTGTATATGCCGGCAATCGTGGACCTAGGACAAAAGAATTCGGACGTAGACAAAGGGGTCCACGTTTGACCTAACGTCCACGATTGAAAATCGTGTACAAAACCAATGGGAGGCCTTCCGAAAAAGTTAGAGTATAAACAAAAGAGGAACAATGGGAGGTCCACGATTGCACCCGTTTGTATGTGTGTGTGTTCATGGCAATCAGGTTTCCAAGTAAAAATTCGGTTGTTTAATATTGTTTTTCGTGTCAATTCTTACTGGACTATACGCCCAAACTGAGTCAAAACTGGTTTCCATTGGGTCCCTGTAAACATCACAAAGAAATACATGCCTATCAGGAAAAGCACAATATAATTCACATGGAAATGAAATAATGCACAAAATTCATGATACAACCAAATTGACTAGGACAAACTTTTTAAGATGCCCGTAACATTTATTGATTAGGGTAAATTTCTAAGCGGGTAAGCGCAAAGTGTTAAAGGCTTAAAAGTCTTTATCATTCTTCTCAAAGAATGATTTCACAGCAAAATTTAACCTTGGAAGAAGCCGTTTCAAAGGGGAGCACTCGTGAATCTGAAGTCGGTAAGTCCAAGTACACTTGATCTCTTTGTTCGTATTAAAAAAATCATTAGATTAATATACAAAGACTCGCGATGTCGGGTTTATTACGAAACAAACCCCATTGATAATTTCATTGAAACGGCTTCAATGATTTTGCCTGAGCTGAACAAAGACAATTCACGTTGTGGATAAGTTCTGCTTGAACTCTTGGAATCGTTTGTGCATTATTATGGAAGTCTTTGAAGATGTTCCGCAAAACAGTCGATTCAAATCTGATTGGGCGCGCTACTGACTTTTCTTGCACCTGTACCCGAGAACACTCACAGTTTAATTAATTTTTTTAATTAAACAACGCTTCCTTTTTGTATGTGCCGCGAGTTACTCAGCTTTTGAACGTGTCTAAAACAGTTGTTGACGTTTGTTGACTGAAATCTTGTATGTAGCAGTGATATGAAATTTGCAAAACAATATTGTATTCTTCTCAACTCCCAAATTAATAATTTCTTTGAGCGTTTTAAACTCTTCAGGGAGTTAGTATGGGCATTGGGGTTACAATACCATGCCCTATTGTGGAATTTTGCATTGCTGAAATGGAAGAAATTAAACAAATGATAATAGTAATTAAATTATCGGAGCCAGATAATTCTGTTTTGGCGTCGGTCTGATGTAAATCTAATCAGCTTTCCCTTTTCGAGAATTTTTTGGCCGAATCATTATTTAATTACCGATGGTATTTTGTTTTCTTCTTTTATATATCTAAGAGTGCACGTATTATTAGAGATGCGGGAATTTAATTAGATATATTTTGCCAGTATTTAATGGCGTGCATCGAAGTAGCGCTCAGATGTGTGAGGAAAACACATATTCGGGGAGAAAGTAACCATGCTTCGGATTGTGCTGCTCATGATTGGTCTAGTTGTGCCGTGTGCTAGCCACGGCAACCAGACTAAGGTGTATATTCTGGGGTTGTATCCCTGGTATGGCCCGTGGGCTGGTGGTCCGGCCATCCTAGCTGCTTGTACGCTTGCCCTACAGGACATTAATGCTAACGATAACATCCTAGCAGACTACGAGTTGGTCATCATCCCGAGGGAAACAGCGGTAAGCTTGTACATTAAAAGGAACACATTGCCTTCTAGGCCCCAAAGCGTTTGACCTAAAATTGCTACGGTTGCAAACCGTAAACAAATTTAATACAGTAATGTACACAACCGTCCCCTTAAAACGCGCCGTTTGTGCGAAAATCACTGACGAAACACCGGATAAAACTAGTAGTTTTTAGTCAACGATTTTCAGACAACCGGGGAACTTTCGACCCATTTTAATGTACTCCAGTTTTTACTGATGTTTCCAATCATAGCAATTTTAGGACGAACGCTTTTTGGTCCAGTAAGAATTGACGAGGGCAAATTGTATTGGCAATGTATTTATTGGGACTCTAGCTACCTCCCATAACAATTCAACCAAAATCAACCTTGGGGAAATATGTCAATTAATTGAAAAACCAAAAGGGATGCACAATCTATATTGAAAGATATGTGTTTCCGAGACCTAAGCTAAATCATACCATTTGAAAGATTGGGAAAGGGTCCTTGCAAATGTTCAACTTAAATTAATACAAAATGGCAAATGCGAAAACTTAATGGATATTATGACCAAAATTATCATGAGAAAAGAGTATTTTGAGGACGTCGTCATCGTCATTGCATAATCATTGTCATCATCATCAAAGTACCAAACGGCTTCTGCCCTCAAAATTATTCAAGATTTTCGGGACGAGATGGCCCTGATAGATATTGAAAAAACAATATTTCAATTACTCATCATAATACCGTTTAGAGTGGTGTAATGGGTACGGGCCATTGTGACACGCCTGTTACAACTGATAATGTAGTAACCGACGGATAATGTATCACCAACCGATAATGTATCACAAATTGACTGATAGTGTAGTATAATTTATATCCGATAATGTATCACGTGTCGGCGGATAATGTAGTAGGAAAAAACTCTAACCGATAATGTATCATCACAGAACGGATACTGTATCAACCGATAACGTATCAAGAAATCAACCAATAGTGTATCAGTGTGGGGAAAAAGGTATACAAAACTTGTTCATCCAGTGATCGTACAATACTCTCCGCGGCTTTTCTTCAAAACGGTTTATGGTATAAAGTTGTAACCTTGATTTAGCATCAACCCATTCAAAGGTGTACATATATCTATGGCGCCATGATGACGTTATCGGGTATCAAATACAACCGATTTCTGCTCAAAATCAAAATAATTACTTTTAACAAAAACTGTTCAAATGAATGGTGTGTTTTCAATCTTCATGATTAGTAAGACATTGCCTTGGGAATATTTTTGCTCCCCGGGCACGATGCTGTTTGACCTTTTTTCCGGTGTTACCTGAAGTGTAATAAATTTAATATAACTTGAAAACGGAAGCATTTCACTACACACAAGCAAATTGTTAAAGTATTACGTTTATGCAACATTGCTAATGTATCGTGACTTTGGGCGTGATCCCTGGCCACATGGCAATTACGGGTTTATGGCTTCTGACCATAGCGCCCAACGAACAAAAATATTGACTAATTTTGGGGAAGCGCTAACATAGGGCTGGTAGAGCACCGGAACGGCAGTCCGGAGGTCGCAGGTTCAAGCCCCGTTCCAGTAAAAAAAATTCTCAATTTTTAAAATAGTATATTAACTGCACCTAGTCGGGTTTCCCTTGTGGTTCATTTGAAATGTTATGTTATAAAAAAGTACAATGACGTCATTCCCCAAAAGGACACCCTCTATCGAGACAACAAAAACGGTGATTCTTTTAAAGCGTGAAGAATTTGCTAAAGTGCTCCTATATGTTCGCTGGACAGTTACCGCAAAATGACTTGGCAAGGTTTCATAATCATGACGTCATCAGACCGGAAATTATAGTGGGCAGAATTTTAAAATGCTCGTTTTTATGAGTCGATCGTGTGTTTATGAAAATATGTTGTTTAAACCTTGCCCTATGACTATGTTCGTAGCCAAAAGATTGATAGCCGGTGCAATGTTAAGTGTTTGCTTCCAAGTGCTGTGACGTCATCAAACCTGAAGTTACGCGTTATTCATACTTACGCGTACAATTTCCATATTTTTACAAGGTTTTTGTACTTTACGAAAGTCCAATAGTGCCATGAAGTATACATTTTCAAAACGTGAAGTATACTTTTTCTAAATTGTTTTTACCAATATACTCTGACTGTACCTTTCGATGTAGAACGAAAAGCTATGCCAATAGCTTTTTCCCTCGTTCTGTATCTCTGTGGAACTCTTTGCCTGGTGCATGTTTTCCTTCATCTTATGACCTCTCCTGCTTCAAGAGGAATATTAATTCCTACCTCTTGTATCTTTGATTCTTTCCTTTGTAGCTCCATACCTCGAGTAGTTCTTTGGGGCGAACTTGCATATGAAAGAAATGTGATTTAAACTGACATCCTTCACATCGATACAAAACTGTGTGATCTTAAATACATTCTACATGCACATCTGTGTTTTAAATTATGTTTTATTAAAGCTGAAATGTATAGGTTTTCCCGGCCAATTTAAACAAAATTTAATTACATATAATACCCGGCTCATTCAATTTCGTTTGAAAATGAATGCTTCGTTGAATCAGCATTCAACAGTCAAAAGGAGTAATTCCATTTCAGCAGTTAGCATTCACTGGCCAAATAAGATCATTCAAATTCATGAGGTCGCAAAGATCATTCAATTTCGTAAAAGCCAACAGCAAGAGGCTGGTCAACCATTCAATTTCATCAATTGGCAAACATTTTTCAAATGTTTACATTTTAAATGTAATGTGCTTTCTGATTCGTATTTTAATTTGACGTGGTCCGAACATTAGCAGAAATAAAGAGGAAAACATAAAGACCAGTGCAAAATATCAGAAGACTATAAAAATATAGCGAAAGATTTTGTTTTCATTTCAAACTTATCACCATAACTTTTTACACTTTACTTAACAGTCTTCTAGATACAGGGTACAGGCTTTAACTTTAATCATGGGGTAACAAAGCAAAAGGAACACTTTTGCAATTAGAACAAAACACATGCATATGACGTAAATGAAATGCAAACAACACGGAAACGCAATAACGTGATTGTAACTATTTAGGTATAGCTTACATCTGTACAAAAACATGCAAACTAAATTATAACTATATTAAATTATAACTATATAATTACGAACTATAGCTGTTTTATTTGTTGCATTTTTACATTATGGTTGTTGAAAAGAATATAATGTGCACAATTGTCTCTAAATTGAATTTTAAATGTACATAATTGCTACTAGAGTGCATCACACACAAAATATAATAATAATTCACACCAAACACAACATTGTTCAGCTATTTCTTTCTGTGGTTTTCTTTTATTCTCCAATAAATTTCATAGACATGCCTAACAATTTACAATAATTGCCTAGTTTTAAAAATTTAGATTAAAAGAAGTAAGTGGGTATTTACAGTTTCAACCTGACCATTATTTCAACAGATAAATCAACATTATCATGTCATATCCCAAAAAGTGCACATTCTTTTGTATGATCTAAAAACATGTGATTTAAACTGACATCCTTCACATCGATACAAAACTGTGTGATCTTAAATACATTCTACATCCACATCTGTGTTTTAAATTATGTTTTATTAAAGCTGAAATGTATTACAGAAAAAGTGCCAAATAAAATTGGGATGAAATAAAGCAAATACGATCAGAAATTGAGTGCAATATAAGGGCAGTTGGAAATTACTGAAACCATTTTGGGCAGAAATGTTACCTTTTCAACAGTATTCAAACGTTTTTGTTAATACTATTAAAGTATGGACCACTGAGCATAAATAATTTTTAACAATCGTGGAAATATAATGGAAGACTATGAATATTCGTAAGGAAATTCCACTTCGTCTTTTTCCCCTAGTGCGATGGGGGCAAGGCTACAGATGAAATGTACAAAGAGTTGTACAACACGACGACCACCAAAGTCATGATAATTGGACCAGGATGCTCAGTTGCTACCGAGCCCACTGCTCAGGCATCCCACCACTGGAATCTCATACAGGTTAGAATTTTTGGCTGAAATGGCCGAGTCAGGTTGATCCAGTGGCACTTTTTTCTTGCCTATATAAAACACTGTGTCCCAGGTTCGAATCCTGCTTCGGGCTGAATTGTTACCTACCTGATTCATCGGTTTTTCCCCTCACCTGTAATACTGAGCATTTCTTCATCTTCTGCTCACAGCAGGTGGTTTTTTTAGGCCTGTTCTACAGCTCAAAATACGGTTGGTGATATATTTTCTTCTTCGCGTTTACGCAGACATCATTTGTAATGTGAAATCGTAACGTAAGAAGATAAAAATTACTTGACTTTAAATGACTGTTGAAAGTAATACCTATTAATAACCTGCATGCAAAATCCAACCCAAATGTCGCACAGAATGGACACTCTGGAAGATTGGAAGACAAAGTTAAGCTACTATAAGTGTAGTTTGAAACGTTATAGCATAGCAAAAGGTAAAATAGCAAGACTACAACACATTATATAGATAACTGGTATGATTGCTTTGTAACGTTTTAGCATGTCTAGCGAGGACAAGATTGACGATACAACGAAAACATAACTATTTTCAAGCAGAATTCGTTACATTGTGCGATATTGAAATCTGGTACCTCAGCCGTTTGAGATGAATAGAGTGAGGTTATTTTGTCGTGTTTATCATCTCACGTACTTGAGATACCACATTTTAGTTACCTCTTGCACATCGAAACGGACGATTTTCTAGAACATATCTGTCCGTATACTTCGTAGATATCGTATAGTGCGACATCTCCCAAGCTCTCAACCCGGGCGCTCTTCCCGCGGTTTTTCCGTCTTCTCCCGCCGGATTCGATGCTGAATGTGGTCAAGATCGCCATGTTCAGGGCATTCAACTGGACAAAAGTGGCAACAATTCAAGAATCGGCTCCCCTCTTCTCGCTGGTATGTTGAACTAGTAACCTATGGTAATTGGTACTATGATAGTCACGAAACACCAAACCTGCTGTCATGGGAGCCTTTCTTTACGATTTGAAAACAGGGAAGGTGACCGTGGTTCCCGTACATAAACGTGGCAGCAGATGTGGTTTCATGTCACGGTTTCATTTCATTTCCAAGGTCTGAGTGCAAAAATTAGACCATAATGTGTAATATTTACGGGAAAATGTGGAAACACCGAAACATTGACATCTGGACATTCAGACTGGCGCCGTGCACACATAAACCTGTGTACGCATTCAAATCGCTACCTACAGAGAATGGCACCACTCTGAGTTTTCAAATTTCACAACGGTCCGACCTTTCCGACACAAACTGGCATCTTCCGTCAATGACTTTCAGACAAATGGCGCATTTTCAAGGGATGCTCGTGTACATTAGTATATTTTACTTTTAAGTCTTTCCAACCATAAATGTTAGTACGAACGCTTTTTGCAGCTCAATTGGGCGCCTCACAGAGAAAAACGTTGTTTAAACTTTTAAACAACCCCGGGTTGTTCATGTGCCCTGCTTAAACGACCAGTTGGTTGTTTAAGCAGGGCACATGAACAACCCGGGGTTGTTTAAAAGTTTAAACAACGTTTTTCTCATTTATATATTACAATTCTATTGTTGAAAACGTATGTTAAGTCGTTTGATTGACTGTTTTTTAATAAGCATGTTTATTGTCCTAGTCTCGGTATACGGTTTTAGAGCGTTCCACGCATCAACTGAGCTTGAAATTCTTGATGTTTTGAATAAGATCACTGAGGAATTTGAGAACACTGAAAAGTTTCCCGCTGGTATTTTCCCGGACCTTTTCAAGGCCTGTGCCACTGTAAACCAGTAAAATAAATAATTTGTAATAAAATAGATTGTAAAAAAATTAATTGTATTAGAATAACAAAAAGTCCCTTGTATGAAAATGTTGATAGCCTCGTCAGTAAGTTTCAGTTGGAAATGGCATACTCGGAATATTTTTATCAATCTTATTTTTCCCAGACCACTGCTGATTTCCACCTCGAAGCGAAAAGAGCGGGAATTGAAGTCCTAGCCGCTGAGACGTTTATAGATAATCCTACCACCCAGGTTGAGAATATCAAGGTAAGACATCATGTCAACTTGCAGTGCCTTAATCATGTTTTCTTGGTTGACTGTTTGGGATCAAATACACAGCGTGATTTCTGTTTTACAAAAGCATCTCTTTGATTAGTGTATGAATATGGTACCGATAGTAACTTCAAGCCTCGATTCATCCGAGGAACAAGAAACCAATTTCCCTTCAATCATGAGTATTAGAAGTTTCTTCCTAATGTTAATACTCCTGTGTTTTTAAATAACTTTAAAATTACTGCATGAAAATTATGACGCTTTGAGCAGGCGCGTAGCCAAGGGGGGTGTTTTGGGTGTTCAAACACCCCCCATGGCCCAAGTGCCCAAAAAAAATATATGCAGAAAACACCAACTGACTTGGCGAAGAAGCCGAGAAGATTGGACTTTCGTCTGTAACAATTTCTCTATCGTCACGACTCACGTTACAGTATATGCCCAACTTATACAAACTCTAAATTATCGCACTAATGTGATTTTAGCTTTACTTTTAGTGAGACTCTAAGAGAACCGTGATACCAAATATGCCAAAATCAATGATGTGAGAGTACCGTTAACTCTTTGGGTTCCCAGTTTGCTTGTCAACAGACTTCTACAGTCCAAACGAAGGGGAACTCTATAGGTCCGCAATTCCCTTGATCTTTTTATCTCTGATTCCCCAAATTATCCTTCTTACAGTTCAAACTTTTGAGTTGAAGTTGAACCTAGTTGCTTGTAAATTATATATATTGAGAAAGGTATCTCTTTAGGTTCGCATTTTCCTTGCATCAATAATTGAGTCTATATAGGATTACATTTTTGCATTTTTCTGATGTGAATAGAATTATTCCACAAAATAATTATCAATATTCTTTTGCATGATTTGAGCTCAAACATTGCACCATTTTGCATCTAGAGGCCTTAAAATTCCATTCCACCCCCTCCCCTTAGACCCCTCCCCCATGTCAGTCTCCAGCAAAACACCCCCCATGAACAAATCCTGGCTACGCGCCTGGCTTTGAGTATTTTGTATGTAAAAGAGTCCTGTAAAATTTGTTCGTTTCAATATGGTTGCGTAATCTATATTATATTACAATCTACATTGTCGTAATTTACCTTATATTTAACTTTTCCCGCCATGACGAAGTCATGGTTTACCATGAACAATTACAATATTTGAATGCCAAAGAAGATTGCAAAAAATCAAAATAGCTATGTAAAATTGTTTGAATGATTACACATTATGCTCAGGAAAGTGTGACTTTGAAATAAACAAAATTTAACATGACTTTTGTGAACACATATTTCATCAGTTCTGATTGGTCAGTTGCTACGTTCAGAAAAACAGGGTTTTTTTAACGTTACAAAAGACCGTTTAATTACGATACATTTTGTAACGTCCAAAAAACGTTGCGCGAACGTTCTGGAAAAAACGTACTTAAGACCTCCGAGTTGCACGTAAACTGAAACGTTTAAGACACGATTTAATGGGCTATCTCTTCAAGTGGAAGGATGAAACACGAAGAAAGTGGAGAATGAAACGAGACAGTTAATAGTATTAGCGTGATGTGTACACGCCATATACTTTATTCACCAGAATTCGGGAGCCCGCATTATAGTTGCCGGTTTCTATAGCAACATGGCAAGGAGGGTTTTCTGCGCAGCCTACCATCACAAGATGTTTGGCGCCAAGTACGTCTGGATTGTGCCAGGTTCGTTTCTGGACAAAAGTTTGATGAATAACATTTTTGGTTTCAATCTGATTTAAATTGAAATTCAAAGACCCCTTTTCACTCCTGGAATGGATTTTCAATTTGTGATTATTCACGCATGGATGATAAAATGTATTTAGAAAGATGAACTGTGAGGGCTTAGCCTTAAACTGGTTTAATCCCACCGCTATCTGCAAACTTTAGATATTTGATGTTTGTAAACCTTTTTCTAAAATATAAAAAAATGTAGTAATCTCAAAAATGGTTATTCACGTAAGCAACACTACACTGCAGAAAAATGTGTTAGGATAACACGAAGCGACATCTATAGGCATATTGGTTAAAATAGGCGTTGTTTTATATAGCGTTTTAATAAACAGTTTTGCAGTATGGGAATAGAGTATCGGAGATACCAATATTAATGGACTATTTTTGTGGCAATATTAGGGTGGCTGGAGTGGCATTGGTGGCGGGCACCAGACGATTCAATTGACTGTTCACCAGACCAGATGGAGGAGGTAGCCGCCAACCACTTCGGCATTAACATTGATAACTTACCTTCTGATGCCCTTCGTTCACCTTCGCTGTCAGGAATGGTAAAAGGAACAATGGTTACCAGTTTTAGAAGTAATAGAAGAACAACAGTTGGATAGTGGGTGCAAGTTGACTTTAAAATTAATCCAAGGAGATTTGGCGAGAATGCTTACTTCCGCGTAGGATCTACGTTTGTAACGTCTTATTTTATGTAATTATTTTGTTTTCTAACTGAGGGCTGAGCTGGAAAACTGCTTTACTTTTAAATTGAAAAGAGGCATTAAAAAAAGAAATGTTTAAATTGGTTGCCAGAATAAGTTGAAAACATTTGTCAGGAACTGTTTGTTCAAAAATGGAGAGAAAAGTGAAGTGTACGTTAATGTTAGATCTTTTTTTCACCGTGTATGGTCACACCTAATACGACTACCCACCGCTGCTTATAAGCGAGGCTTCGGCACCAAAATGCCATGCTACAGTCGTGGCGGTAATATATTACCGTATTATGTAATACCGTAAGGACACGCTACTTAGTGAGGCGTTGAATAAACAAAAATACGCCGACGTGCTGTTCAGGTGGCTTCGTGGTAAAGCGTCTGATTATAGATCAGATGCACCATGGAGGAAGGATGCACCGACTTCGAGCCCGACTGTTCTTTAGTATTTTTGTCGTATTTTTTTGACGAATTTTGTTACACACAGGTTAGAGTAAATTTAAAAGATAGCTCTTTTTTTATTTCGTAATTTGGAAGATTTTGTTTTGGGAAAAAGTCCGAGAACCAGTCTAAGAGTACCGGTGTCATATGAATATCTGACTATCCGACTCATCTTCCCTATTATTGGTTAAACCCTCTCACGTGACCGACCACTCTCCCAATAATCGATTCATCGATCACTTAAGGCATGTGCAGTACTACAATATTTCATGGTGACAAATTTTCACGCTACACCGGTATTATACTAGACTACAGGCCTCGCTAGTAGCGTGTACATTCTATTACATAATACGGTAATAATATTACCACCATGATAAGCAGCGGTGGGTAGTCGTATCGGGTGCTGGTCAATAATTTCTGACTAAGCTTTCAGACTGAAAACCACTCCAAAAGAGTGAAACTTCCACTCTTTCGAGGAGCATAAGGGACCACTCTTTTGAGACTGGTCCCTTATATTGCTCCTCGAAAAAGTGGAAATTTCACTCTTTTGAAGTGAACAGGTTTATATTTAACTGTCGTTTTTCATAAATATTTTTCTATTGTTAGGTTACTCGTGGTATTGCATGCATGTCGTATTTGGGGCCAATTTTGAGGCTACATTGCCTGATATCGATTTTTAGCCAAGACTTTTCATTTTTACGGAAAAGTAGCCACATTTTGATCTTATATCTTTAAAAAGGCAAACATGAAAATCAACAGTTAAATAAGAACGTGTTAGTTGTTTTTCATTCTTTTGAAGTGGGTTTTTATAAGAGATTCACTCTTTTGGAGTGGTGTGACACGGGATTCCATCTTTTAGAGAGTAAGTTTTTCACTCTTTTACATTAAGAGAGTAAATCTTTAAGTTCAATGAACACGTATATACCATTGTTAAAGGGCTGCAGGCAGTTGGTTAGTTCTCCATATTATGTGTCTGTCCTTACCCTATTAAGGCGGGTATTGTAGTAATTTTGTCCAAGAATTGTGCAAGTGTCCATGCAAGATACCTTTTTTCCATTTGCAGACAAGCAGCCATTTTGTCGAAAGATTTCGAGCGATTACTGGAATGGAAAATCCGGCGTCTCTGGCTGGCTATGCAGAGAAATCCTTTGCCTATGACACGGTGTGGACAGTAGCACTCACTCTTCAGGAGGCTGAGAGACAGCTTGGACAGTTAGGTAAACCCCAGTGTGACCACTTAAAGAAGCCTTGTCTAAACATGATAACATTTTAAAATGTGAGGCAATCTATGAAGTATTCTGAAAGCGAGCTTCTTTTTAAACGCATTTATTATCTTTGACCGGATTCTATATACGAAATGAGTTTTAAGGTCATTTTTTTTACTTGTTAGTTTTTCACTTGCATTGGATATAGTATACGTGGCAGGGCTGTAGTCGAGTCCATCACAAGTCCATCACAAGTCCATCACAAGTCCATCACAAGTCCCCGCAAGTCCGTCACAAACCCTCCAGTCCTAATTCCAATCACAAGCTTTTCAAATGAGCTTTGACAAAGGCATTCCTTTGTCATTGTTCATCCAGTTACTTGTGACCGGCTTGATGAAAGGAATTGTGACTGGACTTGCGAAAGGACTTGTGACTGGACTTGCGAAAGGACTTGGAAAAGGACTTGCAGGGACTCGATGACAGCCCCGAATTACGTGGCTCTGCATGTTGATATACCACTCTGTTTGACATCGTGATGAATAACGGACATATGTGGGTGAGGGCCTTGACAGTTCCTATATTGATTTCCACAGTATAAGTCATGCTTAAGGGCCTGTAAAACTCAAAAGTAACTCTGGCGACTTGTGACTCATTGTGTTGGGTTGGATCACATTTCAGATCCTCCAAGAACGATAGCAGATTTTGCATACGATAGCCTCATTGGTCGAATTTTCCTTGACATCATCAGTAATTTGACGTTTGAAGGCATATCGGTAAGTCTTTAATATAATGGAACCTATTATTTCGTGGCTGATTCAGAGTACCGAAGTCTGACGTCAGTTGGCACGACAACTAGCTCCAATTTCGACTGTTCCTTTGTTATAACAGCCAGTCATGCAAACACATTGACACAAAATAAAAAAAGTATTCTGGTTCCAAACATTGCATTGACGTCATCACTTCGGTATAGCACTCATGGTTTACCTTATATTATTCATGACTGACTCCTATAACATTCATGGCTGCATGACTCAAACATTCATAGCTAAACCTTATAACATTCGTATGGCTAATCCTTATATCATTCATGGCCAACTCCTGACATTCATGACCGAACCGTAGAATGCATTAAAGCCTGAGGATCATACAACGCACCCGAATTGGCAAATTAACTTCCTTACGCAGTTTGAACCACAAACGTACTTTTGTCATTAAGAAAATACACTGCACTCCAAATACATTCTTTTTTTGGTTCCTTGGGCACCGTGACCCTTTTCTCAAAACTCCCCTTTTCTGAAAACACGCATCCGCAATTTTCATTCATGGGAGTCGGCAATTTCAATTTGAGCAATCCACTACCCTTTGATACGCCGACACTAGTCCGTACAGCGACGCTAATCCGTCATCATGCGCATTGGAGATGATTCTGTTGTGAGTTGTAATAGCCCGAGCACGACGCACCTACTTCAACTCCAATCCAGAGCTGTCCCTTCAACGATAGCCTTTTTTAATACAATAATGGAAATTTTAAAAAGCCACGAATATCTGTAGAACACAGTTGCACTGGAACGCAATGACCGTAGTCAAGCAAACCATTTCCCGAATTCAACCGAAAGCTGTGCAACACATCCAAATGATTAGACATGCACGACTAAGGAATTTTTAGGCGTGGGTTTATTGATTTTAGTGTGTTTTGCCTTTGAGAAAGAACTTGCATATTTATTTTATTCCGAAACGTTATAGGCCAGCTAATTTTGTTAATTTGTATATTTCAGGTCAATTCAGTCAGTCAGCAGTTTGTAGCAGTTTATTCACTTTCGTGATTTTATTGAAATAGGTACACTGAGAGTTTCCGATATAGATGTAGCATCCACCCCCCCCTCCCAAGCAAAAACAAACAAACAAACAAACCCCCCCCCCCCCCCAAAAAAAGCACAACAAACCAACAACAACAACAAACAAAAAAGAAACAAAAACCACATACACCTCAATGAACAATATTGCAGTAACAATTTCCAAATCTTTGTGATTCTCTGCAGAGGTCACATAAATCAAAGGCGATCCGACCTGCGACTTCACCCCTGAACCAATTTTGTTGGTAAAACACGATGCGTGCGCATACCGGATGCGTGCGCATACCGGATGCGTGCGCATACCGGATGCGTGCGCATACCGGATGCGTGCGCATACCGGATGCGTGCGCATACCGGATGCGTGCGCATACCGGATGCGTGCGCATACCGGATGCGTGCGCATACCGGATGCGTGCGCATACCGGATGCGTGCGCATACCGGATGCGTGCGCATACCGGAGAAAACATCTCTGTTCTAATTTAACATACAAGACCTGCGTGGCTCGAGGAGGGGTGTCACGGTCTTATTTATCCGGTGTGCCCAGTTTTCCGGAACACTATTTAACGCTACTGAACCCTAACAAATACATAACTGCGCATGCATTTGTTAGGGTTCAGCAGCGTTAAATAGTGTTTCGGAAAACTGGGCACAGCGGATAAATGAGACCGTGACAAGGGGAAAATGCCGCGCGGGACATTTGAATATAGGACGGTTTAGATGTAAACAAGTAAGGGACCATGATCTCTATGGAGGAGTTTATTAGAGTCAGGTTACCGGCTTGTGTGCTTATCCGAGAGCTCCCCGCAATAGTGAGATTGCGTGCGGACTAATTCATCCGAGACAACTCCGGGTGTCAAGGCACTTGGTGTGATACGCATGAGGAAATTCCCTTATTGAAATATCTCAAGTATGTCAAGCCATTTGCGAGTTAAATTAGAATAACATCTGGCACACTCACTTGCTCAAAATGATTTGCACATTTTAGTTTTGAATTCTCCAGACCAAAGAGACTGTTACTATATCACGTGATTTGCGGGGCAAGCCTTATGCTAGCAACCCCCAGCTCTGGAATGGTATGGTAACTTTGTGCCATTCTCACCCATTGTAAACAATGTATTGGTTCTGAGCTTCTCTCATGTGATATAGCAACAGTGTCTTTGGTCTGGAGAAGTAAAAAGTAAAATATGTCAAGCATTTTGGAGCAAGTTAGTGTACCAAATGTTATATTCAAATGTAACTCGCAAATGGCTTATTACCAGTTTTAAGTTACCTCTTTGGAACAAAATGGGTGTCACGTATAGTGGACCTGATTTATTAAGAAATTACTCTTTCCGCTTAAACATTTTGAGCGAAAGATAATTTTGTCTTTTGTGGCCGAAACAAATTTCAATTCATCGGTTTTTGACTCAAAACAAAATCTTAAGGCGAGTGGTCCTTCAGACGGCCCGTATACAGTATTCTTATTAATATTATTTAGTTTCGCTGGAGGGGAATAGCGATGGTATAAGGGTTTGTAAAACAACAGATTTCGGTAGTAACGGGAACGTTTTCTTCGCGGGGTTTTGAGATATGTTGGCATTTAAAGTGGAAAATGTCATATTAGCTTCATACCGAATATCTATTCAACTCTCGCAGGGTCCTGTGAAGTTTAATCCTAACGGTGACCGAATCGGATTGATTTTGCTGACACAAATCCAAGGTAATTAGATTTACAAGATAAATAAAACAGTAAGGTTAAGACGCAATCTTAAACCTACAAAAAAATGGCTTCTTTAATTGAAATCTAGCGGAATGCATTATCAGTTCAGTTTACATAAAAGTTATAGCTGCAAAGAATTTTACTGAGAAACTTCCGACAGTTTAGACGCCATTTCCTTTGGCGCCATTTTAATTTTCTTTTGATTCGAACACTTAATGAATCGTCTAGTAGCACACGAAAGGGGGATGGGGGTAAAATGGTAATCCCCCTCCTCGCAAAGTCAAATCATGGGATCGCCACTGGAACCATCTCTGTCCCGGCTGTGTCCGTCTTGTGCGTTGTCGTGTTCAATGCGACTATTCGGAAACTAGGCTTGAGATATGAAGTACTATACTACGAAGTACCGGTACATGTTTATGACTTTTAATACAAATTTTGATATTTTGTCTAATGTTGGCTTTGACACTGTTGTCGAGAGAATATTTATTCTTGGATTTATAGGAGGCAGACGTGTCAATGTTGGGACGTTGGACCCAACAGTTGGATCAGGGAAAGAAATCACCTGGGTGGGATCTAAACCCATCCAGTGGCAAGGTAAATGAGTACGTGCACATTTCTTCATATAAGTCCACTGTTCACCCAGATATTTTTTAAAATAGTATTTATTGGCAATCAGCCGGGATATAGCCCGCAGAAGTCTTTCGATTATTTCCATTTGGTTCCCTTGGTGGAATATGAGGAAGGAAATAATTACAGTTTCAGATGGGAGAGAAAAACCGAAAGAATATTTTTCGGCAGAAAACCCATGAAATTAATTAGGCAGGGACTGAAAATTCAATGCACATATTGGCCCCGGACGGGATTCGAACCGGGTCAGGAGGTGGAAGGCCAGGAAAGTACCGCTACGCACACCTGATAGATTCCAAAACCTGGGGAAAATGGCATAGTTACTCTTTTTCTCAATGGCAAAAACCAATTGGTTGACATTTGTCTCATATATTATTGATTAGGCCTGTATTGTCATGTATTTTCTCCCAGGCGGGGCGCCCCCTATTGACTTCGTTATCCAACGCGAGGATCGCCAGACTATACAACTTCCAGTGTTCATAACGGGCGCCATCTTCGCTACGGTTGGAATCGCACTCACCTGCTGCTTCCTGGCATTCAATATCCATTTCAGGAAGTTACGGTACGCTGATCGTAGGTTTTAAAAAATTCATAAGCAGTGAATAAGTAGTCTGGTTCCCTGTCCTGAAGATTCCCTGACGTCTAAATCTTCGGTCAGGTAGCTACCGCGGTTTAAAATAGATCATGAGGTGCAGTGTTAGTCCGAGTGACGTCAGTGGCATCATTCAAATTTAATATTCTTGCAAAATCCAGTCCGCAAAATACTGCAAAAGTGTGGCATTGATTTTTCAGTTTTTATATATAATTGAGAATTCAAATTCCAGGATCTGTAACGGGCCTGACAGATATTTTGTTATTGCGAACATCAACGTTACCGAAAACAAGTTCGGGAAACTTCAGACGTTTCCGGAAATTGGCAGAATTCTACTAGTTTTCGTCAAGTGACATTGGCGGCTACCGGACCTAATATTAATTAGAAATAGTCAGAATATTTTGGTCTGGGAACAGACTGGTGCATAAGGGCCTATAATCGATCACAACGTCAGTTAGTATTCTTTTTGTGGGGACTGGGGTTAATTAGAGTTCACCCAATCTACACAGTGCACTAAAGTCATCTTGAGAAATGGTGGACAGAATGGGGGACTTTTGAGACGCTAGCGACAGCAGATATATACCGGTTCTTTTTGCTAGTTCTGAGCACTGATCTCTATACACTGGATTGGCAGCGTGGCAGTGATTGCCTATGCGTGAATTAAAGACACCGCGCGGCCATCTTGATATAATCAAAACAATGGAAAACGGCCATTGTTTTGAATATAGCAAGATGGCCGCGCGTTGGCTTCATTCGCGGAGCTTCGCAGCCAATCCAGTGTATAGAGATCGGTGGTTCTGAGCAGCGCGCCTGATGCACCGCACGACTGGTGAGAACAATGGAAAAGGTATGTCTGCTGCCACCACGCGTCTCAAAAGTCGCCCATATGAAGGCGATGTTTCGGATGCGTAAACCCGTTTATGCATTCTGCCAGTCCAAATAGCCTTCTCTCCTCTGTCTTAAAAAGGCTAACTAAAATTTCCTTCCTGGAATAAAGATAACAGTTTAAAGGGCTGGTCAAATTGGCCACGATAACGATAACGATAACGAAAACGATGCGAATAAATGCTCCCTATTGGTGGATGGAACGCGCGCGTATTACACGCGCGACAATTCTACCAATCAATGCCGTTTATTCTCACCGTTTTCGTTATCGTCTTCGTTATCGTGGCCAGTGTGACCGGCCCTTAAGGTGTTGTTCTTATTTCCAGAGTGATAAAGATGTCCAGCCCCAACATCAACAACCTTATGCTGATTGGTGGAATACTAGCCTACGTCTCCATCATCTTCCTGGGTGTGGATACAGCTACGGTATCCACAAGCACCTTCGTGTGGATGTGTAAGGTAAGTTGAATTAACATTACACCAATGGATGTGAATATAAAATAATGTAGCTTCGAGTCTGGTAGTTTAAATAGCTTGTTTCCCGTCGGTTTGAGAGACTAACAGTATACAGTTCAATACCAAAAGTTGCCCTGAAAAGTGGCATTTGCAATGTATCACTGTGCACAGTCGACATAAACCGTTCAAGCGCGGTGTGACATTTTTCATCAGGTGAAACATTCGGACATTTTCCACAAAATTGTTTGAATTTTATTCCGAAGCTTAAAGGCTGCTTAATTGCGGGGCTTTGGAATGTTTGCCAATTCTTCTGCACTGTAGAAGAAAAACCTGACAAATTCACCTGGATTGACTTTCGTGCGTGAAGTTCGAAAATGGCATATCCACTACAACCGAGTGGTGGCGCACTGTATTACAGAACTAGAGTCGGAAACCTTCTTGATTACATTTCTCTGACAGGCCAAGACTTGGTGTCTTTCCATTGGATTCTCGCTGGCTTTCGGCGCGATGTTCAGCAAAACCTGGCGAGTGCACAAGATATTTACCAATAAAACCGCAATAAACACGGTAAATATAAATCCCCATAATCAGTTTTCTAAGTTATGTTAATATATAAATTGTGTAGATTGTAAACTGATAATGTGCAATGTACTCAATTTTACTCGCTTTTAAATTTGAGGTACACTTCTTAAGCCCGGTTCATACTTCATGCGAATGCGAATGCGAAGCGAATTTATGACGTCAACGCCAAATATTCGCGCTGCGAATTCGCAAATGTTGAACACATTTCAACTTGTGCGAAGCTTCGCTGCGAATGTTTCATGACGCCAAATTCGCTTCGCATTCGCATGAAGTATGAACCGGGCTTAATTCGTTATTCTTCAGGATCAGGCAATGCTTACAGTTTTAGCTCAACCTTATGACCTCTTTTGATCTTGCCTATAGAGTTTAAGAGATATGAGTCGTATGTGCTATGTACATTTTTTAGGTTCAAGTTATTTGAATAGAAATACATGATTCAAAAGGGTGTACTCGAATGGTTAACGTCTCTGTTGGCTTTGCTGCTAAGGCCAAGTAAAAAAGACATGTTTTTAGCGTCCGGGTTCTTTTTAAAGGAAGGAGGAGGGGCTTTCTATTTTCTATTTTCAAGATGGCCGCCATTCTTATTTATATTTCTGACAACCGTAGGTTTTTCAACTCTTCAAAGACACAAAAATGAAAGTGAAAATGTTGGACAAGAGAATTTAACATGTTTACAGTGGTTTTAATATTTTTCGTAAGCTTGTATTTTATTTTCCGGTGGAACGGTTGACATTTTCGCGATTTTTTTACCTCATTTTCCACTGTTAAAAATCAAAGAAAATTTCAGGCGGCCCCTAAAAATGAAGCGGGCGGGGACGCTAAACATGTTTTTTTTACTTCGCCGAATTACTTTGGATATACTCAAGAATGTCGAATACGCCCCTCTGCGCAATAACGGCGGTGTTAAATTAACACCATGTGATATATTTAGTATGCAGCACATGGGGTTCAGAATGCTCGTTTCGTCTGCTTGTAGGTGGTAAAGGATCATCGCTTGTTTGGTGTTGTTGCAACGCTGGTTCTTCTAGATATGGGTATTCTCATCTTCTGGGAAATATTCGACCAACGCGTTGCGACAGAGCGGTTTGGACCTCAAGTGGTATGGCAACAATATGTCTTTTTCCCCTGTATGATATTTTTTGCAGCGAAATTGATAAGCACAATGACAAGGAATAGTCCGAGCGTTTTCTTTTTACGTTGGCTTATGCATGCAGCCAGCAGCAATAAATCGCTGCGTTATGAAAAACATGCCCAGATTTGTATGTATCTTAAATGTATATTTGCCTTTGCTGTAATTTTCAGTAATTAATGGATTTGGGTTAGTATTTTATAGCGTTCTAGCAAATACTGTAACACTGACCAGTTGAAAGTTTTGTGTGCATGGATGTTCATATCATGCATATGAAGCACGATATGGGGAAAAGGGACCCCCCCCCCCCTCTTTTGTGTTGGTCATTGTGTTCCCGGAAGCTCAGGAATTCTTTTCAGAAATCTAGGGGGATGTGTTAGATAACAATAGTCTGCTTAGGATATAGAGTGTGCTTAGGATATAGGGACAGAGGGGGAGGGGGTACCTTTTCCCCCCATATCGTGCTGGGTATCTAGATGCTGGGAAACAGAGAGAGAAAACAATTGTTCTAGTAGTCTGGTTCCCTTACCATACATTAGACAAAACGGAGCAATTTATAAACGTCAGAGAATTATCAGGTCTTGGAACTAGACTATATAACGGAAAACGATATATATATATACACTTTTCTTGAAAACGACAGCGACCCAGGCGCCATGATTTCACATAATACTTGAGACTGCTATTTAGTTGCAGTCTAGTGCGTTTTTTCGTAATAATTCAGTAGTATTTTTGTTTAAGTTAGCAAATCTGTATATTACCTTTAAGTGCTTTATAGGCCTACCATTATATCATATCCATTTTACATTTTGCCCGTGCAAGTGTTGTTATTGCATATTTCGGTATCTTTTTGTCAAAGACCTCCTTTTAATGTATTCTATTGGAAAGATGCAGTTAACACTGAGAAACCCCTTAGATGTGATATTCTTTTCAAAATCGACGGATTTGATTTTAACCAAGAGGGCCCAAAATCACACCCAGAGCCCAGAGACACGATGAGCTTTAAGCTGTTAAATCAAGAAGCCACAATAGAGGAATTTCACATTAGCCTCTTCTGCGCACTTCCGGGTTGAAAGCGAGAGTGTCAGTGGCAAACAGAACAACGCTTTTCAGCACATTCATTCATTCATGCTTGAATTAATCAGGCCATAAAAAGAAGCGCAGGCGCACGGTCAGCATAAAGTTGTTTACTGTGACATTGAAATCCTCGTTTTCAAAAGCGGAAGTGCGCAGATCGGCGCTAAACTCGTCGTTGTGGGATTCCTCTATGTACTCTTTGCAAGGCGGTACAATATGTTGGAGGCTTCAGATGCTATTGGAATAGATTACCGTGTGGTGTTGGATACCCATTGTCGAAATCACATCGTCCTAATCTCCCAGTCGATTTTGACTAGAAAAATAACATCCAAGTGGTTCACGTAATGATCTTTATGTAAACTGGATAGCCATTGGCCATTGCGCGCTCTACGAATAACTGAAGCCAACAGAGGCATGTTACCTCTCCTATCGTATAAGATAATTTCCGTATCAATACGGTGATTTACGTGTACTATTAAGGACTGGGATGAAAGTAGATCCTTGGGTCACGGTTGTAAAACCTACTATAGTGTGAGGACTAATATGGCGGACGGCGGCTTCAACTGTACAGCCGGTGCGCTATCCAGTTTCCATAGAGATCAGTGGGTTCACAGTGTAAATTGATCAGGCTAATTCCTTCCGTTTGTAGACTGACAAAGAAAATGACGATATCGTGTACACACCCATCCGCATGATGTGTGAGTCAAGGAACCAGACTTACTGGATTGGTGCCTTCTACGTCATCGATGGCCTCCTTCTGATCTTCGGAGCTTTCCTGGCCTGGGAGACTAGGAAGGTCTCGATTCCCGCGCTGAATGACTCCAAGTACATTGGTAAGTAGGTATCGAAATAGTTCTTAAATTTAGAGTCGTTTGTGGTTATTTAAAGGTATTATACAACATTTGCAGACATCAACAAACAAACTACTGAAATATTATGAAATACATTATTTGACTATAAGTAAATAGTAGTCTTTAGCATCCTGTGAAATCATGGCACCTGGCGCGTTGTCATTCTCAAGAAAAGTTGATTATTTTTGTATCAATTTCCAGCGATGGTCGGCCGACCATTGTTGGAAATGTTCTAGTTCCCCGACCTGATACTTCCCTGATGTCTATAAAGTGCTCCGTTTTGTCTGAAGTACGGTCAGGGAACCAGACTACAAGAACAGTATTTTTTTCAGTTTTCCCAGCATCCCGTACATTTTCAGTGCACTTCCCCTAATTTGTACGGTTTTGTACTGTTTTTGCTTCAACCCTATACTGTGAAGAGAGGTTTAACGGGAAATTCCCGTTAAATTTAACGGGAAATATGTGCAGAAGTTACGGTCACCGTCATTTCACAGGAGCCCGTAACTGACCGTAATTTTACGTTTTTTTCGTTGGCAACCCGTTTGACAGTGAATTTACCGTAAAATTACTGGCAAATTTGTTACAGTACACAAATGTTAAACAGGTCAGTGTTTCAATAAAAATTTGCTTTAAAATACTAACCCCCAATCCATACATTTCTGAAAAATAATGTTGTATACTATACCTTTAAAAGCTGTATTTCTGTCAGGTCATTTCTGTCAGCGGAATTTGTACATTGCTTTTCGGTATGGGCTCTGTGCGCACCAAAAGAGGGCGCTGTCCACATAGCAACCGCACTTCCATGGGGAGTACGTCGCTGGTATTACGCACTGCGCTCCTCGTTCATTTGATACTCGTATACCAGTGGGATTGCTTTGTCTGTTTGCCGACTCTCGATAATTGCGTTTTCAATAAGAATATCACAGCGGGAACCAGACACTGAAATTGAAGTCAGGTAAGATGGCGTCGATATTGACCCCCCAACTCGCCTTTTCTTTCCGCTGAGGGGGTAGTTGTGCACGGAGCCCATACAGTACATTGCAATTGAAAGTTAACACTGTTAATGGGAACGGGGAATATTGTGAAAATAATTCCCATTCACATTCCCATTTACATTTCACATTTCTCACACGACTTTTTCCCACTGCAAATTCAAGTGGGAAATTATTTTCCCACTTTTGAGAAAACGTATGAAAACTGATTTTTCCACTTGTGTGAAAAGGCGTGAAAATGTTTAATCCCCACTGTGGGAAAACTGTTGTGAAATGAAAATGAATTCCCTGGGAAGAGAAAACGTGTGAAGAGAAATGTCCATTTCCAGGTTAACTTTCAAATGCAATGGACTGCATGAAAATGTCTTGACTTTTTTTCTCTTAAGAATTTGAGGTTTGCTGCCTCCCATGGGAGGCTTCCCACATTTTGTAATTGGTCAGCCAAATAGGGTGGTGCAACTCCTCTTATTTTAGTGTTTTCATTGACACAGGAATTCCCGCCAGAAATGTCCAATTGCCGATAACTCCAATATGCTTGTCACAAGTCTGACACAGCACCAGTGTGTCGAGCGGCATGCCATGTGCGGTCGATCATCCGAGTGGGCCTGCTCTAGAGACATGATATTGTTTCCTGTTATCTCGATAAATAGAAACCATAAAATTGGGGTAGCATAAAGGGATAGTACCAGTTTCCCAATGTACCTTAAGAAAAATAACTCAGACGAAAAACAATAAAGAAAAGAATGCACAATTTTTCTATTTTATAAACCTATCTGGGTCTCTTGCGAGATATCAGCTTTTAAAAAGGATGAAATAAAAAAAATTGTAGCATGTTTAGTCGCGATTTAGCAAAGTGTTTAAAAAGCGATGCAGGTCTGTCATCGATGTTTGGACTTTTGTTTAAGTGAATGTGTGGTAAAACCAGAAGTATTTGTTTTGATTTACATTTCAGGCATTTGTGTCTACAATGTTCTGATTATGTCTTTTGTTGGCGCCCCGGTGTCATTTATTCTGGAGGAGCGAAACGCCCACTTCGCCTTGGTAGCTACGCTGATCTGGCTGGCCACTACACTCACACTCTGCGTCATTTTTGTTCCAAAGGTAAATGCCTTCATTTTTGTTTTGGCCAAAAAGGATTGATATTGGCCTCGAGATTAGTTTCGATTATTCATTAACTTACACGCACGTATCAAGTTGCGTCGCATTGTAAAACTACTCTCTTAATGTAAAAGAGTTAAAAACTCACTCTACAAAAGAGTGAATCCCTTCTCAAACCACTCCAAAAGAGTGAATCTCTTTCGAGGAGCCATATAAGGGACCACTCCTTTTAGACTTGTCCCTTATACGGCTCCTCGAAAGTGGTTTTCACTCTTTTGGAGTGGTTTTTATAAGAGATTCACTCTTTTGGAGTGGTTTGAAAAGGGATTCACTCTTTTGGAGAGTGAGTTTTTCACTATTTTACATTAAGAGAGTACAGTCTCAATAGTTGTCCATTTTTATTCATAAAGAAAGGGTAACTAAAATTTGGTTCATGGACTTCGGCATGATAGGCCTAGTGCTGCTGGATTTTAGCTACATTTTACTCTTGATATGGGGTAGTTTGTGTTTAGAGTGTAAACATAGTCCAGATTCAGGCCATTCAGTTTCTTGCAGCACTAACAATTCGATTATTTAGATCCAAATTTAAGCAGTTTGATTTTGGTACCAAAAATATACATTTTGATACAGAAAAAAGACACATGAAAAAGGAATGTCTGTTTTCTTTTTTAGCTAGATTTATCTGTTTTGCAAACAAGTACAAAAAAGATATTTGAAGAACAAAATACGTGACCCAACCCAACAAAATGAGTCACAAGTCGCCAGACTTACTTTTGAATTACAGGCCCTTAAACATGACTTTTACTGTGGAAATCAATATGAACTGTCAATGTTTTCACCCACATAATGTGCATATTCATCAGGATGTCAAACTGAGTGATGTATCAGAATTAAGAGGCAAGTATGCTCTATCCAATGCAAGTAAAAAATATATAAAACTAACAAGTAAAAAAATGACCTGAAGACTGATTTCGTAGGATCCAGTCACATATGGTAAAATATAAATATTAATTCAGGGAAATACTCTGTTGTTCCATACACTGTACAACTTTTAACAAAAATAACAACCCCCCATAATACCAATTGACCAATACAAGTTGGTTGGGGGTTTCCAGGTAGTAAACCGGTACATCATTTGCTTTTGCTGTAATTTTCAGAAATAAATGGATTTGGGGGTTAGTATTTTATAGCGTGCTAGCAAATACTGTAACACTGACCTGTTTAAAGTTTAATGTGCATATTTGAAGAAAACAAACAGAAAGAAAAAAATTATGTTCTAAGTTGTCTGGTTCCCTGACCTTACTTTAGACAAATCGGATTTTCGGCCGACAATCGTTGAAAAATGATGTAAAATTTCCAGTTTTCTTGAAAACGACAGCACACCAGTTGTCATGATTTCGCAGGATGTACTTACAGTACGTAATAATTTGGTAGTTTTGTTTTTTTGATGTTTGCAAATAACACGTTCATATTTAACTGTTGATTTTCATTTTTGCCTTTTTAAAGATATAAGATCAAAATGTGGCTACTTTTCCGTAAATGAAAAGTCTTGGCTAAAAATCGATATCAGGCAATGTAGCCTCAAATTTGGCCCCAAATAGGACATGCATGCAAAACCACGAGTAACCTAACAATAGAAAAGTATTTATGAAAAACGACAGTTAAATGTAAACGTGTTAAATGTTGTATGTATACTACCTTTAAGGCCCCCGGGGCCCATCTAGGGTACACTGCGTCACTTCCAGAAGGAAAACAAAATATTTGCCACATCCAAACACGACGCAACGTTAATCACGGTCAAATACATAAGGAGTGATTGATTTTCATCTGTGAGGTTTGTTTGCTTGTTTCACTGTTTCACACATATCCTGATCTCGGCTACTAAATGCTTTGTTCGGCATTAATTTTCCTTTTATATTTTCGCGCTCATCGATCACATGATCGTATACAAAACATAACAGCTTATCAGAAGTGCACACTCAATTAGAAATGCATGGAATGTGTAACAGGGCGGATTTTGTTTCGGAGGTGGGAGATCGATTAACAGCATTTGTGGCGCTCTCAATAGAGAACAGTCTCTCATTGCAACAATTAATTTATTTACCATTGGAAAGAACACATCATAAGCTTTAAAATCATGAAAGAATTATTAAAATCAGAGCAGTATTAAAAAAAGTTATGATAATTTTAGTTTTATTAGATCATCCAGCACTATTGTAGAAATCAAGCAATTAGGTTTGTTCATTTCCGCACCGCTGAACGGCTCACGATTAGGATGTAGCCTTAGTATCTCCTAAAAGTGTCTCTCGTTGGTTTATTTGAGGAAATATGGGTCAGATCGGCCAATCAATGAAGAGTTTAGATCACAAGCTTTAAATTGATGCCAGGTTTATTACGATTGCATTAAAAATGACGATGTACATGAATCGAAAAATAACGAATCTTATGAAGAAAACTAAACACAAATTCCGGTGATTATCAGTGAGTTCATACCTTACTAAAATCTCTTTTCAAAACATTTTATTGGAATAATAAAACAAAAGAAAACACAGTATGATTTTAATTTACATAAACTAGCATTTTAAGCAATGAAACGAAAATCGAACATTTCGACCCTCGATGGATTTTTGCCTGTAGCTCAAAACGGAGGAATGCGACTTCTGACTGGTCCCTTGTAAGAATGGCACATTTTGTCTTTAGTGAAGTTATATATTTTTCATTACGCATCATTGCCGTTGTAAAAATAGGTTAAATTTATGTTTACGGTTTCAGATTAGAACCCGGAATGATGTTCAGCCCGCCCAAAACACAATGGTCTCCCATATGGGCGTATGTCACCAAGGAGTGAAATCTGTTGACGCCGAGATAGAACTGCAACTGCTCCGTGAGGAAATAGTCAGGCTGAAGAAAACCATCAAAGTAAGCCTGAGAAAACCAAATGAACTTCTCCTGACAACGCACGAACAGGCCCAACCCAAGTCTGACCGAACACTTCTAGCTGCCACATATAGGCCTAACCAATCTTGCGTGGCCCTGGCCACTGATCTCTATATAAAATGGATAGCTCATTGGCCATTGCGCGCTGTACATGCAACTGAAGCCAGCACCCGCCATAAACACTCCCAATTTACCACTAATCGCTATGTAAGTAGAAAGAGGATAAAATGAGACCCTGGGGACAAGGTTGGAAAACCTGTTGTATTGAGAGTGCTAACATGGCGGACGGTGGCCTCAACTCGTAAAGCCGATGCGCTATCCAGTTCATATAGAGATCAGTGGGCCTGGCCCACCTTGCTAAACGAATGCAATGGACCATGCAGGCCAATAACTCCGGCTAGCCTGCTACAAATTTTACCTTAAAAGTACACGTATCACTGAATATTCCACTCCAATACGGTCAATGCAACTTGTACGATGCTTATAAGCACTGCCAAGTACGTATTAATGCACGTGTTTAAAATGTTGCACATGTGCCAAAAAGTTCCACTTTGGGGTTTGACGACCCACCCCAGTCTCGGGCCTGCTCTGTATTTTCACGCGCAAAAGGTAACATAAAATCCGGTATTTAATCAAATGGGCAAATTCCTTATCACCTAATGCCATTTGGCAAGATAGATCAGTTGGAAAAGAGCGCCGGTGTCATATGAATATCCGACTCCCATGAAAATCGGACTCCTTTTCCCTATTATTGGTTAAACCCTCTCACGTGACTGGCCACTCTCCTAACTATCTTCACTCAGGCATGATGCGCAATACTACAAATTGAGCCCGTGTTTCATTGTGACTGAAATCCACGCTACACCTGTCCGGCATTTCGCAGGTCGCAGGTTCAAATCCCGCTCCTGCAGTTCAATTTAAAAAGTTTATTTTTCAGGGTGATGTATAGTCGGACTCCCTATTATCGCGGCAACTCTATTATCGCGGCATCAGAATGTTTTTTTTTTTCGTTTCCAAAACTCCTTCGACTGGCAATTTTATATCCAATTCATCAAGCATTAAGGACTTTCTACTGAGTTGTGTAAAAATGACGATTAAAAAATGTTGTGTCGGGACTTTTAACGATTTTTAATAAATATTCACGTTTTCCAAAACTTGTACATTTTGCCTCACCGTGTCTGCTAAAAGGTACCGTCCATATTTTAATATAAATCTTTAATAGTGCTCTGTCCATGGAAGTTCCATTGTCTGTTTCCCATTCTACAGCTGCAAATGCAAAATGACGCCTTAGCACGATATTTCCACCGCGAAATCGTAGAAACATTTACGGGATCAAAATATGGACAGTGCGGTAAAACAAATAAAACGACGCACCGTGTAAAGTGAATGGCGCCCCCAATCGTCAATCAGTAGACTTGTCTCAGTAAATTTTGTCGCCTTCCAGGGGGAAAGGGTGTTAAGAAATCATCCTGCAGACCTAATCGTCTTTAATCAACTTGAACTTTACAGGGAAAATATCAGACTTTATTCAGGGGATGTTTTGGTCAAACATTAACCATGAATAAAAAAGTTGAGATCATTGTAAAAACCACTTCCCACATACCGCGATAATACAGAGTCTGTACTCCGCCGAGCAATGGTGAGCATGTCTATTTTAACAGGCATCGCATGGGAATAAACCAAACCACCGTCGGATTTTTGTATGTCACTGTAAAAAAACAAGAGTTGTACAACACAAAAGACAGGACAATTCGGAAAGGTTGGTGAGCAATCTCTATTCCGATCGGGAAACGTGATAAGTACCGCGATAATACAGCGTCCCGTCCTACCTAATAAGCATGGGCATATCAGTTCTAATTGGGGGCTTAAGTGGTTTTAATGTAATACTTCTTTATCATTCTATTGCAGAATATTGATGGAGGGCACAAACACTGTATCCCCAATAGCGCATCCGCCTCGTGCTCTACACAAGCAACCGGAGTGCTTCCATGAAAGATCCTTATGAGGTTTCCTTCGGTTGTAACACTCGGCGAAGAGCTCAGGGGTCGATGATAAAACGAGAGCCCAACGAGCATGCGTTAAGGAGAAGAAAATTACAGATTATGTAATTAGTGCTTCATTTTGAATGAATAATTACGTAATAAGTTAAAACTGAATATTTACACATTGACAAAATATTTAAACAAATACAATAATGTTTACACAAGTAAATCTATTTTCGGTTAACTTTTCAACTCTCCAGAAAAAGCCTATTGTTGATTTACGGGATGGGCGAAAAACCCGCGAAAAAACCTTTTAGGGTGAAAAACAAGGGGAAATTCCCATCCGGCTCCAAAGTATTTTGGCAACCAAGTTTATAATTCCGCAGATCAGCGTAAATGGCTGAAATATCACTGATAGATGGCTTTACGTAGCTCCGATTTAAATGTACTTAAGGAGTTTATGGTTCTCATTTGTTCAGGAAGATTATTCCATATACTGGCACCACTCACAGCGAAACTTGTCACGTAGCTTCCTTTTTGGCGAAAGGAACTTTAAGTGCCATTTGGGTTGACTGTCGTGTTTCACGAATCACTGTAAGTGGTGCGAACAGATTTGTCATGTACAAAGGAGTCATTTTGTTAAGGCTTTTGAAAACAAGGATAGCCTTTTTGGACTGAACTCTTTCATTAAAAGGAATCCAATTTAGTCTGGCAAACATATCAGCTGAGGGGGTGAGGGAGGTACATTTAAGGATTATCCGTGCGGCTCTTTTGAGACATTTGTTGAGGGTATTGTCGTGAGATATGTACCTTCCTCCCCACACCGTACAGCAATACTCTAAAGATGGCATAACTAAACTTACGGAGAGTTAATTTTATTGGCTCTAATTTGTTGCTTTTGTTTAATTAATAGTTAAATGATTATTATATAATTGTACTTTATAATCAGTTGCAGCAATAAAGACTTTTATTTAGCAATAAAAAGGCAATAGGACAGTTCTTTGTGTTATCCCTTATTCGGTCTTGTGAAATAAAACAAACATCTCATGTAATTAGTTTGTAGCTTCGGTTTATCGAAACACTAATTATTAATTACCCATAAAGCGAACTGTTGTCTGAAAGCCCAATAAGGGATTGTATATTTAGTAGATTGTTACAATTTACTGTCGTGTACATTCAGGCTAAAATCATACTGTTCGATTTAATTATTGAGCTACTATAAGTCTATTAAGATGAGTACAAAACATCTCAAAAGAATTCCTTATACCGGCAGGTTTTTCTATTTCAGTTTCCAAGTAATTGTTATGAAACACTTATGTCTTTCCAAATGGAAACTTTTAGAAGAAATGATTCAGGCATACTGAATTATAATGCCGCATATATGAATTTCCCATTAGCTCCGTCCGCGCACTTCCAGGTTGAAAGCGAGGGTCTCAGTGCCAAACAAATACAGTGCTATTCAACAAATGCATTCATGTATTAGTTGATTACCAAATCTCTGCAAATGACAGCTTATCGCGCGTTCAGCATGGTCAAGCGGTACCGGTTCATCAGGACAAAAATCGTCCACATTCATACTTAATCGATATGATGTTCAACTATTTCACAGAACAGTTATTCTCAGACTTACGTGCATTATATTTTTGCATATTTGTGCATTATATTTGTTTGGGACGACTCGATCAAAATTCAAAAGATTTTATCGTGTATTAAATTGCACACGAAAGACACAGGTTGCTTACTTGGCACAGATCCTCGCTTTCGCAGTTCGCGGATCGCTGCTATTTTCGTCCATGTGAAAAGTTAGTCTTTACAAGCACACGTTTACGGTGCTTAGAACTTTTTTGATAGTCGATATATTTAGAAAACCGACTAGAATTTATTCACCTGGTGTGGACACAACACCCTTCTCACTGCATTTTCTTTTGAATACTGGAAGTGTATACAGTGAAGTGTTTTTTGTGTGCGTTTGTATAGAGGAATTTCACATTAGCCCCTTCTGTGCACTTCCGGGTTGAAAGCGAGAATGTCAGTGGCAAACAAAACAACGCTTTTCAGCACATTCATTCATGCATGCATTAATCAGGCCATATAAGGCAGCGCAGGCGCACGATCAACATAAAGTTGTTTACTGTGACATTGAGATCCTCGCTTTCAAACGCGGAAGGGCGCAGATCGGCGCTAACCTTGTCGTTGTGGGATTCCTCTATTGATTTCACGAGTGCCGCCGTAGGTCGATACAAAGTTGATTTCTTCACATTTTCTGTGCACTGAAAAGATTAAAGTTGATGACAGGATTTCTATTTTCACCCCGAATAAAACAAAATGGCAAATTTTCCACCTTAAATGGAATTTTCAAAATTTGATTGAGATCGATGTTAGATATGTCCGAGAGCCCATGCTGACAGTTACAAAGGACTTGTTCTATTTGAGGTTGATATTGCATTGTTTTACAGAAATATTAAAACACTCTTATCAAAGCATATCAGGATGAAGTATTCCAATATTTGCACAATGTTTGTGGAAAAATACAAACATATTTATAAAAGTCCATAAAAAAGTTATTGCTTTTTCCCTACGTCTGAAATTGCAGGGCTGAAGTCTCCATTCTATTCTGCACTTCTCTGGCAATTTTGAAGGCAACTTTTTTTGCGACCGAAAACAAAAATGGTAAAATTACCCCTTGCCATTGTTATCGATTTTGGCCCAATAATTTCATTTTCCAAATATGCCTGAAGTTGCTTTTTACAGACATGTAGCCGTGCCAGAAACCCCATTTAGACTGTTATAAAATAAACTATCTGGAAGAAATATTGAAATATTTCGAAAATTTTGGGAAAAATATGAAATATTAAAAAATCCATAAAGAAATTATCGTTGATCCCAGACGTCAGAAATTGCAGGGCTGAAGTCTCCATTCTATTCTGAAAGATCTCTGGCATATTTAAAGGCAACTTTTTTGCCACTGAAAAATAATGGTAAGGGGTAATATGCCTTGCCATTTTGATAGATTTTTGCCCATAAATGGCATTCTCCAAATATGCCTGAAATTGCTTCTACAGACATGTAGGCGTGCCAGAAACCACATTTAGACTGTTATAAAAGCATATCTGGAAGAAATATTAAAATATTTCGAAATTTTTTGGAAAATATGAAATATTAAAAAATCCATAAAGAAATTATCGTTGATCCCAGACTTCTGAAATTGCAGGGAAAAAGTCTCCATTCCATTCTGCAGATCTCTGGCAATTTTGAAGTCAACTTCTTTTGAAACTAAAGGAAAAAATGGTAAGCCTTGCCATTTTGATAGATTTTGGCCCAAAAATGGCATTTTCCGGATATACCTGAAATTGCTTCTACAGACATGTAGGCGTGAGAGAAACCACAATTAGACTGTTATGAAAGCATATCCGTAAGAAATATTGGAATATTTCGAAAAATTTTGGGAAAATATGAAATATTAAAAAATACATAAAGAAATGATCGTTGATTCAAGACGTCTGAAATTGCAGGGCTGAAGTCTCCATTCCATTCTGCAGATCTCTGGCAATTTTGAAGGCAACCTTATTTAAAACAGAAGGAAAAAATTGTAAGGGGTAAGCCTTGCCATTTTGATAGATTTTGGCACAAAAATGGCATTTTCCAGATATACCTGAAATTGCTTCTACAGACATGTAGGCGTGAGAGAAACCACAATTAGACTGTTATGAAAGCATATCTAGAAGAAATATTGAAATATTTCAAATATTTTGGGAAAATATGAAAATATTACAAAATCCAAAAAGAAATTATCGTTGATCCCAGTCGTCTGAAATTGCAGGGTTGAAGTCTCCATTCCATTTTGCAGATCTCTGGCAATTTTGAAGTAAACGTTATTTGAAACAGAAGGAAAAAATGATAAGGGGTAAGCCTTGCCATTTTGATAGATTTTGGCCCAAAAATGGCATTTTCCAAATATGCCTGAAATTGCTTCTACAGACATGTAGGCGTGCCAGAAACCCCATTTAGACTGTTATGAAAGCATATCCGGAAGATATATTGGAATATTTCGACAATTGTTTGAAAAATATGAAATATTAAAAAATCCATAAAGAAATTATCGTTGATTTTAAGACTTCTGAAATTGCAGGGCTGAAGTCTCCATTCCATTCTGCAGATCTCTAGCAATTTTGAAGGCAACTTTTTTTGCCACTGAAAAAGAAATGGTAAGGGGTAAGCCTTGCCATTTTGATCGATTTTGGCCCAAAAATGGCATTTTCTAAATATGCCTGAAATTGCTTCTACAGACATGTAGGCGTGAGAGAAACCACAATTAGACTGTTATGAAAGCATATCTGGAAGATATATTGAAATATTTCGAAAATTTTGGGAAAAATATGAAATATTTAATAATCCATAAAGAAATTATCGTTGATCCCAGTCGTCTGAAATTGCAGGGTTGAAGTCTCCATTCCATTCTGCAGATCTCTGGCAATTTTAAAGGCAACCTTTTTCGCCACTGAAAACAAATGGTAAGAGGTAAGCCTTGCCATTTTGATAGATTTTGGCCCAAAAAATGGCATTTTCCAGATATACCTGAAATTACTTCTACAGACATGTAGGCGTGCCAGAAACCCCATTTAGACTGTTATGAAAGCATATCCGGAAGAAATATAGGAAATATTTCGACAATTTTGGGAAAAATATGAAATATTAAAAAATCCATAAAGAAATTATCGTTGATTTTAAGACTTCTGAAATTGCAGGGCTGAAGTCTCCATTCCGTTCTGCAGATCTCTGGCAATTTTAAAGGCAACCTTTTTCGCCACTGAAAACAAATGGTAAGAGGTAAGCCTTGCCATTTTGATAGATTTTGGCCCAAAAAATGGCATTTTCCAGATATACCTGAAATTACTTCTACAGACATGTAGGCGTGCCAGAAACACCATTTGGACTGTTATCAAAGCATATCCGGAAGAAATATTGGAATATTTCAACAATTTTGAGAAAAATATGAAATATTAAAAAAATCCATCAAGAAATTATCGTTGATCCCAGTCGTCTGAAATTGCAGGGTTGAAGTCTCCATTCCATTTTGCAGATCTCTGGCAATTTTGAAGTAAACGTTATTTGAAACAGAAGGAAAAAATGATAAGGGGTAAGCCTTGCCATTTTGATAGATTTTGGCCCAAAAATGGCATTTTCCAAATATGCCTGAAATTGCTTCTACAGACATGTAGGCGTGCCAGAAACCCCATTTAGACTGTTATGAAAGCATATCCGGAAGATATATTGGAATATTTCGACAATTGTTTGAAAAATATGAAATATTAAAAAATCCATAAAGAAATTATCGTTGATTTTAAGACTTCTGAAATTGCAGGGCTGAAGTCTCCATTCCATTCTGCAGATCTCTAGCAATTTTGAAGGCAACTTTTTTTGCCACTGAAAAAGAAATGGTAAGGGGTAAGCCTTGCCATTTTGATCGATTTTGGCCCAAAAATGGCATTTTCTAAATATGCCTGAAATTGCTTCTACAGACATGTAGGCGTGAGAGAAACCACAATTAGACTGTTATGAAAGCATATCTGGAAGATATATTGAAATATTTCGAAAATTTTGGGAAAAATATGAAATATTTAATAATCCATAAAGAAATTATCGTTGATCCCAGTCGTCTGAAATTGCAGGGTTGAAGTCTCCATTCCATTTTGCAGATCTCTGGCAATTTTGAAGTAAACGTTATTTGAAACAGAAGGAAAAAATGATAAGGGGTAAGCCTTGCCATTTTGATAGATTTTGGCCCAAAAATGGCATTTTCCAAATATGCCTAAAATTGCTTCTACAGACATGTAGGCGTGCCAGAAACCCCATTTAGACTGTTATGAAAGCATATCCGGAAGAAATATAGGAAATATTTCGACAATTTTTTGAAAAATATGAAATATTAAAAAATCCATAAAGAAATTATCGTTGATTTTACGACTTCTGAAATTGCAGGGCTGAAGTCTCCATTCCATTCTGCAGATCTCTGGCAATTTTAAAGGCAACCTTTTTCGCCACTGAAAACAAATGGTAAGAGGTAAGCCTTGCCATTTTGATAGATTTTGGCCCAAAAATGGCATTTTCCAAATATGCCTGAAATTGCTTCTACAGACATGTAGGCGTGCCAGAAACCCCATTTAGACTGTTATGAAAGCATATCCGGAAGAAATATTGGAAATATTTCGACAATATTTTGAAAAATATGAAATATTAAAAAATCCATAAAGAAATTATCGTTGATTTTAAGACTTCTGAAATTGCAGGGCTGAAGTCTCCATTCCATTCTGCAGATCTCTGGCAATTTTAAAGGCAACCTTTTTCACCACTGAAAACAAATGGTAAGAGGTAAGCCTTGCCATTTTGATAGATTTTGGCCCAAAAAATGGCATTTTCCAAATATACCTGAAATTGCTTCTACAGACATGTAGGCGAGCCAGAAACACAATTTTGGACTGTTATCAAAGCATATCCGGAAGAAATATTGGAATATTTCAACAATTTTGGGAAAAATATGAAATATTGAAAAAATCCATAAAGAAATTATCGTTGATCCCAGTCGTCTGAAATTGCAGGGTTGAAGTCTCCATTCCATTTTGCAGATCTCTGGCAATTTTGAAGTAAACGTTATTTGAAACAGAAGGAAAAAATGATAAGGGGTAAGCCTTGCCATTTTGATAGATTTTGGCCCAAAAATGGCATTTTCCAAATATGCCTAAAATTGCTTCTACAGACATGTAGGCGTGCCAGAAACCCCATTTAGACTGTTATGAAAGCATATCCGGAAGAAATATAGGAAATATTTCGACAATTTTTTGAAAAATATGAAATATAGAAAAATCCATAAAGAAATTATCGTTGATTTTAAGACTTCTGAAATTGCAGGGCTGAAGTCTCCATTCCATTCTGCAGATCTCTGGCAATTTAAAAGGCAACCTTTTTCGCCACTGAAAACAAATGGTAAGAGGTAAGCCTTGCCATTTTGATAGATTTTGGCCCAAAAAATGGCATTTTCCAGATATACCTGAAATTGCTTCTACAGACATGTAGGCGTGCCAGAAACACCATTTGGACTGTTATCAAAGCATATCCGGAAGAAATATAGGAATATTTCAACAATTTTGGGAAAAATATGAAATATTGAAAAAATCCATCAAGAAATTATTGTTGATCCCAGTCGTCTGAAATTGCAGGGTTGAAGTCTCCATTCCATTTTGCAGATCTCTGGCAATTTTGAAGTAAACGTTATTTGAAACAGAAGGAAAAATTGATAAGGGGTAAGCCTTGCCATTTTGATAGATTTTGGCCCAAAAATGGCATTTTCCAAATATGCCTAAAATTGCTTCTACAGACATGTAGGCGTGCCAGAAACCCCATTTAGACTGTTATGAAAGCATATCCGGAAGAAATATAGGAAATATTTCGACAATTTTTAGAAAAATATGAAATATAGAAAAATCCATAAAGAAATTATCGTTGATTTTAAGACTTCTGAAATTGCAGGGCTGAAGTCTCCATTCCATTCTGCAGATCTCTGGCAATTTAAAAGGCAACCTTTTTCGCCACTGAAAACAAATGGTAAGAGGTAAGCCTTGCCATTTTGATAGATTTTGGCCCAAAAAATGGCATTTTCCAGATATACCTGAAATTGCTTCTACAGACATGTAGGCGTGCCAGAAACACCATTTGGACTGTTATCAAAGCATATCCGGAAGAAATATAGGAATATTTCAACAATTTTGGGAAAAATATGAAATATTGAAAAAATCCATCAAGAAATTATTGTTGATCCCAGTCGTCTGAAATTGCAGGGTTGAAGTCTCCATTCCATTTTGCAGATCTCTGGCAATTTTGAAGTAAACGTTATTTGAAACAGAAGGAAAAATTGATAAGGGGTAAGCCTTGCCATTTTGATAGATTTTGGCCCAAAAATGGCATTTTCCAAATATGCCTGAAATTGCTTCTACAGACATGTAGGCGTGAGAGAAACTCCATTTAGACTTATGAAAGCATATCCGGAAGAAATATTAGAATATTTCGACAATTTTATGAAAAAAATGAAATATTAAAAAATCCATAAAGAAATTATCGTTGATTTTAAGACTTCTGAAATTGCAGGGCTGAAGTCTCCATTCCATTCTGCAGATCTCTGGCAATTTTATAGGCAACCTTTTTCGCCACTGGAAACAAATGGTAAGAGGTAAGCCTTGCCATTTTGATAGATTTTGGCCCAAAAAATGGCATTTTCCAGATATACCTAAAATTGCTTCTACAGACATGTAGGCGTGCCAGAAACACCATTTGGACTGTTATCAAAGCATATCCGGAAGAAATAATGAAATATTTCAACAATTTTGGGAAAAATATGAAATATTACAAAAATCCATAAAGAAATTATCGTTGATCCCAGTCGTCTGAAATTGCAGGGTTGAAGTCTCCATTCCATTTTGCAGATCTCTGGCAATTTTGAAGTAAACGTTATTTGAAACAGAAGGAAAAAATGATAAGGGGTAAGCCTTGCCATTTTGATAGATTTTGGCCCAAAAATGGCATTTTCCAAATATGCCTAAAATTGCTTCTACAGACATGTAGGCGTGCCAGAAACCCCATTTAGACTGTTATGAAAGCATATCCGGAAGAAATATAGGAAATATTTCGACAATTTTTTGAAAAATATGAAATATTAAAAAATCCATAAAGAAATTATCGTTGATTTTACGACTTCTGAAATTGCAGGGCTGAAGTCTCCATTCCATTCTGCAGATCTCTGGCAATTTTAAAGGCAACCTTTTTCGCCACTGAAAACAAATGGTAAGAGGTAAGCCTTGCCATTTTGATAGATTTTGGCCCAAAAATGGCATTTTCCAAATATGCCTGAAATTGCTTCTACAGACATGTAGGCGTGCCAGAAACCCCATTTAGACTGTTATGAAAGCATATCCGGAAGAAATATTGGAAATATTTCGACAATATTTTGAAAAATATGAAATATTAAAAAATCCATAAAGAAATTATCGTTGATTTTAAGACTTCTGAAATTGCAGGGCTGAAGTCTCCATTCCATTCTGCAGATCTCTGGCAATTTTAAAGGCAACCTTTTTCACCACTGAAAACAAATGGTAAGAGGTAAGCCTTGCCATTTTGATAGATTTTGGCCCAAAAAATGGCATTTTCCAAATATACCTGAAATTGCTTCTACAGACATGTAGGCGAGCCAGAAACACCATTTGGACTGTTATCAAAGCATATCCGGAAGAAATATTGGAATATTTCAACAATTTTGGGAAAAATATGAAATATTGAAAAAATCCATAAAGAAATTATCGTTGATCCCAGTCGTCTGAAATTGCAGGGTTGAAGTCTCCATTCCATTTTGCAGATCTCTGGCAATTTTGAAGTAAACGTTATTTGAAACAGAAGGAAAAAATGATAAGGGGTAAGCCTTGCCATTTTGATAGATTTTGGCCCAAAAATGGCATTTTCCAAATATGCCTAAAATTGCTTCTACAGACATGTAGGCGTGCCAGAAACCCCATTTAGACTGTTATGAAAGCATATCCGGAAGAAATATAGGAAATATTTCGACAATTTTTTGAAAAATATGAAATATAGAAAAATCCATAAAGAAATTATCGTTGATTTTAAGACTTCTGAAATTGCAGGGCTGAAGTCTCCATTCCATTCTGCAGATCTCTGGCAATTTAAAAGGCAACCTTTTTCGCCACTGAAAACAAATGGTAAGAGGTAAGCCTTGCCATTTTGATAGATTTTGGCCCAAAAAATGGCATTTTCCAGATATACCTGAAATTGCTTCTACAGACATGTAGGCGTGCCAGAAACACCATTTGGACTGTTATCAAAGCATATCCGGAAGAAATATAGGAATATTTCAACAATTTTGGGAAAAATATGAAATATTGAAAAAATCCATCAAGAAATTATTGTTGATCCCAGTCGTCTGAAATTGCAGGGTTGAAGTCTCCATTCCATTTTGCAGATCTCTGGCAATTTTGAAGTAAACGTTATTTGAAACAGAAGGAAAAATTGATAAGGGGTAAGCCTTGCCATTTTGATAGATTTTGGCCCAAAAATGGCATTTTCCAAATATGCCTGAAATTGCTTCTACAGACATGTAGGCGTGAGAGAAACTCCATTTAGACTGTTATGAAAGCATATCCGGAAGAAATATTAGAATATTTCGACAATTTTATGAAAAAAATGAAATATTAAAAAATCCATAAAGAAATTATCGTTGATTTTAAGACTTCTGAAATTGCAGGGCTGAAGTCTCCATTCCATTCTGCAGATCTCTGGCAATTTTATAGGCAACCTTTTTCGCCACTGGAAACAAATGGTAAGAGGTAAGCCTTGCCATTTTGATAGATTTTGGCCCAAAAAATGGCATTTTCCAGATATACCTGAAATTGCTTCTACAGACATGTAGGCGTGCCAGAAACACCATTTGGACTGTTATCAAAGCATATCCGGAAGAAATAATGAAATATTTCAACAATTTTGGGAAAAATATGAAATATTAAAAAAATCCATAAAGAAATTATCGTTGATCCCAGTCGTCTGAAATTGCAGGGTTGAAGTCTCCATTCCATTTTGCAGATCTCTGGCAATTTTGAAGTAAACGTTATTTGAAACAGAAGGAAAAAATGATAAGGGGTAAGCCTTGCCATTTTGATAGATTTTGGCCCAAAAATGGCATTTTCCAAATATGCCTGAAATTGCTTCTACAGACATGTAGGCGTGCCAGAAACCCCATTTAGACTGTTATGAAAGCATATCCGGAAGAAATATTGGAATATTTCGACAATTGTTTGAAAAAAATGAAATATAGAAAAATCCATGAAGAAATTATCGTTGATTTTAAGACTTCTGAAATTGCAGGGCTGAAGTCTCCATTCCATTCTGCAGATCTCTAGCAATTTTGAAGGCAACTTTTTTTGCCACTGAAAAAGAAATGGTAAGGGGTAAGCCTTGCCATTTTGATCGATTTTGGCCCAAAAATGGCATTTTCTAAATATGCCTGAAATTGCTTCTACAGACATGTAGGCGTGAGAGAAACCACAATTAGACTGTTATGAAAGCATATCTGGAAGATATATTGAAATATTTCGAAAATTTTGGGAAAAATATGAAATATTTAATAATCCATAAAGAAATTATCGTTGATCCCAGTCGTCTGAAATTGCAGGGCTGAAGTCTCCATTCCATTTTGCAGATCTCTGGCAATTTTGAAGTAAACGTTATTTGAAACAGAAGGAAAAAATGATAAGGGGTAAGCCTTGCCATTTTGATAGATTTTGGCCCAAAAATGGCATTTTCCAAATATGCCTAAAATTGCTTCTACAGACATGTAGGCGTGCCAGAAACCCCATTTAGACTGTTATGAAAGCATATCCGGAAGAAATATAGGAAATATTTCGACAATTTTTTGAAAGATATGAAATATTAAAAAATCCATAAAGAAATTATCGTTGATTTTAAGACTTCTGAAATTGCAGGGCTGAAGTCTCCATTCCATTCTGCAGATCTCTGGCAATTTTAAAGGCAACCTTTTTCGCCACTGAAAACAAATGGTAAGAGGTAAGCCTTGCCATTTTGATAGATTTTGGCCCAAAAAATGGCATTTTCCAGATATACCTTAAATTACTTCTACAGACATGTAGGCGTGCCAGAAACACCATTTGGACTGTTATCAAAGCATATCCGGAAGATATATTGGAATATTTCGACAATTATTTGAAATATATGAAATATTGAAAAAATCCATCAAGAAATTATTGTTGATCCCAGTCGTCTGAAATTGCAGGGTTGAAGTCTCCATTCCATTTTGCAGATCTCTGGCAATTTTGAAGTAAACGTTATTTGAAACAGAAGGAAAAAATGATAAGGGGTAAGCCTTGCCATTTTGATAGATTTTGACCCAAAAATGGCATTTTCCAAATATGCCTGAAATTGCTTCTACAGACATGTAGGCGTGAGAGAAACCACAATTAGACTGTTATGAAAGCATATCTGGAAGATATATTGAAATATTTCGAAAATTTTGGGAAAATTATGAAATATTTAATAATCCATAAAGAAATTATCGTTGATCCCAGTCGTCTAAAATTGCAGGGTTGAAGTCTCCATTCCATTTTGCAGATCTCTGGCAATTTTGAAGTAAACGTTATTTGAAACAGAAGGAAAAATTGATAAGGGGTAAGCCTTGCCATTTTGATAGATTTTGGCCCAAAAATGGCATTTTCCAAATATGCCTGAAATTGCTTCTACAGACATGTAGGCGTGCCAGAAACCCCATTTAGACTGTTATGAAAGCATATCCGGAAGAAATATTGGAATATTTCGACAATTTTATGAAAAAAATGAAATATTAAAAAATCCATAAAGAAATTATCGTTGATTTTAAGACTTCTGAAATTGCAGGGCTGAAGTCTCCATTCCATTCTGCAGATCTCTAGCAATTTTGAAGGCAACTTTTTTTGCCACTGAAAAAGAAATGGTAAGGGGTAAGCCTTGCCATTTTGATCGATTTTGGCCCAAAAATGGCATTTTCTAAATATGCCTGAAATTGCTTCTACAGACATGTAGGCGTGAGAGAAACCACAATTAGACTGTTATGAAAGCATATCTGGAAGATATATTGAAATATTTCGAAAATTTTGGGAAAAATATGAAATATTTAATAATCCATAAAGAAATTATCGTTGATCCCAGTCGTCTGAAATTGCAGGGTTGAAGTCTCCATTCCATTTTGCAGATCTCTGGCAATTTTGAAGTAAACGTTATTTGAAACAGAAGGAAAAAATGATAAGGGGTAAGCCTTGCCATTTTGATAGATTTTGGCCCAAAAATGGCATTTTCCAAATATGCCTAAAATTACTTCTACAGACATGTAGGCGTGCCAGAAACCCCATTTAGACTGTTATGAAAGCATATCCGGAAGAAATATAGGAAATATTTCGACAATTTTTTGAAAAATATGAAATATTAAAAAATCCATAAAGAAATTATCGTTGATTTTAAGACTTCTGAAATTGCAGGGCTGAAGTCTCCATTCCATTCTGCAGATCTCTGGCTATTTTAAAGGCAACCTTTTTCGCCACTGAAAACAAATGGTAAGAGGTAAGCCTTGCCATTTTGATAGATTTTGGCCCAAAAAAATGGCATTTTCCAGATATACCTGAAATTACTTCTACAGACATGTAGGCGTGCCAGAAACACCATTTGGACTGTTATCAAAGCATATCCGGAAGAAATATTGGAATATTTCAACAATTTTGAGAAAAATATTAAATATTAAAAAAATCCATAAAGAAATTATCGTTGATCCCAGTCGTCTGAAATTGCAGGGTTGAAGTCTCCATTCCATTTTGCAGATCTCTGGCAATTTTGAAGTAAACATTATTTGAAACAGAAGGAAAAAATGATAAGGGGTAAGCCTTGCCATTTTGATAGATTTTGGCCCAAAAATGGCATTTTCCAAATATGCCTGAAATTGCTTCTACAGACATGTAGGCGTGCCAGAAACCCCATTTAGACTGTTATGAAAGCATATCCGGAAGAAATATTGGAATATTTCGACAATTGTTTGAAAAATATGAAATATAGAAAAATCCATAAAGAAATTATCGTTGATTTTAAGACTTCTGAAATTGCAGGGCTGAAGTCTCCATTCCATTCTGCAGATCTCTAGCAATTTTGAAGGCAACTTTTTTTGCCACTGAAAAAGAAATGGTAAGGGGTAAGCCTTGCCATTTTGATCGATTTTGGCCCAAAAATGGCATTTTCTAAATATGCCTGAAATTGCTTCTACAGACATGTAGGCGTGAGAGAAACCACAATTAGACTGTTATGAAAACATATCTGGAAGATATATTGAAATATTTCGAAAATTTTGGGAAAAATATGAAATATTTAATAATCCATAAAGAAATTATCGTTGATCCCAGTCGTCTGAAATTGCAGGGTTGAAGTCTCCATTCCATTTTGCAGATCTCTGGCAATTTTGAAGTAAACGTTATTTGAAACAGAAGGAAAAAATGATAAGGGGTAAGCCTTGCCATTTTGATAGATTTTGGCCCAAAAATGGCATTTTCCAAATATGCCTGAAATTGCTTCTACAGACATGTAGGCGTGCCAGAAACCCCATTTAGACTGTTATGAAAGCATATCCGGAAGATATATTGGAATATTTCGACAATTGTTTGAAAAATATGAAATATTAAAAAATCCATAAAGAAATTATCGTTGATTTTAAGACTTCTGAAATTGCAGGGCTGAAGTCTCCATTCCATTCTGCAGATCTCTAGCAATTTTGAAGGCAACTTTTTTTGCCACTGAAAAAGAAATGGTAAGGGGTAAGCCTTGCCATTTTGATCGATTTTGGCCCAAAAATGGCATTTTCTAAATATGCCTGAAATTGCTTCTACAGACATGTAGGCGTGAGAGAAACCACAATTAGACTGTTATGAAAGCATATCTGGAAGATATATTGAAATATTTCGAAAATTTTGGGAAAATTATGAAATATTTAATAATCCATAAAGAAATTATCGTTGATCCCAGTCGTCTGAAATTGCAGGGTTGAAGTCTCCATTCCATTTTGCAGATCTCTGGCAATTTTGAAGTAAACGTTATTTGAAACAGAAGGAAAAAATGATAAGGGGTAAGCCTTGCCATTTTGATAGATTTTGGCCCAAAAATGGCATTTTCCAAATATGCCTGAAATTGCTTCTACAGACATGTAGGCGTGCCAGAAACCCCATTTAGACTGTTATGAAAGCATATCCGGAAGAAATATTGGAATATTTCGACAATTGTTTGAAAAATATGAAATATAGAAAAATCCATAAAGAAATTATCGTTGATTTTAAGACTTCTGAAATTGCAGGGCTGAAGTCTCCATTCCATTCTGCAGATCTCTAGCAATTTTGAAGGCAACTTTTTTTGCCACTGAAAAAGAAATGGTAAGGGGTAAGCCTTGCCATTTTGATCGATTTTGGCCCAAAAATGGCATTTTCTAAATATGCCTGAAATTGCTTCTACAGACATGTAGGCGTGAGAGAAACCACAATTAGACTGTTATGAAAGCATATCTGGAAGATATATTGAAATATTTCGAAAATTTTGGGAAAAATATGAAATATTTAATAATCCATAAAGAAATTATCGTTGATCCCAGTCGTCTGAAATTGCAGGGTTGAAGTCTCCATTCCATTTTGCAGATCTCTGGCAATTTTGAAGTAAACGTTATTTGAAACAGAAGGAAAAAATGATAAGGGGTAAGCCTTGCCATTTTGATAGATTTTGGCCCAAAAATGGCATTTTCCAAATATGCCTGAAATTGCTTCTACAGACATGTAGGCGTGCCAGAAACCCCATTTAGACTGTTATGAAAGCATATCCGGAAGATATATTGGAATATTTCGACAATTGTTTGAAAAATATGAAATATTAAAAAATCCATAAAGAAATTATCGTTGATTTTAAGACTTCTGAAATTGCAGGGCTGAAGTCTCCATTCCATTCTGCAGATCTCTGGCAATTTTGAAGGCAACTTTTTTTGCCACTGAAAAAGAAATGGTAAGGGGTAAGCCTTGCCATTTTGATCGATTTTGGCCCAAAAATGGCATTTTCTAAATATGCCTGAAATTGCTTCTACAGACATGTAGGCGTGAGAGAAACCACAATTAGACTGTTATGAAAGCATATCTGGAAGATATATTGAAATATTTCGAAAATTTTGGGAAAAATATGAAATATTTAATAATCCATAAAGAAATTATCGTTGATCCCAGTCGTCTGAAATTGCAGGGTTGAAGTCTCCATTCCATTTTGCAGATCTCTGGCAATTTTGAAGTAAACGTTATTTGAAACAGAAGGAAAAAATGATAAGGGGTAAGCCTTGCCATTTTGATAGATTTTGGCCCAAAAATGGCATTTTCCAAATATGCCTGAAATTGCTTCTACAGACATGTAGGCGTGCCAGAAACCCCATTTAGACTGTTATGAAAGCATATCCGGAAGATATATTGGAATATTTCGACAATTGTTTGAAAAATATGAAATATTAAAAAATCCATAAAGAAATTATCGTTGATTTTAAGACTTCTGAAATTGCAGGGCTGAAGTCTCCATTCCATTCTGCAGATCTCTAGCAATTTTGAAGGCAACTTTTTTTGCCACTGAAAAAGAAATGGTAAGGGGTAAGCCTTGCCATTTTGATCGATTTTGGCCCAAAAATGGCATTTTCTAAATATGCCTGAAATTGCTTCTACAGACATGTAGGCGTGAGAGAAACCACAATTAGACTGTTATGAAAGCATATCTGGAAGATATATTGAAATATTTCGAAAATTTTGGGAAAATTATGAAATATTTAATAATCCATAAAGAAATTATCGTTGATCCCAGTCGTCTGAAATTGCAGGGTTGAAGTCTCCATTCCATTTTGCAGATCTCTGGCAATTTTGAATTAAACGTTATTTGAAACAGAAGGAAAAAATGATAAGGGGTAAGCCTTGCCATTTTGATAGATTTTGGCCCAAAAATGGCATTTTCCAAATATGCCTGAAATTGCTTCTACAGACATGTAGGCGTGCCAGAAACCCCATTTAGACTGTTATGAAAGCATATCCGGAAGAAATATTGGAATATTTCGACAATTTTTTGAAAAATATGAAATATTAAAAAATCCATAAAGAAATTATCGTTGATTTTAAGACTTCTGAAATTGCAGGGCTGAAGTCTCCATTCCATTCTGCAGATCTCTGGCAATTTTGAAGGCAACTTTTTTTGCCACTGAAAAAGAAATGGTAAGGGGTAAGCCTTGCCATTTTGATCGATTTTGGCCCAAAAATGGCATTTTCTAAATATGCCTGAAATTGCTTCTACAGACATGTAGGCGTGAGAGAAACCACAATTAGACTGTTATGAAAGCATATCTGGAAGATATATTGAAATATTTCGAAAATTTTGGGAAAAATATGAAATATTTAATAATCCATAAAGAAATTATCGTTGATCCCAGTCGTCTGAAATTGCAGGGTTGAAGTCTCCATTCCATTTTGCAGATCTCTGGCAATTTTGAAGTAAACGTTATTTGAAACAGAAGGAAAAAATGATAAGGGGTAAGCCTTGCCATTTTGATAGATTTTGGCCCAAAAATGGCATTTTCCAAATATGCCTGAAATTGCTTCTACAGACATGTAGGCGTGCCAGAAACCCCATTTAGACTGTTATGAAAGCATATCCGGAAGATATATTGGAATATTTCGACAATTGTTTGAAAAATATGAAATATTAAAAAATCCATAAAGAAATTATCGTTGATTTTAAGACTTCTGAAATTGCAGGGCTGAAGTCTCCATTCCATTCTGCAGATCTCTAGCAATTTTGAAGGCAACTTTTTTTGCCACTGAAAAAGAAATGGTAAGGGGTAAGCCTTGCCATTTTGATCGATTTTGGCCCAAAAATGGCATTTTCTAAATATGCCTGAAATTGCTTCTACAGACATGTAGGCGTGCCAGAAACCCCATTTAGACTGTTATGAAAGCATATCCGGAAGATATATTGGAATATTTCGACAATTGTTTGAAAAATATGAAATATTAAAAAATCCATAAAGAAATTATCGTTGATTTTAAGACTTCTGAAATTGCAGGGCTGAAGTCTCCATTCCATTCTGCAGATCTCTAGCAATTTTGAAGGCAACTTTTTTTGCCACTGAAAAAGAAATGGTAAGGGGTAAGCCTTGCCATTTTGATCGATTTTGGCCCAAAAATGGCATTTTCTAAATATGCCTGAAATTGCTTCTACAGACATGTAGGCGTGAGAGAAACCACAATTAGACTGTTATGAAAGCATATCTGGAAGATATATTGAAATATTTCGAAAATTTTGGGAAAATTATGAAATATTTAATAATCCATAAAGAAATTATCGTTGATCCCAGTCGTCTGAAATTGCAGGGTTGAAGTCTCCATTCCATTTTGCAGATCTCTGGCAATTTTGAAGTAAACGTTATTTGAAACAGAAGGAAAAAATGATAAGGGGTAAGCCTTGCCATTTTGATCGATTTTGGCCCAAAAATGGCATTTTCTAAATATGCCTGAAATTGCTTCTACAGACATGTAGGCGTGAGAGAAACCACAATTAGACTGTTATGAAAGCATATCTGGAAGATATATTGAAATATTTCGAAAATTTTGGGAAAATTATGAAATATTTAATAATCCATAAAGAAATTATCGTTGATCCCAGTCGTCTGAAATTGCAGGGTTGAAGTCTCCATTCCATTTTGCAGATCTCTGGCAATTTTGAAGTAAACGTTATTTGAAACAGAAGGAAAAAATGATAAGGGGTAAGCCTTGCCATTTTGATAGATTTTGGCCCAAAAATGGCATTTTCCAAATATGCCTGAAATTGCTTCTACAGACATGTAGGCGTGCCAGAAACCCCATTTAGACTGTTATGAAAGCATATCCGGAAGAAATATTGGAATATTTCGACAATTTTTTGAAAAATATGAAATATTAAAAAATCCATAAAGAAATTATCGTTGATTTTAAGACTTCTGAAATTGCAGGGCTGAAGTCTCCATTCCATTCTGCAGATCTCTGGCAATTTTGAAGGCAACTTTTTTTGCCACTGAAAAAGAAATGGTAAGGGGTAAGCCTTGCCATTTTGATCGATTTTGGCCCAAAAATGGCATTTTCTAAATATGCCTGAAATTGCTTCTACAGACATGTAGGCGTGAGAGAAACCACAATTAGACTGTTATGAAAGCATATCTGGAAGATATATTGAAATATTTCGAAAATTTTGGGAAAAATATGAAATATTTAATAATCCATAAAGAAATTATCGTTGATCCCAGTCGTCTGAAATTGCAGGGTTGAAGTCTCCATTCCATTTTGCAGATCTCTGGCAATTTTGAAGTAAACGTTATTTGAAACAGAAGGAAAAAATGATAAGGGGTAAGCCTTGCCATTTTGATAGATTTTGGCCCAAAAATGGCATTTTCCAAATATGCCTGAAATTGCTTCTACAGACATGTAGGCGTGCCAGAAACCCCATTTAGACTGTTATGAAAGCATATCCGGAAGATATATTGGAATATTTCGACAATTGTTTGAAAAATATGAAATATTAAAAAATCCATAAAGAAATTATCGTTGATTTTAAGACTTCTGAAATTGCAGGGCTGAAGTCTCCATTCCATTCTGCAGATCTCTAGCAATTTTGAAGGCAACTTTTTTTGCCACTGAAAAAGAAATGGTAAGGGGTAAGCCTTGCCATTTTGATCGATTTTGGCCCAAAAATGGCATTTTCTAAATATGCCTGAAATTGCTTCTACAGACATGTAGGCGTGCCAGAAACCCCATTTAGACTGTTATGAAAGCATATCCGGAAGATATATTGGAATATTTCGACAATTGTTTGAAAAATATGAAATATTAAAAAATCCATAAAGAAATTATCGTTGATTTTAAGACTTCTGAAATTGCAGGGCTGAAGTCTCCATTCCATTCTGCAGATCTCTAGCAATTTTGAAGGCAACTTTTTTTGCCACTGAAAAAGAAATGGTAAGGGGTAAGCCTTGCCATTTTGATCGATTTTGGCCCAAAAATGGCATTTTCTAAATATGCCTGAAATTGCTTCTACAGACATGTAGGCGTGAGAGAAACCACAATTAGACTGTTATGAAAGCATATCTGGAAGATATATTGAAATATTTCGAAAATTTTGGGAAAATTATGAAATATTTAATAATCCATAAAGAAATTATCGTTGATCCCAGTCGTCTGAAATTGCAGGGTTGAAGTCTCCATTCCATTTTGCAGATCTCTGGCAATTTTGAAGTAAACGTTATTTGAAACAGAAGGAAAAAATGATAAGGGGTAAGCCTTGCCATTTTGATAGATTTTGGCCCAAAAATGGCATTTTCCAAATATGCCTGAAATTGCTTCTACAGACATGTAGGCGTGCCAGAAACCCCATTTAGACTGTTATGAAAGCATATCCGGAAGATATATTGGAATATTTCGACAATTGTTTGAAAAATATGAAATATTAAAAAATCCATAAAGAAATTATCGTTGATTTTAAGACTTCTGAAATTGCAGGGCTGAAGTCTCCATTCCATTCTGCAGATCTCTAGCAATTTTGAAGGCAACTTTTTTTGCCACTGAAAAAGAAATGGTAAGGGGTAAGCCTTGCCATTTTGATCGATTTTGGCCCAAAAATGGCATTTTCTAAATATGCCTGAAATTGCTTCTACAGACATGTAGGCGTGAGAGAAACCACAATTAGACTGTTATGAAAGCATATCTGGAAGATATATTGAAATATTTCGAAAATTTTGGGAAAATTATGAAATATTTAATAATCCATAAAGAAATTATCGTTGATCCCAGTCGTCTGAAATTGCAGGGTTGAAGTCTCCATTCCATTTTGCAGATCTCTGGCAATTTTGAATTAAACGTTATTTGAAACAGAAGGAAAAAATGATAAGGGGTAAGCCTTGCCATTTTGATAGATTTTGGCCCAAAAATGGCATTTTCCAAATATGCCTGAAATTGCTTCTACAGACATGTAGGCGTGCCAGAAACCCCATTTAGACTGTTATGAAAGCATATCCGGAAGAAATATTGGAATATTTCGACAATTTTTTGAAAAATATGAAATATTAAAAAATCCATAAAGAAATTATCGTTGATTTTAAGACTTCTGAAATTGCAGGGCTGAAGTCTCCATTCCATTCTGCAGATCTCTGGCAATTTTGAAGGCAACTTTTTTTGCCACTGAAAAAGAAATGGTAAGGGGTAAGCCTTGCCATTTTGATCGATTTTGGCCCAAAAATGGCATTTTCTAAATATGCCTGAAATTGCTTCTACAGACATGTAGGCGTGAGAGAAACCACAATTAGACTGTTATGAAAGCATATCTGGAAGATATATTGAAATATTTCGAAAATTTTGGGAAAAATATGAAATATTTAATAATCCATAAAGAAATTATCGTTGATCCCAGTCGTCTGAAATTGCAGGGTTGAAGTCTCCATTCCATTTTGCAGATCTCTGGCAATTTTGAAGTAAACGTTATTTGAAACAGAAGGAAAAAATGATAAGGGGTAAGCCTTGCCATTTTGATAGATTTTGGCCCAAAAATGGCATTTTCCAAATATGCCTGAAATTGCTTCTACAGACATGTAGGCGTGCCAGAAACCCCATTTAGACTGTTATGAAAGCATATCCGGAAGATATATTGGAATATTTCGACAATTGTTTGAAAAATATGAAATATTAAAAAATCCATAAAGAAATTATCGTTGATTTTAAGACTTCTGAAATTGCAGGGCTGAAGTCTCCATTCCATTCTGCAGATCTCTAGCAATTTTGAAGGCAACTTTTTTTGCCACTGAAAAAGAAATGGTAAGGGGTAAGCCTTGCCATTTTGATCGATTTTGGCCCAAAAATGGCATTTTCTAAATATGCCTGAAATTGCTTCTACAGACATGTAGGCGTGCCAGAAACCCCATTTAGACTGTTATGAAAGCATATCCGGAAGATATATTGGAATATTTCGACAATTGTTTGAAAAATATGAAATATTAAAAAATCCATAAAGAAATTATCGTTGATTTTAAGACTTCTGAAATTGCAGGGCTGAAGTCTCCATTCCATTCTGCAGATCTCTAGCAATTTTGAAGGCAACTTTTTTTGCCACTGAAAAAGAAATGGTAAGGGGTAAGCCTTGCCATTTTGATCGATTTTGGCCCAAAAATGGCATTTTCTAAATATGCCTGAAATTGCTTCTACAGACATGTAGGCGTGAGAGAAACCACAATTAGACTGTTATGAAAGCATATCTGGAAGATATATTGAAATATTTCGAAAATTTTGGGAAAATTATGAAATATTTAATAATCCATAAAGAAATTATCGTTGATCCCAGTCGTCTGAAATTGCAGGGTTGAAGTCTCCATTCCATTTTGCAGATCTCTGGCAATTTTGAAGTAAACGTTATTTGAAACAGAAGGAAAAAATGATAAGGGGTAAGCCTTGCCATTTTGATCGATTTTGGCCCAAAAATGGCATTTTCTAAATATGCCTGAAATTGCTTCTACAGACATGTAGGCGTGAGAGAAACCACAATTAGACTGTTATGAAAGCATATCTGGAAGATATATTGAAATATTTCGAAAATTTTGGGAAAATTATGAAATATTTAATAATCCATAAAGAAATTATCGTTGATCCCAGTCGTCTGAAATTGCAGGGTTGAAGTCTCCATTCCATTTTGCAGATCTCTGGCAATTTTGAAGTAAACGTTATTTGAAACAGAAGGAAAAAATGATAAGGGGTAAGCCTTGCCATTTTGATAGATTTTGGCCCAAAAATGGCATTTTCCAAATATGCCTGAAATTGCTTCTACAGACATGTAGGCGTGCCAGAAACCCCATTTAGACTGTTATGAAAGCATATCCGGAAGAAATATTGGAATATTTCGACAATTTTTTGAAAAATATGAAATATTAAAAAATCCATAAAGAAATTATCGTTGATTTTAAGACTTCTGAAATTGCAGGGCTGAAGTCTCCATTCCATTCTGCAGATCTCTGGCAATTTTGAAGGCAACTTTTTTTGCCACTGAAAAAGAAATGGTAAGGGGTAAGCCTTGCCATTTTGATCGATTTTGGCCCAAAAATGGCATTTTCTAAATATGCCTGAAATTGCTTCTACAGACATGTAGGCGTGAGAGAAACCACAATTAGACTGTTATGAAAGCATATCTGGAAGATATATTGAAATATTTCGAAAATTTTGGGAAAAATATGAAATATTTAATAATCCATAAAGAAATTATCGTTGATCCCAGTCGTCTGAAATTGCAGGGTTGAAGTCTCCATTCCATTTTGCAGATCTCTGGCAATTTTGAAGTAAACGTTATTTGAAACAGAAGGAAAAAATGATAAGGGGTAAGCCTTGCCATTTTGATAGATTTTGGCCCAAAAATGGCATTTTCCAAATATGCCTGAAATTGCTTCTACAGACATGTAGGCGTGCCAGAAACCCCATTTAGACTGTTATGAAAGCATATCCGGAAGATATATTGGAATATTTCGACAATTGTTTGAAAAATATGAAATATTAAAAAATCCATAAAGAAATTATCGTTGATTTTAAGACTTCTGAAATTGCAGGGCTGAAGTCTCCATTCCATTCTGCAGATCTCTAGCAATTTTGAAGGCAACTTTTTTTGCCACTGAAAAAGAAATGGTAAGGGGTAAGCCTTGCCATTTTGATCGATTTTGGCCCAAAAATGGCATTTTCTAAATATGCCTGAAATTGCTTCTACAGACATGTAGGCGTGCCAGAAACCCCATTTAGACTGTTATGAAAGCATATCCGGAAGATATATTGGAATATTTCGACAATTGTTTGAAAAATATGAAATATTAAAAAATCCATAAAGAAATTATCGTTGATTTTAAGACTTCTGAAATTGCAGGGCTGAAGTCTCCATTCCATTCTGCAGATCTCTAGCAATTTTGAAGGCAACTTTTTTTGCCACTGAAAAAGAAATGGTAAGGGGTAAGCCTTGCCATTTTGATCGATTTTGGCCCAAAAATGGCATTTTCTAAATATGCCTGAAATTGCTTCTACAGACATGTAGGCGTGAGAGAAACCACAATTAGACTGTTATGAAAGCATATCTGGAAGATATATTGAAATATTTCGAAAATTTTGGGAAAATTATGAAATATTTAATAATCCATAAAGAAATTATCGTTGATCCCAGTCGTCTGAAATTGCAGGGTTGAAGTCTCCATTCCATTTTGCAGATCTCTGGCAATTTTGAAGTAAACGTTATTTGAAACAGAAGGAAAAAATGATAAGGGGTAAGCCTTGCCATTTTGATAGATTTTGGCCCAAAAATGGCATTTTCCAAATATGCCTGAAATTGCTTCTACAGACATGTAGGCGTGCCAGAAACCCCATTTAGACTGTTATGAAAGCATATCCGGAAGAAATATTGGAATATTTCGACAATTTTTTGAAAAATATGAAATATTAAAAAATCCATAAAGAAATTATCGTTGATTTTAAGACTTCTGAAATTGCAGGGCTGAAGTCTCCATTCCATTCTGCAGATCTCTGGCAATTTTGAAGGCAACTTTTTTTGCCACTGAAAAAGAAATGGTAAGGGGTAAGCCTTGCCATTTTGATCGATTTTGGCCCAAAAATGGCATTTTCTAAATATGCCTGAAATTGCTTCTACAGACATGTAGGCGTGAGAGAAACCACAATTAGACTGTTATGAAAGCATATCTGGAAGATATATTGAAATATTTCGAAAATTTTGGGAAAAATATGAAATATTTAATAATCCATAAAGAAATTATCGTTGATCCCAGTCGTCTGAAATTGCAGGGTTGAAGTCTCCATTCCATTTTGCAGATCTCTGGCAATTTTGAAGTAAACGTTATTTGAAACAGAAGGAAAAAATGATAAGGGGTAAGCCTTGCCATTTTGATAGATTTTGGCCCAAAAATGGCATTTTCCAAATATGCCTGAAATTGCTTCTACAGACATGTAGGCGTGCCAGAAACCCCATTTAGACTGTTATGAAAGCATATCCGGAAGATATATTGGAATATTTCGACAATTGTTTGAAAAATATGAAATATTAAAAAATCCATAAAGAAATTATCGTTGATTTTAAGACTTCTGAAATTGCAGGGCTGAAGTCTCCATTCCATTCTGCAGATCTCTAGCAATTTTGAAGGCAACTTTTTTTGCCACTGAAAAAGAAATGGTAAGGGGTAAGCCTTGCCATTTTGATCGATTTTGGCCCAAAAATGGCATTTTCTAAATATGCCTGAAATTGCTTCTACAGACATGTAGGCGTGAGAGAAACCACAATTAGACTGTTATGAAAGCATATCTGGAAGATATATTGAAATATTTCGAAAATTTTGGGAAAATTATGAAATATTTAATAATCCATAAAGAAATTATCGTTGATCCCAGTCGTCTGAAATTGCAGGGTTGAAGTCTCCATTCCATTTTGCAGATCTCTGGCAATTTTGAAGTAAACGTTATTTGAAACAGAAGGAAAAAATGATAAGGGGTAAGCCTTGCCATTTTGATAGATTTTGGCCCAAAAATGGCATTTTCCAAATATGCCTGAAATTGCTTCTACAGACATGTAGGCGTGCCAGAAACCCCATTTAGACTGTTATGAAAGCATATCCGAAAGAAATATTGGAATATTTCGACAATTTTTTGAAAAATATGAAATATTAAAAAATCCATAAAGAAATTATCGTTGATTTTAAGACTTCTGAAATTGCAGGGCTGAAGTCTCCATTCCATTCTGCAGATCTCTGGCAATTTTGAAGGCAACTTTTTTTGCCACTGAAAAAGAAATGGTAAGGGGTAAGCCTTGCCATTTTGATCGATTTTGGCCCAAAAATGGCATTTTCTAAATATGCCTGAAATTGCTTCTACAGACATGTAGGCGTGAGAGAAACCACAATTAGACTGTTATGAAAGCATATCTGGAAGATATATTGAAATATTTCGAAAATTTTGGGAAAAATATGAAATATTTAATAATCCATAAAGAAATTATCGTTGATCCCAGTCGTCTGAAATTGCAGGGTTGAAGTCTCCATTCCATTTTGCAGATCTCTGGCAATTTTGAAGTAAACGTTATTTGAAACAGAAGGAAAAAATGATAAGGGGTAAGCCTTGCCATTTTGATAGATTTTGGCCCAAAAATGGCATTTTCCAAATATGCCTGAAATTGCTTCTACAGACATGTAGGCGTGCCAGAAACCCCATTTAGACTGTTATGAAAGCATATCCGGAAGATATATTGGAATATTTCGACAATTGTTTGAAAAATATGAAATATTAAAAAATCCATAAAGAAATTATCGTTGATTTTAAGACTTCTGAAATTGCAGGGCTGAAGTCTCCATTCCATTCTGCAGATCTCTAGCAATTTTGAAGGCAACTTTTTTTGCCACTGAAAAAGAAATGGTAAGGGGTAAGCCTTGCCATTTTGATCGATTTTGGCCCAAAAATGGCATTTTCTAAATATGCCTGAAATTGCTTCTACAGACATGTAGGCGTGAGAGAAACCACAATTAGACTGTTATGAAAGCATATCTGGAAGATATATTGAAATATTTCGAAAATTTTGGGAAAATTATGAAATATTTAATAATCCATAAAGAAATTATCGTTGATCCCAGTCGTCTGAAATTGCAGGGTTGAAGTCTCCATTCCATTTTGCAGATCTCTGGCAATTTTGAAGTAAACGTTATTTGAAACAGAAGGAAAAAATGATAAGGGGTAAGCCTTGCCATTTTGATAGATTTTGGCCCAAAAATGGCATTTTCCAAATATGCCTGAAATTGCTTCTACAGACATGTAGGCGTGCCAGAAACCCCATTTAGACTGTTATGAAAGCATATCCGGAAGAAATATTGGAATATTTCGACAATTGTTTGAAAAATATGAAATATAGAAAAATCCATAAAGAAATTATCGTTGATTTTAAGACTTCTGAAATTGCAGGGCTGAAGTCTCCATTCCATTCTGCAGATCTCTAGCAATTTTGAAGGCAACTTTTTTTGCCACTGAAAAAG